>VZTI01005596.1:191677-219070 GCA_013397865.1 Struthidea cinerea | reverse complement strand
CCCTTTTTTTTTTGGGGGGGGGGGGGGGGAAGTCAGTATTCATGCAATTGGGAGCAAAACAGTAACTGCCAGAGAATCAGCTTGGGAAAAGCTCTCTGGAACAAATCTAGAGATAACTGGAGTGATGCAATGGCGGAATAATGGAATTACTAAAACAGGATTTAAAATAACCTCAGTTTATGGGGAGAACTGGTGTAATTACAGTGGTGGCAGTGTCAGAATCAGATTGCTTCTTTCACAGAGAAAAAGAAACTTACAAAGATTTTACCCAAGGAAGGCCTGGCACAAACCCTGGGAAGATTTATTTTTCCATGCTGCAATAAAAACAACATTCCAGGCCTTCGTCTGGCAAATTCAAAATAAAAATGAGGACTTGGGGACAATTTCCAAGCCATGGAAGTAGAGGAAGGGTCTCCTGTGTGGCGTCCTGATGCAACGATGGTGTTTGGGCCTCTTGGCTTTAATTTTTTGCGGGAAGTTAGGAAGACGAAATCCCCTGCTGATTGCAGAAGGGGGCTCAGGGGTCTTTTCCCCCTTTTCCTCTCTCTGTGCTCCTCTCCCGGTTGCAGGTGGCAGCAGTGACCGGGAGCCCTTCCCTGCGCATCAGTGGTGCCGGGGAGGGGACACAGGGCGGGGACAGGGAGGTGGCAGCGCTCTGCCAGCAGCCACTGGATGGTGCCACAGGACCAGGAACGAGCAGCAGCCGCTCTGCAGCCCCCCCCCAGGGCTGCTCCTGGGCTCTCCTTCTGGGAAGACCCCAATGCTGGGGCTCTCCCAAGGTTTGGGACCTGCCTGGTCGGTCCGCGAGGAGGATAAAGGACATTTCCTAGGTGTGGTTTCTCCTCTCCCTTCATCACACACGTGAGCAATAACAGGGGGTGATAGTGCCGGGAGCTCTGGAGCCTCAGCAGCTCTCCCTGGGCGTCCTTAGGGCACAGGCACGACCCCCTTCCCACGGGATGTGGCATCCCACAGGCTGAGGGCAGCTCTGCACGCTGGACACACTCGTGCGTGGCTTCTTGACTCTGTAGCAGCTTTCCCTCTCCTCATTTTCCTCTTTCTCCTCTTTTCTCACTCTCCTCTCTGCCAAAGCTCCAGAAGGGGATGGAAAAAGCCTCATTTTCTGCTGCAGGAGGAACCTGGCCTGAATTCACTTGGCCAGAGAACCCAGCCACAGCTGCTGTGTCCTCCCTCCTTTCCTTCTGGAGCTGGTGGGAAATCCAACCCCGAGGATGACTCTTTGCACTGTGGACGTGACCCCGTCAGCTTGACCCCTTCTGGAGCTCACCTGTGTAAATTAAGTTCATTTTCCCAATTCTCTCTGTATTTTGGACATTTCTAGCCGTGCATTTGTGGTCTTGGTCTCCTCAAAGTGTGGAATTCGAGAAGATGTAACGGGAACACTGGCTCAATTCCTCTTCTCTTTTCCAACCCGCTCCGCTTCTGGTTCAGGCTCTTACCCCTCCCTATTTCCCCCATTTCCAGGTGGGTTTTATATTAGGAATTATTAGAAATAATATAGGAATAATTATTATATTATTTTATGTTTGTATTAGGAATATTAGGAAGCAGGACACACCCAAACGGGGCTGAGCAGAACAAGGGCAATGAACTTAATTCCTCCGAGAAAAAAAAAAAGTTTTCCACACCACTGTTCACAAATAAGCAGAAAAACCCTTTTTACCTGTAAAAACTTGCAGGTGGCAGTGAGAATTTGTTCTTGGGAGGGGGTGACAGGAAACCCGGGCTGGGCACTGGTGCTGTCACCGTCCAAAACTAACGGGAAAACAAATTCCTGCCCCAGAGAGCAAACAAGGCAGGAAAGGGGCAGAAAGCCGGAGCCGTTCTGCCTTGGCGACGTGGCAAACCCGGTGCCAAGGCAGGTGCCTGCTCATTCAGCTGCCAACAAGCGCCAGAATCACTTTTCTGTTGGTTTTCCCAGCAGCTTTCCTGCCTGAGGTGCCGTTGGTGAGCTTCAAACACCACGTCCAGGTGGTGGTGGAAGAGTGGGGGAAAACTTCCCCTAAGTTTGGGAAAGCCCAGGAACAGCTGAGAGCCTTGCGCCGAGAGGAAGGTGACACTCACACCCTGACCTGTGAGGGAGCTGAGATGTGGAAAAGAGAGGTTTTGCCCCAGACTGGGCATCTTGAGCCAGCGTGTTCCATGGGAACTTGGGACCAAATCCATGCTGTGACCATGCCCTGCCGGCCTGGGGCTTGCAGGTGGTGCAGGGCGGTGGGTCAGGCTCCGTCCATGGGCTGGAAAACACGCCCCTGTCCTTGCTGCTTAACACCCGGAGGCTTTGCCTCAAAGTCAGACAGTCCCAGGATGGTTTGGGTTGGAAGGGACCTTAAAGCCCATCTTGTTCCACCCCCAGGGACGTCTTCCTCTAGACCAGGTTGCTCCAAGCCCTGTCCAACCTGGCTTAAAACAACTCCCAGAGTTTTGTTAAGTGATGGATGATGCAGTCTTTGCATCCTGGTGGGATTTGGAGGAGCAGGGCCTGTCCAACACCCCTGGTTTACCCTGGGCATGGTTTTCCCTCAGTCCTCACCCCTCTGCCCTGCCCTGGGTGTGTAACTCCAACCCTTCCAAACTGCTCTCCTTACATTCCCACAGGTTTTTATTTTCCTCCTCCTAATTTTTTTAGCTGTCTAGCTCAGCACAGAACAGAGGGTTTTCCATGGTCTTCACCAACTGCTGACACCCCATTTCTCCTGCCAGAAGTGACTCCTTTGGCTTTATCCTCTCTGGAGTTTCTGGGAACAGTAAAACAAGCCCTGAGCCAGCAAAATAAAGAACTGGCCAATTAACTGAAGGAGAAAGCACACCAATCAGTGGGTTTGTGGGCTTTGTTTTTCCCAATGACTTTTTCTTCATGGGCTCCTGTGACCAGCAATACTTTTATAAATCGTGAATACACAAGGGAATATCAGTAAATATTCAACCCACAGCACTAACAAGCCCTGAATGCTGCACAGCTCTCCCAAAGCTGAAAAAAAAATTAATAATAAGGGAAAATAAAAATCCTATCGAATTTATTCAGCTGGAATATCTCACCCAGAGAGCTATTCTCCCATAATATTTGGGGCAAGCACAGTGTCATAAATCTTAGTGCCATTAATCCATAGACTCATTCATCTCTGTTCAGCTCCATAAAAGCAATAACCTTGTCACTGTAAGGGAGGAAGATTGGGCTTTTAATTGCATATAGATTTCGGGAGAGTTCTTATCTGCGAGTCCAATTTGTAGCTCCAGATATGGTCCCTTGGTCAGAGTCCATGCAAGTCCAGCGTGCTCTCACACTCTCCAAATGTAGCAGGGGCTCGGGAAGAACCTGTTCAGAGCCGGCAGATAATGCACCCAGCCTTTGCAGGCTCGGCTTTATTAGACAAGCCTAGATTTAATTAGCTCCTCTGAACGGGAAATGTGTTTTTTGGAGGACGATCAAATTTGTGGACACAAAAACCCCGTCAGCCGTTCATGAGTTCCCTGACTCCTCTCCCTCGGTTCTACAAGTGCTACCAAATCCGTGCCTTGCAGTTTACAGTCAATAAAGGCAAAATGAAAGGTGGCAGAGGGTTGTCTGCAGTACTGATGCACGGGCAAGGACTTTGCTCATCAGATGGAAAATGCAAAGCCGTTTATTGCGCAGTCAGAATTCCCTAAATCCCAGCACCCAACAGGATATCACATCATAGAAACAGGAAAGATGTTCACCACAGTGTCCCCCAATGACCTGGGGCATTGCACAGATTTCACCCATTATGGTAATAGGCAAACAATGCCCTATAAGGCCACAAACTGCAATGAACACTTCTCACAGGCCCAGTCTGTCCATAAACACACAATCCTCTCTCAGTCCATCCCCGGTGACCTGGATGCACTCCCAGGGTCACCTCCGGGCCCAGGACAGAGGCCCTCTCTCTGATCCTCAGGGCCTATCTCTCCACCACCACCACCCAGTGCACTCCAACAGCTGTCTTCCCTCCCTCACCAGGAACAGCAGCTGGAAGCACTGGATTTACTCGCAGGGCCACGTGTCCTGCAGTCTCTGGGATCTGTTTTTTTTTTTCCAGGTTTTACTCAGCCAAGGAATTCCAGAGGCCCAAACCTCCTTGTTGCTGCGCAATTGGCCAAACCAGCGAGCCCAGTTCAGCCCAGCAAATATGGAACTGCTCCTCCCAGCCCACAGCCAGGCAGGATGGATTTGGTCCGGTGCCGTGTGCTCCACACGTGCTGCTCCTTCCAGCAGCTCCGGCCTCATGTGATGGATCTCAGAGCCCAAATTCACACCCTGGAGGGTGAAGTGTCTCCCTGCAATGCATGGTGTGGGGGGCAGGGGTTGTGTTTGGGGTGGGTGGACCCAGGATGGTCCCCAGGCAGCACCTGGGCAAGCGTCCCCCTTCCCTTGGCACTGGGGGCTGTGGATGTGGCTCAGGGGTTTGTGTTCCTTCACATAAGAGCACTGGGACGTGGTGAGCTGTCACCAAGACATTGGCTCATCCTGCAGCTGCTTCTGGATCTCCAAGTCCAAGAAGTAATTAGGGTATCGTAATTACTTTTTTTAGCCTGCTGGGCTGCAGAAAAATCATGGAAGAGGGAACTTTGGCCTCAGTAAAGACCCAGAGATTTCCCAAGCAGATAATTTTGGCTTCAGGGCTTAGAGGAGACATCAGCTCAGCTGAACACCGGGATACTTGGGTCAGTGTCCAAGGCAGGGAATCATAGAATCATGGAAGGGTTTGGGTGGGAAGGGACCTTAAGGCCCATCCAGTTCCACCCCTGCCATGGGCAAGGACACCTTCCACTGTCCCAGGTTGCTCCAAGCCCCGTCCAGCCTGGCCTTGGACACTGCCAGGGATCCAGGGGCAGCCACAGCTTCTCTGGGCAGCCTGTGCCAGGGCCTCACCTCCCTCACAGGGAAGAATTTCTTCTGTATATCCAACTAAAATTTCCCGTCTTTCAGTTTGAAGTCATTCCCCTTTGTCCTGTCACTCCAGCCCATTGCAAATAACCTCTCTCCATGTTTCTTGTTGGCTCCTTCAGGCACTGCAAGGCCACAGTGAGGTCACCCCTGCTGTCCTCTCCAGGCTGAACAACCCCAGCTCTCCCAGCCTTTCCTCCCAGCAGAGCTGCTCCATCCCTCTGCTCATCCTGGTGCCTCCTCCGGGCTCTCTCCAGCAGCTCCAAGTCCAAACCCTGAGTTCTCTCTGCAGCAGCAGCCGCGGTTCCGTGGCTGTGGATGCGGATTCTCCCGGTGCTGTCATTCCCAACAATGATGTTCACCACCCTCCGTGGTGCCCAGCACAAGGTAAGGTCCCTCAGGGCCACAAACACGGGAGCAGCTGCAACGCCAAGTGTAGTTATGCCACTACCAGGCTCATAAATAAATTATTCTCTGCTCCAGAATGGGATTTTTTTTTCAGTGGAGTTCACTGCATTAAAATACTTCAGCCTGCGTGTTTTCGGCCAAGGCAAGGAAATGAAAACTGATGCTGGAAGATTAGGAGCCCGGCAAGGGCAGGAATTCCCGGATACAGCTCCCTCTCAGCTCCCCATAAGGCTCCTGCCCCTAATCTTGTCATCTACACGCCTGCACACATCAAAGTGTGACCGAGAGATAGCTGGCTCGGAGACTTTGTCACAGCATTTGTGTAGCAGAAAAATAAAATGTAACTCTCAAAGCTGTTTCCTCGGGAATTTTTTCAGTTCTGACTCAGTTGTAAACCTGCATTTCGAATTTTTCGGGGCGTTTTCCTGCCTTTTGCATTCCCCTGTGTACCTTTCCCTCAGCACCACTTATGTGTTTCCTATCTAAATTAAACATTCCTGGGCTTTTCAGCCCCTTTCCAGTGGAGGCTGAGAACATACCCGCAATTTTTCTGCCCTCCTAAGAACAATGAAGTGTTTAGAAGTGTTTAATCTCTACCCTGAAACTTGCTGCACTCTACTCCTCAGCAAGCTCAGGTTCCCACCGAGGGCCTCTGACTTCATCACATCACTGATTTGGGGTCCCCCAATAATTATTAATCTGATTTTCTGGTATTTTCGCTCATCGTGTGACTCGTTATATCTTACTGAGGAAATAAAACACCCAAATCTTTTCTTTTTTTCCCTCAGCGACCCAGCTGTGTCCATACTCCTTCCAAGAACGTGCAGAACACGAGCTGGGGGGACTTTGGCTGTGCAGGAAGGTTGGAGTTGTTGATTTTTTCAAGAAGGAAGAACAACTGGAAACTGTGATTCTGGTCTTTAATACTTTCTCTTTTTTTTAATATTCGTGTAAAAAAAGAAAACAACAACCAACAAAACAAACAAGCAAAAAAAAAAAAAATCCAGCAGGCAAAAAAAAAATACAGAAAATCTAAGTTTATACTGAGAGATACAAACCATGGAAAAGAGTAGCAATGTTTTCAAGATAGAACAGGATCTACCTCTGCAAAATAAATTCTTCTCCTTTAAAAACAAGTCCTTTGCCTGAACAAAAGGGAGGGCCAGTACTGACATCCCGCAGGGATTTCTCCCGGGTGGCCAACATCCAGCCTGAGCTGCTGTTGGCTGGTAGATCTTCCCACCCCTCTGCATGGTGGTTGCTTCCTCCAGCCACCTGCCAGGTGTTCCCTCGTCCTCTTGCTGACCTTCCCCAGGATCTCCTGGGCCCGTGCTGGGGATTTGCCTCCATGTGGTAGTGGAGAGCTGGTGGTGATGGAGAGTTGGGGGTTACGGAAAGCTGAGGGCTGTGGAGCGGTGACGGACATGGGGAGGTGGGGGATGCGGTCTGTGCTCACTGGGAGCACAACCTGCCTGCCCCCTCTAATCCTAGGAGCCACCAGAGATGCCAGCTCGGCTGGTGGTAACTTGACCTTCCAAAGGGTCAACTCTGCAGAAACGTGCAGCTGTAGATTCTGATCCCTCCAGGATATCAAACACTCAGGGATCACCAGCATTTCAGCAAAACAGTTTTGCCTGAATTGAGCTGCAGCAGAGAACTTGTAATCCTGAGGAGTGGTGCTCAAGCCCTCTGCAGATGCCATTAAAATGGTTGTTTTGGAGGGTCTGGACCCCTTTTTTCTCTCTGACTTATCCCTTTTTTTCTATTCATAGGCATTGCCTAGAGCTTTTTTAGGATGTGCTCTGGAGCCAGGTGGGAGGACCTGCTAGGAGCTCACAGCTCTCTCTTCCCACAAAAGTTCTGACAACTCTGCCTCTCCCCCCTTCAAATAAACTTCCTCTCTGACGGATTGGCTGGAGGAGGCAATGTCCCACTATGGAGTTAATCTTCCCATCGCTGGGGGGAGAATTACCACAGGGAAGTCCTGATGTCGGTGTGGAGTTACACATCTAACGCTCCCTGGGATTCCTGCTCCAAAGGTAACTCTAATTAATTCTAAATGAGAAATTCTCCTGGCTCCATTAAAGATGACATCTGCGGGAACACCGGTGGCACATGGAGGTTGGGAGCTATTAGTGCAGGAATAACAATGGATTATGCACGTTCCCTGGAGAGATCCAAAGAAATAAATACACTTTGCTATCACAGGCTCCAGCAAATGTCTAAGTAACAGAAATCAGATTAAATATCAGAGCAGATCAGCGTTGGAGTACAACCAGCAAAGCAAAGGTGGGACTGGGTAGAGAAGACACCAGGGAGGACAATGCCCTGACCAGAGGCTCTGTTTGCTTTGGGCACAGCCAAGGGGGCACAACTGAATTAACTTCAAATACACAGCGATTATCAAAGGGGAATTTTCACCATTTGAGCAATTAGGAAAGGGCACAAGGCACTGCTCCTGGATATCAGTTTATACAGAAAATAGGAGCAAAATGTTCTACTCTGAGAGCACCACAAGGCGATACTTTGGTCACAGACCTGCTGGTGCTGTTAACACTAACGGGCAGTCAAGTAAAACTGATGTTCACAACAAAGATGCCACCTCAGAGTAGAGAAAATCTGCTAGAAAACACAATCCTGTTTACAGACTGCTTGGTTTGCTGCACTTTTTGCTTGTGAAGTTAAAAATATCTGCTGGCACAACTCACGGCCAGAAGGTCTGCTAGACGTAGTCGTATTTCGAGGGGTACGAGCGTCTCCCATCCTCACTTCGAGGAGCTTCTTCATATCCTGCACCCTTCCTGGTCTTCGGGTCAGCTTCGTACCCAGAGCCAACCTTGTAGGGCCCCGTCCTGTAGGAGATGTTGCGGCCAGAGGCGTTGTAGGACACGGCTTTGTAGCTGGAAGAGACACAAGAGGAACATCAGCCTCTGGAGGGGCTGTGACTGCCCAGCATTGTGCCCTGTGCCCGCAGTGGGTTTTTGTCGCTGTTACGTCCGAGAGGCATAAAGAAAATGACACAGAGTCCAGGCTTGTGAACAAGTGGAAGCCGAAGCTTCAGCTTTAATAATTTTCTGACTACTTTTATAGGATAGATCGCAAAAGTGTGTTGAGTGGCAATAGGTAATTGGTTCCTCGGCCATCCACCCCTTGAGAGGATCGGCCAAGTCCTAAGATACCTATTCCAAAATATTTTCAAAGTCAAAGCCATAACAATCTTGCAAAACAGCCTGCGGGTGCAAGAAGTTTATGGAACTGTGACCTTGTTTAAAATACTTTACATAGGAAAGACAGTCTGCTCAGAGAATATTGAGAAAAGGCTGAAGAATTTCTCTGCTAATAGCTTTTTAGCACCTACAGGTTTTAGGGAAATTTGTGCTGTGTCATCACCTGGAGGCACTCAGAGAGCTCAGCCCACCATCCATGGACAGGCTGCAAGTCCTTTTCAGGTCCTTTCAAGAACTTATACTTTCTTTCCCTTGAATAAATTCTTCGTGGAGTGGTGGACCCACCTACAATAACCAGCTATGTCAGGGTACGAGTTCCTAGCGATGTTACACCATCCCTGGAAGTGTTCCAGGCCAGGCTGGACAAGGCTTGGAGCTACCTGGTCTATGGAAGGTGTCCCTGCACACGGCAGGGGTGGAATGGGATGGGCTTTAGGTCCCTCCCAACCCAAACCGCTCTGGAATTCTATGATTCCATGTAAATCATGGCTCAGCTGATGCAATCTACCCCTGCTAATGATCTGCTGTGCAACCTGCAATTTGTGGGCCTGAATCCACTCGCACAGCGCGAATGTCACATTTTGAGGTCGGTTCTCATGCCCTCTCTGTGTGTGAGTCACAGGGTCAGGGAGGGGAAATGCTCACTTTGGACCCATGGAGGACGACTCACTAATCATGGACTTCACGTAGTGGTGGCCTTGGCAGTGCTGAATTAATGGCTGGACTCTGATCTTAAAGATCTTTTCCAACCTAAAGGACTCTGTGTTCCCATCATCACGAGAACTATCCTGACGAGGGTGTTACACAGCCACACATCCTGGGCCGGCTGTGGGACATCTGGACAGCCCAGGTTTCCTGCAATGTCTTCCCATGTCTACCCCAGCTCAGCTTACCGGGATTCCTCTGGGATGAGCCCTTTGCAAGCAAGGCACATCATGATGCCTCCCACGAGGGCCAGGCCCCCCGCCACCCATCCGACGAAGAGGGCTGAGCCAAAGGTGTACCTGCAAAACAGGCGTGGCTGGTTAGGGTGTGACAGGTCCTGTCTGCTGCTGCCGAGACACACTGAACATTAGCATCCTCCCTCTGGCCCTACAGTTGTACCCAGAAGTCCCCAGAAGTTCCCCGAAGTCCCACCTGCAGTCTGAACCCCAAAGACCTCCCTATCTCATTCTTGAGCTGCAAGGACAGAGACATCCCAGCCCGTTTGCTTGTCTCCAGTGCAGACAAGAGGCTCTATCTCCCAAGAATGATCTTCCAAGTCCTACAACCATCCCAACATACTCCCAGAGTTTGCCAATCCTTCAGCTGCAGCCCTGAGGGAGATTTCCACCACGGAGCACCCAGAGCCAGCTGAGCACCCACCTGTTCTGGACGTTCTGCATTCCCTGGAACATGTTGGTGGTGGACATCCAGAAGTTTGTGACCAGCATGTTGGCAAACACGGACACTCCAGTGATGGCACACAGGCCTGAGACGGGACAGAAGGACAGACTGAGAGCCACAAAGTGCAAGAAGCCACCTGGAACCTCAGGGAAACACCTCACAGCTCTGGAAAGGTGGGTGAGACACTGTGGCCTTCAGCACAAAGGGGGACACACAATGTTTTACACTTTTCTTACAGGTTTTCCTTGCATTTACAATCCAACACCAGGAATTCAATGTCACACAACACAATCCCAAGCCAGACCAGCATACAGGAACCGTTCTCCTGGTGTGTTCTGTCACACAAATGAGTTTAACAAACGGATCATCGTACAAAATACCCAGTAGTTCATTTTAAACATTTGTTTTACAGCAAAAAACACGAACAAGATTCCCTGCCAGAATTTTTTTTAATGGGAAAACATACTCTCTGTCACGTGAAAGAGGAGATGTCTCCGGTTCACAGCCTGTTCATCACCAGATGTGGAAGACTAGCCCCAGGAGGTGGGAACTTCTTCCATTCATCCAAACAGGGGATGTCTGGGATGGCCATCCCTGGCAATCCTGGAACCAATGCCAACCTGTGGTTTTCCTCAGCAGAGGAATTCACAGAACACTTGAACATGGAATCACAGGTTTTGGGTTGCAAGGGACCTTAAAGACCAAGGATAAATAGGAGCTGGGATGTCCAGAAGAGCTGAAGTCCAGAACTTTTGGCAAAAAACCCTCGCATGACACTTTTGTTTTGTTCTTCTTTCCACAGTGTCCAAGGCCAGGATGGACGGGGCTTGGAGCCCTCGTCCAGTGGAAGGTGTCCCTGCCCATGCCAGGGGGTGGAACTGGATGACTTTTAAGGTCCTTCCAACCCAACCCATTCCATGATTCCATGATTCTAAAATGATAGATGTAAAATACAAAATTAAAGCTGTGTGGCAGAAGGTGGTTTCCTCTTTCCAGCTTGTACTTACTGAAGTTGTGTTGAGTGTCTCATATCCCAACAAAAGTTAAGCATTGAGGTTTGAAGGATGTTAAATCGGGACGTTCTCCTTCCCTTTGTTAGGATATAGATTTCATTTGATTCTTATCTCCAAAATAATGTAGGAGAACTTTACAACAAAGTGATGTATTAAGCATTTTCAGTTTTGAAGGAGCTGGGCATTCCTGCAGCCTTGTAGCCCAGTATTTAAAACTTACAAACCAGGCTACGACAACCCTGGGAATCTTCCTAAAATTATTATGGATAAAGCCTGAAGCTGGTAAAAAATATTCTTTATAAATAAAGGCTACGATAATACACAACAACAACATACATAAAACAAATCAAGAGACACATTTCCTTTTCCATCTGTGGGATGTGTTTTCAGCCTTCCATGTTTTGTCCATACAAACTTCTGGTTTCCAGAGATTTTTTTTTTGTTCCCTAATCAGAGGTAAAAACCACTTGACCTCAGGAGATCAGGCTGGAGGACAATGCCAATAACTTCAGAAATGCACCAAGACTTGCCCAGTCCTCAGTTCCAGGGAAATGCAAAGCCTACCACGTGGAAGACACAACAATTCCGACTTACCAGCAATGATGAACATGATGCCGGAGGTCAAGGTCATGTTGGCTTTGGCAGTATCCTCCATGCTCCCAATCCGGATACATTTCAGGGCAAAAATGCACACGAGGAGACCAAGGATTCCCAGGACGATCCCCACGATCATGAGGGCCCTCACAGCCTGGAACATGGCTGCAAAACAAGCAGCAAGAGGCTTGCTGAGTGGCTGAAATGGGATTTGTCAGAGTCTGGGGGATTTTCAAATATTGCCTCTGTCTGAAAAGAGAAATATTAAAGAAAACCTTGGAAAATAGGCACTGGATCTACTCTGTATTATCTGGAGCACCTCTGGAAGTGCAGCTGTGTGACTTAACTTCCCAAAGAGTTTGATGGTTTAGGCAGCATTTTTTCGGAAATGTTCATTAGCACCAGTCGTGAAATTCATGGAGAAGAGTTAGTGAGGAGCTGGGTCAAGCATGGATTGTTCCATAACCACAGTGGTTGAGAAAGGGCTCTTCTTTCCTTCCCAGTCAGCAATGGAAGCAGACAGCTCCACCCAGCTATCCAGGATACTTCCACCTACTGCATGACTCAAAAATGCAGTTCTGTATGTTCCTGCTTCCCAGGAAAGCACATGGAAAAGAGCAAAATCACC
Organism: Struthidea cinerea; assembly: GCA_013397865.1. Classification (NCBI taxonomy): domain Eukaryota; kingdom Metazoa; phylum Chordata; class Aves; order Passeriformes; family Corcoracidae; genus Struthidea; species Struthidea cinerea. Next base: position 206,887 of record VZTI01005596.1, on the reverse strand, counting down.
TTGAGAAACGTTACACGGAGAGCAGGAGAGAGCATCAAAGCTCTGGCAATCATCTCCCTCACCATATCCTTCCCAGGGTCATTTGGAACATCAATCCTGGATAAATCTGTCCATGTTCATGAAAACAACATCCAAATACCCCCATCCTGAATTTGTTCAGCAGCATGTCATGAGCTGGGAATGCTGGTGGGTCATGCCCGTGGGAGCTGAGGCCTGAAGGAGGCAAAAGCCCTCCAGACTCCTCTCGGCTGGAGTAGAAAAGTAGAAGGAAGAGTGAAGAGAACCTTGCACCTTTAAAACTGGAGAAGTGGTGGGGAAAAGAGTACTTGAATACCAAGGTGATTCTCTAATAAGGTGGCACATATCCCGTCTTTCTCCAGACTCTTCCCCTCCCCACCTGTGCACGAGACCCTGGCAGAGACAGGAAGGCGGCGGAGCCCCAGAGGGAGTGCTGGGAGGTATTTCAAGGGCTGTTGGGATTTGGCTGGGACACTTTGCAGCCTCTCCTTGCCCTGCCACCACTCCCACAGCCCTGGGTCTGGCTTTGGTGCTCCCCACGCACAATTGCCCCTCTTCAGGGAAGAGAAAGTGGGCTTGTGATGGAGTGAAACAAGTGGAAAACACATTCCACAGCCCCAGGGACTTCTCCGCCCTGTCTGTCACCCCTTTTCTGGGTGACCATGGTGCCCAAGGGTGCAGGAGAGCACAGAGCCCCTGCTGGCCTTGCACAGGGTGGAAGGAGGGTTTGTAAACCCTTCCCAGGAGGGTGCCTGGGTGGCTCTCCTGGCCTGTGGGGTGTCAGGAAGCCGAGCAGAACCATGCTGGCACCACGGCGCACAAGGAAGCGGGCAGGCTGCCATTCCACCGGCCGGGAATACACCACCTTCTTCCATCCGGCAGTCCCACCGCCTCAGCTCTTATGACTCAATTTGCCCTTATCAGCTGATAACGAGTGCTAACGAGCCGGGGGTTTTCAATCTCCCATTCATCAGCCCCCAGGTAGGAGCTCATTAGTTATGCTCCATCAGGGAATGGCGGATACGCCTTATCAGCCCTCAGAGGTTGTTCCGCAGCACCTGATGGGAAGCAGAAAGAGGAGGCAATCTCAATCCTCGTTTGTCTTTGCAACCACCAAAGTTTCTTTGCAAATGCTTTTGTTTCCGGGCACGCAGGAGAGGCTGATAATCCAAGACTATGGATCACGATGGTAGCTCCTTGTCCCCAAGACAGTGCTTCATTCCTCAGTGTTTCCTGCACATTCCTGGGTGTCATCACTGGGATGTTTTCAACCCATCGAGCAGTGACCCCAAACAAAGATCCCACAGAGAGTTTGTTGGTTCCCAGGAGAGGTGTTCCAGCGCCTTGGGTGCCCATGTAAGGACACAACAGGCAGACCAAGCCAAGCAGCCAAGGATGCTCCACTTTTGCTGGAGCAGTGGAGTGAATCTCCATTGAAAGGAGCCGTTGGAAAGGGGAGGAAGACGAGCACAGCAAGACATGACAGAAAAAATGCCAGATAACCATCAGCAGCCACTCCTGCCTCCATGAGACTGAGTCTCGTCTCCGCTAAGGGATGGAAAGGAGAAGGAAGTTCTCCCAGGCCTGCTGTGGCACAAAGACCTCTCCACTTGGCTCACGGGACTTGACGTGGGAGCTGTTTGGAAAGGCAGCACTGCTGTTTCAAGGGAATTTTGGCATCCATGGAAAGTCTTCTGGAAAGAGCTGCTTTCCAAAGGTGAATGACCTCTGCTTGGAGGAAGGAGTGGAAGGGCTTAGACAAACAAAGGGGGAGACTGAGGAAAAACGGTATCAGGAGCAGCAGGAAGCAAACAGCCCTGGGGTTACAAACCTGCCTTTGGCACACACCTTTTGCGTGAGGGAGGATAACTTGCCTTCCGTACGGGGGCTGGTGTTCCATGACAAGGGAATAGCAAAAGCACCAACAGAAATAGCTTCTCCACCAAAATAAGTGCCAGTGATGTGAAACCACAGCCTGCATCCCTGTTTTCCAGAGGTAAGGGAAACTGGATAGCTGTCTTTCTCCCCAGTGCTAGTGGTGAGAGGTGAGTGAGGTAAAACAAGTCATTTAAATGATCATCACCTGCATTTCTGTTGCTAATACATAATAAAAAGGTGAAATCTGACTTTATGACCAGTAATGATTGATGGGATTAAGAAATTTTAGGGAAATAAAGTAAATTCCAGCAGGGACATTTTTTCTATATGTTTGAAGGAATTAATCAATTAAATGGATTCATAAAGATAACTCTGATAGAAATTGTCTCTGACTGCTTTGCACGTTTCTTTATTGCCATATTACTTATTAATGACTGAGAAAGTAAAATCTTGACTGGGATAAATTGATATCAAAATGATGTTTCCCATTACCTCGTGGCTCATTTAAAACACAATCACCTGCCCAGAGCATTATGAGGAGATATAATGGTCAACATTTTGTAGAGATAGTTGGATAAATCTAATTCTTAGTCTTTAAAATAAATATTCCCATGGGAGAAGTGACTCTAAATACCAGGTTTGCTCTTCCAAATGGGAAAGAATTCACCTGGCAATCCTGAAGCTGGGTACACAGAGACACATTTATTCCATGGCACCCCTCGGAGAGTCACGAATCCTCAGCAAAGCTTGAGGGCATCCCTAGGATGGCATCCCTGAGGATGGCATCCCTGAGGACACAGGGCTGGTACCCACATCATGCTCGGATCAACAGCTGCAAAAGGCCTGTGCACAGCAGTGCTTGCTTGGACTTTTCTGTGATCATGCACCAGGAGTGAGAAATGCTCCCAGGGCCAAATTTGCTGCTGGGCTGGGAGCACTGCAATACCCTCACATGCAGGGGGGTGGGAACAACAGCTCTTTTGGGAAAATTAGCAAGCCAACAGGACAGCAATACCCCTCTGCACTCTGCTTCTGTAGGCACTAACTCTGCCCAGGTGATGGGGAGTGACTGAATACACCTTTCCCCTTCTCGCCCTTCCTACCCGCGCCTCTCGCAGTCAGATTTCTCCAGTTCCAGTCCTGTCTTTGGAAAAACAGTACATTTCAATTATTTCCATTATCCTATAACACTGCACAGTTGCATGCAGCCCTTTTCCTTGTGTTTCCATTCCAAGGGACAATACCTGGGGGGTTGAACACCCTCGCTCTCTTCACCTCAGTGGAGCTGCGCTGATTTATGCCAGCAACGGTGCTGAACCCTTGATGCTCACCCAGAGATCCCCCACGCATGCTCCAGGTTGTAACCCCCACCAATAACTCCCACCACAAAAATTATTTTGGCAACAAATACGCTCCTGTTTTTATGCTCATACACTGGAAATGTTATTCTTCGCAAAGTGCCTTGAGATACCTGCTCCTCCTTTCAGATGAAAACTGTGCCGATCACCCAGGAGAGCCCCTGGGTGACACCTGGTGCATTTTTGCCCCTACCTGGCAGCCCAAGGATGGTGAAATACGGCCGACACTCCGTGAAGCCAGAGCTCTGCCGCACGCAGCTCCTCCACAGCCCCTGGTACTGGAACACGGCCGTGACCGGGTTGTCATACAGGTCCTGCGTGCTCCACGTGTCCATGGCCGTGGCCATGATGCTCCCCCCGATGCCCAGCGATGACACGAGGAACCCCATCACCTGGCAGAGGGTGGTGGACATGGTGTGTCCCTGGAGAGCGGAGGTGACACGGCCCTGCGGGAGCCGCAGTCCTAATGGAGCACCGGAGTCCTCTTGCCGGAGCCACCAGAAGTGCAGCTGCTCTTATCAGATGCTTTCCATTGAGCGCTGTTTGCTCAAAGTGTTTTTGCAAGATAGTCCAGTTTCACTCTCGCTGCCGGGGAGGTTTGTGCCGGCAGGGCTGGAGATAGGAGCTTTTGTCCTTTAGAAGTGCTTGTCCTTCCACGTTTAAGCAGCCACGCTTAAACGAGTGTTGGGCAACCCACTTGGGGCTTGGCCAGCCCCCTGAAACCCTTTGCTGCCCTTTGAGCCTCTCCTGCCTGCTTGGCATGGGGCAAGGACCATGTCCCCAGGGGAATTCAGCACCTGGCCCAGGCCACCACGTCCCCATCCCTCCGCTTATGCCACCAGACAATCTGTCCCCCGTGGAGGTGTCCGCACAAGAGGCACAATGGGAGACAGGACACTGTCAGAGGATGTGAGGCCACCAGCCCAGCCCAGGGACGTGGCTGCTCCTTGCAGTGCCCTCAGGCATCACTGAGCTTCCATTGGATGCTGACCGTGGCACAACCCAGGGTATCAAGCCAAGAGCCCCAAAGTGATCCAGCAAAGCTCCTCCAATGCTGTTCTCCACCCACCCACAACCCCACTGCCATCAGGAGAACACACTGAAACCCATGTGGGAGGGAAGAGAGCTCAGGGACCACTGGGAAATGGCCTTGCTGAGGGGGTGCTTGTCCATATTGACTGGAGGGATGGTCCTGGGAAAGGGATGGGGGATTTACCAAATGGGAAGTTCATTATCACAGTGGAGAGGTGATGGGCTTGTGGGAGCAATATAAATCCGCTGTGCCACTCTGCCAGTGGAGTCAGTGAGGTACAAGGACCTTCCAGACTTTACACTCATCCATTCTCATCCAGTATCCCTCTCCAACTGATTTACTTCAGCCCTGACCTAGAAACAAATTCCTGCTTAACCTCTCCATGCCACAGGCACCATCCACACCAGCACCTGGATGTGAAACCATCTGAAAGCCACCAGGAAGAGAGGAGAGGCTGACTTGTGTCCATGGAGGAGCTGCAACAGGGTTGTTACACCCTGGGTATTGCCCCTGCCTTCCGGAGAACAACGACCCAGGGCATGCCTCGGCTTGTGGGGCTCTGCTGGAGCAGCCAGAGCACAATTCCATGTCTCCTGGCAATCACAGCCCTCTCGAGTCAGGCACAAAATGTCTTTGCTTCCATCAGTTTTATTCAAATGTCATCATTTTCACTCACTTTGGCAAGTTTACATCAGAGGAAGGGTCAGTTCTGACCTACTTAAATTTGCCAGCAAAAATAATAAAGTGGAAAAAAAACATAGAAGGGAACCCTCAAGAGCCAGAGGTGGTAAAGAACTGCTCATCCTCTGTGAGGGACAGGGACTGCTGACTAAAATACCTCATTTTGGATAAGGATTTGTGGTAGATCAGGGTTGGAGAGGAGCTAGAAGCTGAGACAACAACTAGGGATGAGGAGGACCTGGAAGACAGAAGTACAAAAAGTGCTAAAATGTGGTCAGTCCTCCTTCTCATCCCTTGTGGTCCCACAGCCACCAGGGCTTGGATGCCACTGGATTTTCTAGACTGGGACACAATTCTTTGATGAATTCTGAAAATCCAGTGGCATCCAAGCCCTGATGCTCCTCCGCAGCTCTCCAGGATGACTCCTGTCCTTCCCATGCCCCAGGACTCACCTTCCTGTTTCTGGCCATCCAGCGGTAAGAGCCCACATCCCTTTTTCTGGGCTGAACCTCTTCAGAACATGTCAGAGGGAGCGATATTCCTTTGAGACATAACCCCTTTTCCCAAGTGTGCAAATTCCCAAGTGTGTGCAACAGTGGAATGAACCAGTCTGTACTGGTCATAGCTAAAAATAACCCCTGGGGAGGAAAAAGGAAGGAAAGGGGGAGAATAAAAGGGGTGAACATATTTTTTCCAGCTTTTTTTATTCCCAAACACCTCTGCCACCTTTTAAATGATTGTTTTTTTCTGCTCAGCTGGACATCTGGGTGGTTGCATGAATACCAGTGGTGGCCCTTCCATCCCTATGTCCATGTTTGCTTCGGTGGGAGGGGACACACCACTCCTTCCTCCAACCTGGCCGCTGGTTCCAGCCACGTGGAGCAGGAGCTGCTCTTCAAACCAACAAGGACTTTTCTTCTCCTTCTCCAGTATTTCACATCCTAAGCTCTGCTGATCCCCCCCAAGACACCTGTTGGAAAGAGGGCCATCCCTGGATGTGCCCCTGCCCAGTCCATCACCTCACTAACCTTTCCTCGGGAATGAATTTTCTCCTGGGGGTGGAGACACTGTTTCTCATCATGGCTCTTACTCAGGGACATCAAAACCCCAGAGCAATGGTGGAGCAGTCAAAAAACATCATCAAACTCTCCAGGTGGGCAGGAAAGTCGAGGAGAACCAGTCTGGCTTTCATTTGCAGGGCCAGATGGAACTATGTCTCTGAAGAAGGTAAACCAACACAGGGCGGGACATTCCCCACTGAAGCCTCGTGTGCTGTCCCCAAAAATGGAGCCGAGGAAGGAATTTTGGTGCTGATGGTCATGCTGCCATCCTCAGTTAAGAGTTAAACACCCAACCATGCTCAGCACTCCACACGTTGTCGTCTTTGAAGAATTATTGTGGTTTGGGGGGGTTCTGTTTGCTCATCCCTGAAAGTATTGGCTGAGGTGTCCTCCAGCCATCCCATTGCCACTTCCTCTGCTCTGACTAGAACCATACTTGGAAAGAGTGGGAATTCAAAGCTCCCACACCCTCCTCAGCAGATGCTTGAAGCAGAGTTCTGGAGACAAAACCCGAACTTGTTTCCTTCCCAACCCTTCCCCAGCACATTTCCTTTGCCCTTCTCAAATATTCAGACTTTAGCTTGTTTTTAATGGTTGTTTCTGAGCTGCCCATGATAGGGAAAAATACATTCATCCCATTTTCTCAGATAACAGAAGATCCCCTGGGAGTTTCATCTGAACTGTTGGCTCAGAGCACAACCCAAGAAGGGGCTGGATGAGAGGAAAGCTGTGGAGCAAGTCTGAGCATCTTCACCACAACCTGGTGCTCATCTCCAGCCACCCCATGGAGATGACGCCAGCCAGGCTTGGTTGAAGGATGGGAATCTCTCTCCAAGCAATCTGTGGATTGTCCCCAGTGGTTGAATGCTTGACCAGAGGCTTTCCCAATCCAGGTGGAAATGCTGAGCTGTGTCTGAGGAAGGGGAATGGCGTGGCTGCAGCTCACCAAGGAGCAGAGAACAGGGCTCCCACTGAGGATTGGGACAACTCCGGTGGTTTATCCAAACGAGGAGAAGAAGGGGGCTTTGTGACCGCTCCCCTGTGCCTCTTTTTTCCAGCTCATAGTTGCTTTATCTCTCCAGGCACTGACTCAGTGTTATCTCAAAACCGGTCCCTGGGCCCAGGCAGCTCCTGAATGTTATCGCCGCCTCTCCCACAAAAATCACCTCCAGCTCATGTTTGCTCTCAAATTTGCAAACACAGCTCACACCCTGCCAGCTGCTCACACCAGCCCAGCCTGCTCAGGCCCAGACTAAGCAAACCCACCCTTCTCTTCCTGCCCCTCCATAGTCGGGACCACCTCAGGCTCCAGGAGTCTGTGGTCCACAACGAGAAAGCCTGAATGGCCTTTCTGGAATTCAGTGAGGGAAGTGGGTCGTGGAAGGACCCCATCCCAGCTCAGATCCACACGACTGGGTGGTCCAGAGGGTGCTCTGAGGTCCCTCAGCAGAGCATGAGGCTGTCCTTGCCTACATATCTATGAGCTGTAGCCCAGCCCCACATCTCCACAGCCTTGCTCCTCTTCTGGCCCTCATCCCAGATCCCTTAGGATTTTCTTTTCTTGTCTCTCATCCTTCCATGGTGTAAAGGCACAAAACAATAAATGTGACACACACACCCAGCTCCCTGCCCCCTGCTCCCACTCCGGGTGTCACTGGGGACCCTGAGACCTCTCTAAAGGTCTCCTATTGAGCCATTCCCCATCCTAACACATCTCTCAGCTCTAGCTGTGAGTGCAAACCCATCAGAGCCTCACACATGTCCTGGCAGGATATATCAAGTCTCCAGCCCACCTGGGCCACCTAAATTCTTCTGCGCCCAAAACTTGACCTCAAAAGACTTTAAGCGGGTTACAGCAGTTACTTGCAGACGTTTCAAAATTTGGAGCTGACCTGGCTGGGCGAAAGGATTTCAAGCAGCAAACAGACCTCCAAAGAGGCTTTGCCATGGCCATCACTGGTGGAGGATCATGACATGGCACTTAGCACTTCCCATCCTTACAAACTTTGGGCATGGAACAGTTCCAGGGAGCAGAGACGCTGTCACCTTGGCCAGTGGCTGCCATGTCTCCAAAATCAAGTTATTTGCTATGGTTATGCTATAAAATGGTTGTGGGTTGTATGAAATGAAAAGAAAACCTTGGCAGAGCATCGATATAGAAGGGAAAAATCCAGAGAAGCCAATGTTGATGTTTCCTAGACATGAATTCTCCTCGGGAAACATCTATTCACTGCTGCTACCCTGCACCAGTGAAACCGAAATTTATGGAAAATCTGGGCAGTCATGGTTGCATTCCCATGAGCTCTTTTCCCGCTGAGCACTCTAAGAACATGGGTGTTTTTATCAGCTGGAGAAACTGAACAGGCTGCCCTCAGACTATCAAAGTTTGCCGTTGCAAAAGCAAGAATATTCTCCTATTTCAAGCCACCCGCCCTTTGGTCCACAGCGAAGAGATATCTCAGCCCTCCTGAAGGGGTCAAAAGGGCTTTGGACCTGAGGGAGAAATGTCCTTGGAAAAATTGCTGGAGAAGTCTCCCTGAACAGGTGTGGAGAAAAGGCACCAGCACAGAAGCCAGGAAAATCACTGCCCGTGCGATTGTAGTTCAGCAAAGTTGGGAGCAAAATTCTGCTTTGAGCAGAAAGCACCTCGTGATCTCCACACAAGGTGAAAGCACCAGCCTTGCCCAGCTCAGCTTCTGCTATTTATCACTTGTGTGTGCTCAGTTTCCAACTGTGTCCTCCAGACCATCTCACTCCAAAGCAAGGAGCAAAAAATAACAGGAGAAAGCAAAATCAGAACAAATATGTTCAGTCCTCCAGTGCCCCATTTCACCAGAGAGCGACTGTTTATAGCTGAGCAGCCAGAGCCATAAGCTGCCCGGGTTATTTCTCATTTCTATCTATTATCTTGATTTTTCCTCAATCTATTTGAAATTAAAATTCCCAACTAAATTGAAGATAGATGACGGGCAAGACAAGTTTAATCTTTGCTGTGGGAGCGAGGGATTGAGGCGAAAAAAACCTTGGAACCCAAAACTTCCTCCATGTGCTCGGGTCACCTCGCTGCTTTGCCTATTATTTTTATTCACTCTGGCACTATTGTTCCCGATATAAATTGCCATTGTCAGGATAATAAATAGGGGTTGATAATGGAAATGCTGACAAACCATTAACTCTGGTGTAGTTCGTGAGGGGGGTTTCGTGGAGATCAAGGTGCCGCACGCTTAAAATAAACATGGGGATGATGCATTTAAATGATATCCGAACAAATTAATAATAGGATTTTTAGCATCATTTCTCCCCCCTCCGATTGGGGAGTACCACCTTTGCTGGTGGTTGGTGGGGAGCATTCCCCTTAGGAGCAGCTGGATTCGGGAGACGGAGCCAATCCATAAAGCACAGCAGTGGGACGCGGGGCTTTGCTCCGGCTTCTCCAGAGACTGGAAGTGTCAGACAATCTATAACAGGAGGGGAAAACGGGAGCAGGGAGGGGGGTGACTACAGAAGAACAAGCCCAGTTCATTAAAAAGAAAGGTAAAAATTCCACCTCGTTTTGTAGGGCAGTGCTGATAGCACTGGTCATGAAAAGGATCATTTGGGACAAAGCACATAAATATTCATATTCCCTCACACTGAGCCCACACCATCTCCCCAACACCACTGAGGGTGAGGACGGCAACTTTGGGGGGTTTAGGCCCCTACCACCTTTATTTTTTGTGGTTGTCCTTTATTCCTTGGGCTCTTTTACATCCCTTTTTGTAGGTGACTGCAATAAACCTGGCAAACACAAGTGGGAATTCCACTCTAAGATGAGGGTTTCATCAGAAACCCTGGAATTTAGGATAGGATGCTTATGTCTGTCCATGGCTCAGAGGGATCCACAGAGCTTGTGGGATGGAGCTGAGGAATAATGGAAACACAGAATCGCAGGATGGTTTGGGTTGGAAGGGACTTTAAGGACCATCTTATTCCACCCCCTGCTGTGGGCAGGGACATAGACACACCGATCTCCAGCAGCCCCTCTAAATGCAGGAAAGTCCTGCTAATGCAGGAAATCCATCCCCTCAACGTTCCCATTTTAGAATATTAATAACCCACCCAACAGACACCCATCTGGAGGTTTTGGAATTGCAAAAAAACCATCCCTAGTTTTCTGCCTTTTGCTGTAGGGCTGAGGTCAGCAACAAAGGTATTTTGAAAGAACAACCCCCCCCAGATCTCAAGTATTCTGATTTCTTCAAAGATTAGAACAGTTCCCAGAGCTGAACACTCAAAAAGGTTAATTGCTCCTTCCGTAGAGTTACAATTTTTGTCATTTTAATTTTTTTGAGCAGAAGACCTGAGGAAGAACTGCAAGAACTGGAAGAACTGCAGCGTGTCATGGGAGCATCTGTGTGGGGAGGGTTTGGTTTTTACACCTCAATTTACTCCTCACACAGCAACTTTAATCTCTTTATAGAATCATTAAGGTTGGAAAAGACGTCTAAGTTCAAGTCCAACCATTAACCCTGTGAGTTTTACCAACATGTGAAACATTTTCTCCCTGAGTTTTCCCTTGGCAAAGGTGCTTGGCTTTGCTGACTGGGAGAGCAGTGTGTGAATTCCAGCCCTGCACAACCGCCCTTATTTGGATGTCATCCTTCAACTGGATGCCCAGGCAGGATCAGGCTCATGTCCTTCTAGGAAAATGCATCTCTGTACCTGAGAGTCCAAGCAGGGACGTTCCAAGCCACAGCTCCAGCAAGAGGACGATGCTCAGGGACATCCCTGGCACCTGCATGGGGAAGCTGCAGCACAGCCAAAGCCAGACACCACTTGGGAATGAGGATCCAGAGAGGAGCAACACAAAAACACAGCTCAGGGGATGAAACACTTCCCCAGCTGGCATCTGAGGCCACAGCCACACTGGGTTATACTGGTTTGATTTGTGCCTTCTCTTGAGAGAAGCAATTTTTGTGCACAATGCCCCTTTCTGTGTGTTTTGGAAATGCCATTTTGCAGAAGTTCTGCAGTGATTTCCTGATATAATTGGCTTCTTCCCTCCATTCTGGCTGTATCAAAGCACAGAGGCCAGATGGGTATAAGAGTCTAAGTGCCTTTTTTCTCACTGTATTAAGGCAAGAAGAAACCCCAGATAATCCTGTTGTAACATAATTGTTTGCACCCCGAGATACTCTGGGCACAACCGGGACAGGACGGATTCCCGTGGCAGAAAAAACTGGAACCAAAGGAGAATTAGGGAGAAATCCAGCCTGGTGGTGTTAGCCCGAATAGAAATACAGTGAGCTGAACTGTGACATATCCTCTTAGGAAAGGATCTTCTCCAATGACAAGACTATTAGTGGCTTCTGGTGGGAAGCCACACACAGCCACACAGCTGGGGCAGGGATCTGAACCGGAGCCACCCACGGCACAGGGGACAAATCTCCCCATGGAGCAGCCTGGACAATACCTCAGGAACCCAATGCATAATTAGTTGTAATGAGTTTTGCTGAACCTCAGCTTGGCCATGGGAGGGGGTTTGCCTTGAGGTCTCTCCAAGGGGCCAGTTGTTCAAACACAGTGAGCACCCGAGGTCCTTTTTGGATGAAATTTGGGTTGCCCACTGAAAATCCCCCACTGCTCCCACAGAGATTGTGTCATGCGCCCTCCCACCTCTTCCCTGGCGCCATCAGGCCCTACCTGGCAGCCCCAGGATGGTGAAGTATCCGCGGCATTCGGTGAAGCCGGAGCTCTCCCGGACGCAGGTGCGCCAGAGGCCCTGGTAGTTGAAGACGGCCGTCACCGGGTTGTTGTACAGGTCCTGGGTGCTCCACTGGTCCATGCACGTGGACGCGATGATGCCTCCAATCCCCAGAGCGGACACCACGAAGCCCATGGACTGGCAGATTGTCACCGACATGGTGCCAGGCGCGCGGGAGCCACGTCCTGGGCGCGCACAAGCCTCCACAAGCCGGGTCTGGGGCAGGCAGCCAGGGCACCAGGGACTTTTAGCTGGAGGCACTGCCTACGTCACGCCAGCAGCCAGGAGAGCTCTGGGTGCACCACGCAAACCACCCCTTGCCTTTATCTGTTTCGGTGAGATAATTTCCTCGCTCGGTACCAAGAGCCATTTGTTCCCCCTCGCTCTCTGTTTACCTTCTCCCTCCAGGCAGAGGTGCAGCCGGCACGGCCGGACGAGACCGGCAGGTCCCTCTGGAGAGCTTCCACAGAAACACCGGGGAACTTCGGGAGACCAAGCACAGAGGGGCTTAAATCGGATGAAACACAAAAATTATGGAGAGCCTGATCCTTTCCTGGCAAGGATGATGCTTTTGAGCCAAGTGGAGAGGTTTAGATTGGATGTTAGGGAAAATTCCTTCATGGAATGGGTTGTCAAGCGTTGGAGCAGGCTGCCCAGGGAAGTGCGGAGTCTCCATCTCTGGAGGGGTTTAACAGATGTGTAGATGTGGCACCTGGGGACGTGATTGACCTGGGAGTGCTGAGGGAACAGTTGGACTTGATGATCTTAGAGGGCTTTTTCAACCTAAACGATTCCATGATTTATCAGCATGGCTCCCTCTGGCTCAACCAAAACATTTAAGCCGAGGTTAATGTATAAAAGAGGGAATCTTGTAGCAATGGGTGTTTGGGCAGACCTCGGAAAGGTTGGGCTGGGAGCCCACAGGAAAGGCAGCACTTGCTGAAGAGTGAAAGGTGGGAACCTTTGTTGTGGGAGGACCGAGGGGAAAACGTAGACAAAAATGCATATCCTCATTTATTACTGTTTTATACCCCTCATCCAAACAGGAATTTGGACTTTTTTCCATGGGCAAAGGAAGATGGCAGAGCAGACCTGCTGTAAGACCAGAGCACCCTAAAGGACCTGGCCTTATTGCAGAAAATGCCTTTATGGGGTAACGTCTTGTTTGCCCATTCTACTCCATCCCTCACCACTTTCTTCCTAGCCCAGTTTTCCAGAGGTACCAACCTGGTTTTGGTTGGAGAGGAACAGGGAATGTGCAGGAGAAGAGGAGATGAGGAGCCCTGTTTCGGCGGTGCCAGATACACAGAGCGTATGGAGGGGTCAGGGAGGGACCTTCAGCAGAAGTGGAGCTCAGTGGGGTGACATTTAGGTGGTGGAAGCGGAAGGTCGGGAGGAAGCATGAAGGAGCGGACCTCTGCCACCTGGCTGAATTTACCCTTGCTCAAGGATCCTGGAGTCTCTCCCAGATGCTTGGCCTCAATGCCTTGAGGACTTCCCCGTGAAGCTGCTTCTGAGGAAGATCCCACCTCTTGTGGGAGCAAAATCTCCCAGAGATTATTTTTGTCCTGCACCTTTTTGAGAGAACCAAGAAAGGGACTGTGGGAAGTCGCCCAGTCTGTTCCCACGTCCAAAGCAGAGCAGCCCTACTGAAGCTCCGAGGGAGATGTCACTCTCACTTAAGATTTTTTGTCCTAGAGCCTCAATTATCAATTCTGAAAATGTTGTGTCTGATACCGAAGCTTGTTACACATCGTTCATGAAATTAATGCCCAGAATTAAACACCAACCAGGGAAAAAGACAACTCCAAACAGTCCTCAGGTTTAAATAGAACGCTACCCCATTTTCCTTTCTTTCCCCAAAAGAACAGGATTGGTGATTCATGTGCTTTCACAACCCACTCTCTCTCCCAGACATTTTTTGGGCCCAGTGACGCCCAGTGCTGGTGCCACACCTCACCCGCTCCATGTTGGGGCTGTTAATTACTTTCGGTATCGGTCAACAGAACTTAATCAGGGAAAGCTTTCCCAGTATCACGTAGCTAAATATAGAGCCTGAGTCCAGAGCACAAACACACTCCCTGTGTTTGTCACCACTGGGATTGCCTGGAGACGGAAAAGACTCATGGCAGCCAAGGACTGCGCTCAATACATTAACTCAAAGGATAAAATCACCTTGCGTTCGATCAGCTTGGAAGGCCTGGAAAAAGCATCTCCACTTGGTACACGTCGATCCCTGGGTGGGGAGTGCCAGATACCTGCAAAGGGACAGATTTTGTCCAAATTATCACCCGTTTATTTAAAAATGTGCCAGTGTACAGCAGCCAGAAGAGTAGGGTCTTTGTGTGTTAGCAGCAGCATTCCCAAGCAAAAATTTCCTAACCTTAACAAAAAGGACAGTTTCTCTGCTGGGAGGATCTCACAGTGAAAATAGCCAAGGACTGAACTCTTTCAACCACCTAAATCTTGATGTGACTCGTGTAACTCATCTCAGCTATCTCACACGCCAGGGATATAGCAAGGACAAAGCCTTCCCTGGGTGTTTTTCTAAGGAATGGCACTGCACGTTGCTCCAAGTCCCTCCAGCTGTGCCCCCTGCCCACCGCCGATGCTGTGACTGCTTGAGTGGGAAATACCACCTGTTAAAAAGTAGAGTTTGTGCAGTTCTCTGGGATTTAAGTGATTTATCCTCGCTTTAGCCTCGCTGCTGCCCGCGGGAAAGGGACCCCTCCCGGGGTGCTGCCTGGAGCCGTCAGTCCCTTTGCACCTGCAGGGTCCGCTCTCCCTCTACCACATCTCCTCACCACCTTCACAACCCCACTGAACCTCCTGCTTCTAGCACAGTGGAGAAGATTTCTCCTGAATGTGGGATTTGTCCCTGCCAAGGAGGACGCCTGGACTGCCTAATTATTTTATTCATAAGCCGGCCGTGCTTTCAAAGACATCTGGGTGACCTATCTAAAGCTAAGTGAATCCCTCACCCCAGAGGAGCCCCGCTCCTCCTGATCCCTCCGGGGAGGCCGGGGTTGGGTGGCGGAGGAGCTGCCGGGGGAGTTCTGCAGAGCCGGACAATGAGGAACACATTGACAAAGTGTTCACATTATTGGCTGATGGGTCTGCATCAGTCACTCATTCACAAGCACAAGGTCTAAATTGCAGAACCAATTAACGGCACTAATAGCCCTTGCCTGAATTAATCTTTGAGACAAAAGAGGAGAGAAGTGGAAGAGCTATTAGCAAATCAAGCTGTACCATCCCTGCTTTATTGCAGGAATCTAAGTGTCTGTATTTGGCTATTATGAACTGACTGCAATTACAGCCCTCATTTAAAATGATTAAGTGGTTATAATTATTTTTCAATTAAAACTTAGATCTTCCATTTATACAACATTGCAGGCTTCAATTAAAGTCCTTTTTCCTCTTTTTTTTTTTTTTTTT
>VZTI01005596.1:159450-186591 GCA_013397865.1 Struthidea cinerea | reverse complement strand
AATAAAATGTTCAATTTTCTATTTATGAAATTCCTCAACTCAGTTTTTTAGGTAAACTTTTCAGGAAAGTCAGCCAGAGTGGGGCTGGCACGTATTTCCAGTATGCAGAGCAGAGATGTGTCTCTGCAATCCCTTTAATGTGAGGCCGCCTGAACCCCCATTTCAGAGTCTTGGGGTGTTTAATGCACACCCCGTGTTGATTTTCCAGAAAAAGAAAAAAAAGACAAGAATGTCAAATTATTGCCTTTGTATGGGCCAAACCTCCCTCCTCAGGTGGGAATTTCAAGCTTTGTGCAGCCCGTTCTCCTCCCAGTTACCTTCTCCCATCTCCTCCTCTTCACTGGGCAAACTGGGGTAAAACTCCAGAATCCCCCCTGGGTTTCCCTATTCTTTTCTCCCTGTTTATCCTCTTTTTCTTCTAAATCATTTTTTCGAGTGGTGGGACTGCTAAAAAGCTTCCCATCCAAAGCAATGACAAAGTTTCTCCTGCGGGGATCACTCTGATGAGAAAGCCCCTGTAAATACTGTCACTGGCCATAGCCAGAATATTTCCAGGGTTCTGTGTTTGCAAAGCAACCCACAAACTTTTGAGGAATTAATTTCCCCCCGAGGCCAGGCCGAAGGAGGAGATCCTGCAGACCCTGAGGATGGGATGTGACCAGGGCCTCTCACTTTGTCACGGTGTCACTGCGGGAGCAGCCTGACCCTGCTTGGGGTGTCTGATTGATCCCAATAAAAGAGATCTCCGGGCTGTGACAAAGATTTATAATTATTTTGTCCCATTGGGAATTGCACGGTCCATGGAGGTTCCATGACTTGCAGCAGTGATGGGAACACACCAAGCCAAGGTGGGGAAAAAGGGCTTTTTATGGCGGAGAGGAGAGCACAGATCAACCCTGCAGACCCAAACTCAGGGGGAACTTCCCCAACAAATGATTTTTGGGAAACCATCAGGTTGGCAGGGTTAAAGCAGCAAGCGTTTGGGTGCAGGTGGCACGGAGGGCAGGCCAGGGGGACACCAGGGACATGCGGCCCCTTGGGGTGCCTTCCCGCTGAGGACATCCCATGATTCTGTGACCTGTTCCCACCTTCCTCGAGCCAAAAACCTCCCGGGCGAAATAAGGGCGGCAGCGGCCACAGGATGGCAGCAGAAACTCAGCGATGCAGCACCAGCCGCGCATTCTCACCCTGCCTGATGGGCTCCCTCTATTACAGGCAGCAAATTGAATCGTTTTGTTGTCTGGAGGAAATTTCTGCGGTTTTCCAGCCAGACCCCTGCTTTGGCGTTCGGAGGAGACGGCACGAAGATAAGGGGCGGCGGTGCCCGCACAGCCGGGCACCCCCGAGGGCGCGGCGGAGGGCTGGGGTTAATTGGTGGGAGAACTCCGCTGCTGCTTCTGAGGCACCGCACAGCCACTGAGCGCTGATTAAAACATAAATATATTTTCGAAAAGGCTGGTAGCCCACCTTCCTCCTCCTCCTCCTCCTCATCACTGCTCCCTCCCCACAAACTCTGCCTGGCCAAGCTTTGCACACTCATGGCTTTCCAGCCTTTCCGGCCCATTTCAGGTGCGTTGTTGCTCTTCTCCCTCTTCCCTCCTTTTTATTGACTTGTCAGGCTGAGCTGTCGCCGGTGGCCGTGGGCTGGGCAGCCCTGAACGCACAGCCAGGCACTGGGAAAGGCAAACGCCCTCCAGCCGTGGCAGGGACCAGCTCTGGGCCACTCCATCCATGTCTGATCTGCATTTTCCGTGTGCTTCACCACACAGGAGCGGCTGGGGCTGTGCGGGGAGTGCAGGGGTTGCACAGACTTCAGGTCGCTCTGCCCTGTCTCTCTACCTGTTCTCTCTGATTTAACAATTCAGCCTTGCCTTTAAAAGGCAAATATCAGGGATTTAGGCAAATAAGGTTGGTAACCATAGCATTAGAATTGTTCTACATTTTTATTTCCATATTTTGGAGACCTTGATCGACTGTCAGTGTTTGGAAAAGGAATAAGACATAAATCATGCATGCAGATATCCCACGATCATGGAATCCCAGAATGGTTTAGTTGGGAAGGGACCTTAAAGCCCATCCAGTGCCACCCCTGCCATGGACAGGGACACCTCCCACTGTCCCAGGTTGCTCCAAGTCCCGTCCAGCCTGGCCTTGGACACTGCCAGGGATCCAGGGGCAGCCACAGCTGCTCTGGGCACCCTGTGCCAGGGCCTCCCCACCCTCACAGGGAACAATTTCCTAATGTCAAATCTCACCCTATTCTCTACCTGTTTAAAGCCATGATCAGTCTCTAAACTAATACCCAGAGAGAAATGTGGTTTATTTGATTTTTTTATCAAATTTAACTTCTTTGCAGCATTGCTGAAAGCAAGCCATGTGTTTTTCCTGAAGCCAGGTTTGGAATTTTTAGTTACAGACCTTCACCAGCCCCGCTGGGGCCTCCAATGCTGCACCGAGAGGCAGAAGGAGACAACTCTCTGCATCCAGCCCTGCCCTTCTCCAAGACATCCTCTCTCAAAGTCAACCACTTCCCTCTGGCTCTGAGTATCCAAGTCTCCAGGTCCTACTCCCAGGGCTTTGCGGAACTGCACAGGAAGCATGGAAATGGCAAAAGAGACTGCTGCAAAGATACCATTCCCATTTCCCCCAGAGGCTCTGGGTTTACCTGGAGAATTCTGGCTATCCAGATTTTACATCCAGAGCTGACAGGACTCCCAGCCTAACTTTTCCCTTCTCGTTTCAACGCCTGCAGGTGCAGAGGCTGGGAAGGAGGTGATATTCAGAATTAAATAACTTATCTGGGCATTTTTCCCCCTCAGCAGGGGAGTTCCGCTTCCTCCCCTCCTGGGTGGATTTTTCCCCTTTGAACTGTTTTCCTCACTCCTTTTCCTGCTCGAGTCCTTGACTTACAGGGAGCATTTCATTTCAATAATTCGCTGCAGGTTTTGTAAAGAGACCAAGGAAACGCTTGGCCCAGGAAGACCGAAGCAACGGGAAGCAGAGCATGGATTTCCCCAGAGCCCGTGACAGCATCATGCCCTCGAGACACCTGGGTGACACCATTGCCCCAGGCCTCGGGGCCAGGGGCCACAAATGGGGCTGGAAAAGGGGAATACAGGAGCAAGAGCTGCTGGCTGGTCAGGTGGAGTGGCTGGAAAAAAGTCCATTTCCATTCTGACCACACCAAACTATCCCACCTGGTGGGGCTGAGTAGAGCTGGAGGAGTGCTGGGGAAAGTTACTGGGGTGCAGCAGCATTCTGAACCCCTTGGAGAGAAGAAATGCCTCGCTATTTGAGAGCTGGGGGAAAGAATGAGCTGCTGGCAGCTCCAGTGAGTCCGTAACAGCCCCTTGCCCACGGAGGTCACTGGATGTCATTTCTCATGTCAGAAGGGTCTCCACACCCCTGGGAGCTGCTGGGTTTTCCACGTCCCCCTTAAGAAAGTCCATCACCCGTAGTCTGAGCCTGTTTCTGTTCGCCAGGAGTCCGTATCTGCCTTTAACCAACATTATCACCAGCAGAAAGGCCTACAGAGGAGAGGATGTAGAGCCTCAGTGGGCCATGTGCCTGAAAAGAGCCGTCCTGGGGTGATCCCTTTGATTTGGCCCTGAGAAATCCCATCAAAAGCTGCACTAAATTGCTGGCTCGTAGGAAAATAGAAGTCATTTCATCCAGGCTTTGGGGGACATACATCCCCCCTTCGATACAGCATCCAGCAAGGCCACAACTTAATTGTTGTTTTGTAGATGAATGCGATATCTTCCCAATATTTTTGCCAGTGGTGGGTACTTTGAGCTTCTTTTGCTCGCAGGATACAAAACCAAGCAACATCATATCACTACCCAGTTACCAAGGTAACTGGAGAGAAAGATAGAAGCGTCTGGGGTTGCACACTTTGTGATCTCCCTTCATTAGCTCATTTCTTGACATCAGCTGCTTTCCCAGCTCCGTTTCTCCCTCTGCCTGCAAACCACGCAAGAACTGTGACTCCAAGTCCCTTCTGAGGAAGGTGACAGTGCCCAAGAGGCAGCAGAATTGTTCATGGGCTATTTGGCACTGGATTTTCATCTTGGAGGACATTTGTACACCTGGAGAGGGGGAATGGTTGGGTCACAAAGAAGGAACCGCAGTGCAGCTGTTGTCCCTCTGCCTCGGTGGCCCCAAGTGTTGGGTTTCGTACTCAAAACCCCTCCACGTCCCCAAGCCAAGCCAGGCTGCCCACCCTTCCCCCACGCCTGGCACTGATTCGCTCTTGGGCTCGTGGAAATGGTCCAGCTGCCAGCTGGGATTGACTCCTCCGGGATCACAGTGTCACTGTCACTGCAGTGGAAAGGGTGGGGTGCCGACACCAGTGCCAGAGGAAAATCCAGCTGGGAATAGTCCTGATAAAGGGACAGTGACAGCAACAGCTCCCTAAAAGCAGTGTTTAAAAAGCAGCCAGGTGATTAAAATGCAGCATAAACAAAACACATCTGGTAGCACACAGAGAGAGCCTCAAATGCTTCGCACAATTTGGGAACAAGGTTCCTCAGAGAGTTTCATAGCTCATCTAGTGGCAAAGTGTCAAGAGAAGCTGGTAAGTTTCTAGGAAGGAATTCCTTGCTGTGAGGGTGGAGAGGCCCTGGCACAGGGTGCCCAGAGAAGCTGTGGCTGTCCCTGGATCCCTGGAAGTGTCCAAGGCCAGGTTGGATGGGGCTTGGAGCAACCTGGGCTAGTGGAAGATGTCTCTGCCCATGGCAGGGGGTGGAACGAGATGATTTTTAAGATCCCTTCCAATCCAAACCGTTCTGGGATTCTGTGACCATCCTGGTCATGGAGGGCCGCCCTCCACACGCCCCCTCTGGTTTTCCATCCTGCTCCCTGTTCTTAACTCCTGGCATTTATAACTGGAATCACACCCAGGCAGATGTCACGTGAGCTCAACCACCGGCGTGTCGCACCAGCAGCTGGCCACACGTGTCCCAGGCAGTGCTGGGCAGGCGCTGATGGAAAAGACATTCCTACTGCAGGGGAGGCCATCAGGGAACGGGGGGCACTGGAGAGGAGCCAGAGGGGGATCCTTACGTGGGGACTCCCACCTGGTGCCTGAGCTCCCACCCGAGTGTGAGGGATGGAAGAACAACACCGGCCTTTGTCCCCTGCTGGTGTGCAAGGGGTCCTGGGGCTCAATTCCTCGTCCTGATCAGTGCAAGTGCCACGCTGCACCCTGGATGCACGGCCTGGCTGGGGTTGGTGTGCCAGGCCAGGCAGTGCTCTCAAAGGGACATTATTTACCCGGAGTCGTGCTCGCCATGGGCTGCAGGAGCTGCTGAGCCAAAGGTTGCCTTGCCTGGCTCCACACCCCACCAGACACGCACTAAATACAAAATTCACCCAGAAAATAGCCAGCTACAGGCAAATCAAGCTCAAAGTGTCTCTGCCTTCCCTGTTTTGCTCTCTCCAACCCCAAAGACGCCGATAAATGTGGGAAATCTGAGGCGCAGATCTTAGGTGCCTAACAGGACCACCCTTGCACACACCCCCTTTTCACCCAGCACTTTCCACCTCTCGCACCTCACTGTTCCCTCTGTGGGGGTGAATCACCACCCTGGGGACATCGACTCCCTGCCAGCTCAATACTCCTCGGGTGTCCCCCTCCTTTCAGTCACACTCAGCAGATTCCAGCCCCATGCTGCCTCCTCAGCTACACCCCGATGCTTCCAGAGCCCAGGAAGGCTGTGCAGGAGCCCAGGAAGGACCACACCACAAACATGGGAACACATGGAAAGAAGGGAGGGGCAGCTCAAGAGGGAGAAGCTGTACAACCTTCTCAGTGCCCAGGTGTAGACACTGAAAAGCTTTGGCAGAGAAATTTTTCAGCTTTCTGCAGCGTTCTGTGAGAGCTCTGTGGTTCTCATGAAAGCCATGATAAACACTGCTACGGGTTCTTTGTAAACTGAGTTTTATCTGTGCACCTGGGATCTGTTTTTCAGAGTTGTTATGGTACACAGCGAAATACCATTTTGAAGTAGGTGTTGTGAGCTTTGGCCAGTGGGACAGGGAGTGGCTGGGCCAAGATCCAATGACCTCCTGTCATCTCTGGGAACCAAGTTATACAAACCCAATTATAATTAATTAAATAACCACTTTCTTCCTGAACTTGGATTGTGTCGTTCCTCGCCATTCTCAGTGTACAGCGACACCCAGGGACAAGAGGCGATGGGAAACTGATGCCTGGGAAGTTCTGCCTGGACATGAGGAAGAACTTTCCTGGGCAGTGCCTGAGCCCTGAACAGATCGCAGAGAGGCTGTGGAGTCTCCCTCACTGGAGATATTCCAGACCAGTCTGGACACAATCTGTGCCGTGTGCTCTGGGATGGCCCTGCTGGAGCAGGGAGGTGGCACCAGGTGGCCACTGTGGTCCCTTCCAGCCTGGCCCATCCCGGCATTCTGTGCATATTCCTGGAATAAGGGGTTGGGTTTGTCCCGGTAGCATCTCCTGGGGGTGACAGCAAAGTGCTCGCTGATCTCTGGTGGCTTCAGGGTTTGCTTGAGTGCTCATTTTTGGCACGGTTGGTCTGGGTTAGGGACGGGCAACAGGAGCCAGCTCCGTGCCTGTGACACTGCCGTGTCCGAAAGACACACCCAGGGGACAAGCCAGTCAATGTAGGGACCACCTGTCCTGCTCCCTCTAGGAGGCACCTGAGGCGTGCTGGATGTGCTGCGGGGAAGGCCATGGAAAAGCTGGGAATGGGATAGTTCTGTTACCCCCTCGTTGATACCCCCTTGTTAAGAATGTGTGTCATCGCTGAGCTCACACCTTGCGTTTCAGAGCGCATCAGCCCATCCCACTGCCCACTGGGAAGAAGATGCTTCCTGGCCTGCTTTCCAACTTCTTTCTTTTAATAATGCTTCTTGTCTCCCAAGCCGCGCATTCCTGCTTTTCCATCCTTCCCTTTGAGAACGAAAACAAGGACAGGTCACTTGCCTTTTTGTACGAGCATCTCTCTGAACGGCTCTGAGAGGGGGAGAGGGAGCAAAGGAAACAAACCACACAAAACAAAGTGAGGGAACGTTTTTAATTGGAAGCGTTTTGTTTTCGCCAGGACTTTAACTTCGGAGAGAGCCTCACAAATACTCTCTCAGGGTCCTCTGCTGAAGGACTTTATTCTGCCGCAGGCGCCTTTCATGGTGCAGCACAATAGCTTTTGTTTCAGAAGTGTGGGGCAATGAGGACCTTGAATGCCAGAGGTCTGTATTATATCCATAACTGTAGATTTGGATGGTGGAACGGAGGTTGGGGGGAAGGTGAGAATGAAAAATTTCTCCATTGTGTAGATGGAGTCCTTCCAGCAAACACTGGCACAATAGGAAGCACATTCTTAAGAGCTGAAGCAGACTGTGGATAAAGACTCCCTCATTTTGTACATAATGGTCCCTGTGCTTTAACCTTGTACAGCTGCTATGACACCTGCTTTTCAAAGCCTTTGTGGCAGAACAAGCAGAGCTTTGTCTGCCATACACATTCTGTGCCACACATGTTAACATTTCTCTTTTTGTATTTACTTTTGTTTCCCCCACCTTCTCTCTCCCTCTTTTTTTCCCTTCTCCTCTCTTTTTTTTTTTTTTTTTTTTTTTTTTTTTTTTTTTTTTTTTTTTTTTTTTTTTTTTTTTTTTTTTAAACACAACAGTTATGAATGAATGGCTGAAAAGTAATTTCAGCCTTGATTCCGGTGTCGTGTCCAGTCTGGAAGTCTGCAGATATTGTAATGCAGAATAAAGGGCAGATATTAGACTGGGGAGTGCTGTGTTCCCTTTCTAGCAAAGCATCAGCCTTTGTGTCTCCTTCCTCCCTTTTCCCCCTTTCCCTCCCTTCCCATCTCTCTGGCTCTGGTTTGAAAGGACGGGCAGAACCCATCACAGCTCACCTCCCCTCCAGCAGGAAGAGCTGCAGGACTCTGTGGCTCTGGCTCGCTCACCCCTGGGACTCCATGGGATTTTTCTGGGACAGACTTGGGAAGTCCAGGTCACCGTTCGCATGAGGGGATGGGAAAGGTTTGTGGCAGCAGAGCCCTCGAGTGGCTTTCCTTGGGCAAGGATCCAAGCCTGAGCAAAACAAGCCTGTAGCACACAGGGTCTCTGGGATCTTCCCCTCCCTGTGCCGACTGCAGTGGGAGCAGGGCAGAGACGCCGTGTCCTCCTGGGTCACATCGCAGCTCCCCCGCTCCCGAGATTCCTTGGCTGAGAAGGTGCTGGCTCCAGGGGGCAATGCGAATGAGAAAAACAGCTCCTGGTCTGTCGAGGAATAAGGGAATGATGACTCTGACCAGTGGAGCAGCTGAAGGCCAGACCCTGAGGTCTGATGGTGAATCACATAGTGACAAGGGAATTCATTGATGGTGCCACTCCACGGAGATATCTGGAACAGTGTGATCTGCCAGTGCCTCATCCTGCAGGTCATGGATCACCTCCACGAGGATCTGAGCAGCCTGCTCTGCCGCAAGGTGTCCCTGTCCATGGCAGAGGGGTGGAATGAGATGGCCTTGAGGGTCCCTTCCAACCCAAACCATTCTGGGATTCTCTGGTCTCCGTAGGGATGAGGTTCTGCTCCATTTCTCTCCACAAGCAGAACCAGGACTGACAGGGGCCACCAGTGTGGGCCTGCTGCTCCTCTGAGCAGCCCAGCTCCAGCTCTGGCAGAGAATTCAAGCTGGGACAAGCTGGGATGATGCTGGTAACTTTATTCTTCCATGAACACAAGAGAAACCGGAGCAGGAGCGGGTGGCCAGAGGGGAAAATGAGCGATCCGAAGTTGGTTATTCCATGCAGAATGCACTGCCTCTGGGCAGGACAAGTTAACAGGTCCAAGGAGCAGCAAAACCCTTAATAACCACCCCCATTCCAATTATCTGGGCTTCATTATTCCATTTGTTCTTGTGGCTTGGGAGGTTTGCTTTGGTTTGTGGCTGCAAACCCAGCTGTGTTCAAAGGCAGATTCTTAAGGGATACAGGGAAACGTCTTCTCCTCACATAACCTCCCTTCCCAGAGCGTGTGGAAGGGGTGGGGAGGATCCCCAGTGATCCAGACTCTCCACCAGATTCGGCCCTTTTCCAGCACTGGTGTTCCTGTGACATGAGAAGAGACATCAATGACAGTGAGAAGCCCGGGGCAGGAGAAGGTTCCCAGCTCCCAGACACTGCTCTTATGTTTTCCTTTTTTTCAAAGGCAAAAAGAGCCCAAAATCTGAAATGAAAGGCAGAAGCCTGGCTTCTGAAATCCCTGTTTGAGTCTCAATTTTTCATGAGAATAACCCAGACATTTATTTCATGCTTGCTTTCATTTCTAATTATTGGCTGCAAGTGCCAACCGCATTCACTTGATCTTTAGCATGTTCAGACTTGCTGGGCAAAGGAAAAATCCATGGATGTATCCAGAGGACATCCACTGCCTGGAGAGTGTGAGCAGCTGGCAGGACAGCAGGCAAAAACAGCTGGAGCGGGGCTGAACAGCGTCCTTCAAACCTTGGGTGCTGGGAGAGATCCATGGGCACAAACCCTGCCTCAGGACTGTCCAGCAGAGCTTCTGCCCAAGCTGGGAGACTCAGACAGGACTCTGCTGAGATCCATGTTCTTCCTGAAGCATCCCATCCTTCCATGACCTGAATCCGGGCGTTATTGCTGTTTTAAGTGTGTTTCTCATTAAACTGGTTTGGTGTGAAGCTTGGACATGGGAACCTTCCAAGTCCAGACGCCGGGAGCTGAATGCGAAATAGCTGAATGGGAACGAGGAGAGATTGGAACTGCCGACAAACCAGGTCTCAAGGTTTTCTCACCACCCTCAGGAATCCTTAGCAAGGGATGCACTGGGCTTGTGCTGCACGAGGGTTTGCTGGAAGGGAGGCGTGGCTCCCAGCAGGCTGAATTCCAGCGCGTCCGCAGGAGTGGGAATTCTTCTTCGTTTAAAGAAAGAGGGAAAAGGGCCAGAGTGGGTGCAACTCACCCGTTCGATATCCAGCCCTCCTTCGTGTCAGACCCCCACCATCAGTTCACGCCTCCATCTCTCAGCTGTTAATGGAGCAGGAGACAATCCCGGCACGGAGCCATCCGGAGCATAATCCTGCCATTTGAAAGCACATAAAGGCACTTCATAGCAGCAAGTGTCAATAGCCACTCCCCTATTGATATAACATCCCTTCCCTCCTCCATAAACTCCGGCTGGCAAAGAAAATAAACAAGGGTTAGATGAAATCTAACCCTGGCATAGCTATAAAAGATGCTTCATAAAAAATAATAAAATAAACCAACCCACAAAAAAGTGATGTTTAATCTGCTAATTCATGCTCGGGGCCCTGCTCCTTGCTCAGGGAGCGTGTGCAGAGAGCAGCTCGGATTCGGGAGAGGGGGAAAACACAGCTCGGATCCTCCGCCACCAAAGCTGCTGGGAGACCTGGCAGACACCAGATAAAAGATTTAGTGGGAAGGGGAAGAGGCTGAAGCTGAAGGAGCCCTTAATCCCCAGTCTCACTGCAGAGCACTGGACATCCCTGCATCCCATGCAATGTTTGCATCCCACAGCAGCGGGGCATGGATCAGGGATGTGCTGCCAGAGGAATTTGGAAGGGAACCAAAAGCCAGCTTGCTGCAGACACACAGCTCACGCTGGGGCTTGCTGCAGCCTTGGCTGGGACCCCAGAGATGCCCCACTGGATCTGCCTCTCCCATCCCACCTCCCTGCCTGCGGATAACGGCAGTGAAGAAGGAAGAATTTAGGCGCCTGCATCAAGAAACACAGACCACAAAATCTCTCTTTTGGCAGCTGAGGGTCTGATAGCATAGAATCCCTTGCTGGAGTACACGTGCAAGGCTGACCCTGGATCTCTGGAAGTGTCCAAGGCCAGGCTGGATGAGGCTTGGAGCAACCTGGGACAGTGGGAGGTGTCCCTGCCCAATGGCAGGGGGTGGGACTGGATGGGCTTTAAGGTCCCTTCCCACCCAAACCATTCCACGATTCTGGGATTCTATGCAAGGGCTGGCCAGGCAGGATCCTGATGTTCTGCAAGGTGCAGACTCAATGAGAAATACCTGGGGCAGTTCCTAGGAGTGTCTCAGGAGAAGGTCTGACCTGCGGGAAGGAGCAGGGCTGGGCACCCCTTCCCTAATCCCACCTGAGTGGGCTTTTCCCCCTCAGTGCCCCAGACCAGGTAACTGTGCCCAGCAACATCCCTGAGATGTGAGCACCAGCCCAGGAATCCTTAGGGATTCCAGGGAATCTGGGATCCTTAGGGTGTTTCAGATCTAGCCTCTGCCTGTCACTCTGTGCTCCTCAGGAAAAGCATGGACCTGGAATGTTTTTGAGATTCCCGAGCTTTCCCTGCTGCCGCACAACTCCCTGCACTGGCTGCAGGAATTGTCTTGGATATCAGCCACCCTGCTCCACCTGGGAGAGGTTCAGTCCTCATGCTGAGCTCATGAAACCCATCCCAGGACCCACATCAGGCAGGGGCACATGGAGCATCACCAAACTTGTGCCCTTTTCTGGATCTGGGACTAGGATTTGGGAGAAGAGTCCAGGCTCTGGACAACTAGAGACCTTTCCAAGAGTCCTTGTAGGAATTTAATCTCCTTCCTCCCCATCATCCTGGGCTGCTGAAAGTTTTTCAGAAGGCCTTTCCCTTTTTTTCCAGGAGCTGGGGCTTTCTGGGAGGCTCCTGGCCTCCTGTAGGAGTAATAGAGCATCCTGAAAGAAAAAAATAACTACAAAAAAAAAAGTAAATTACTGCAAAACTGGGAAAAGGCACCTTGGATGTCCTGCTGGAGCACAAGGATGTACTTAACTTGCATGGAAGCAACCCAGAGATGTGAGGAGGGGCCTTCAGAGGCCAGGGAGGGGGTGAGGCGGCGGTGACTTGGCCGTGTCCAGTTTTGCCACGGGTCAAATGAAAGATGATTTGCAAGAAAGGGAGCCCCGGATTGGTTAACGAACATCTCTCAATTTACAGCAGCAGAATGCTGGGTGCCATCAAATGCAAGCCCGAGTTAAAGCTATGACTGCTTTAATAATCAATGACTGCAGAGTATTTAAAAAAACAGCAAAGCTTTCAGGGGCTTAAGACTTATTGCTCGCATTTTCTCAGCTTTCTTAAAGAAAAAAGGGGTGTTGTAGAAAATGGTCAAATTTATCATTTATAGCAAAATATTAATGTAGCAGCAGGAGACTTGATGTGGCCATCTATCTCCAAGCATTCAGACTTCAAAGGAAGCATAAACACGAAATTAATGGTTTGTCTAGTGTAAAGGAAAAATAAATGCAAATGTAGCCTCATTAATACCAAGTGGGTGACTTCTTGGTTTATGGGGTTTGGATTGATTTTGTCAAAGGCCAATAGATTTATTAAAAATGTCTTTTAAATTTAGCATCCCTATACCCATTAGTTGAAAGAAATAAAATTCTCTGCAATCGCCACCACCTCTCCTCCTCCTCTCCCCCCCCGGTCCCTGGATGTTGTTTTACCTAAATAAAGTTCTTGCATTAGGACTCACTTTGCCCTGAAATATGTCTCTTGTAGGAGCTGCTATAAACGTCAGCATTTTCCCCGGCGTTGGTTTATGGGCAGAGTGAATTTTAATGGCATCGTAATCTCGCTGCAATCAATTGTGCTCCGTGGGAGGGGAAACCTCGGGGAGTGGCCATTAACCACAGCTCTGCATCACTCCAGGCCTCCCGAGCTTCCAAAGGGATTTTTTCCCCTGTTTTCAGCTTTTTTTTTTTTAATACCTGCTCGCCAAATGTTTGTTCCAGGCTGTTTCACCCCCTTTCCCGTGGCTCCAAGTGGGCTGAGAGGATGCTCACTCCTCTTCTCGGGATGGGACATCTCTCATCCATCCCCGACCCACCAAACCGGGATTGGATGTTTTCCAGGTGTCCCAGGGATAACGATGGCAGCTGGGGGCTGGTTCGTGGGTTCCCCCCTGGGGAATGCGATGATAAATCCACCCGGGGGGTGACAGAGTGACTGGGCTGATTTAACCCCTCCGATGAACCCTGTCCCAACACGTTCCGCCTCCCGCACCAAGGCACATCACCCAAAGCGGAGGCTGGTGCACAGCGTGGGGGTTTCTTTAGGAAAATACCAGAATACAGCCTTATAGTCCCACATCACACATTTCTGGGTGGCTGCAGGGCTCGAAGTCACAATGTGCTGCTCCAAAAACCATTTGGAGGTTGTCCCGAGCCACAGGTCTTTGGTCAAAGTTGATTTGTTCGGGCCATCTTAAAGAAAGGACTTGCAAAGGTGTTGCAGTGCTGCCACGCCTGTACAGAAAAATGGGAGAGGAAGGAAAGGAGAGGAACAAGATTTGGGCCCCAAGGATGGGATGGATTGAGTAAAGATGAGATGAGGAAAATGGGTGAGAACAAATCTGGACTGGGAGGGAAGAGATGTAAACTCAGAAGAGGCCTGGAAATGGGAAGTTTGAAATTCCTGTGAACAGAGGGGATGAAATCCAAGGGAGACACATCCCAGATCCCAGAACGGGCCAGGCTGGAAGGGACCACAGTGGTCACCTGGTGCCACCTCCCTGCTCCAGCAGGGCCATCCCATGGCACAGATTGTGTCCAGACAGGTCTGGAATATCTCCAGTGAGGGAGACTCCACAGCCTCTCTGGGATCTATTCAGGGCTGGGCACTGCCCAGGAAAGTTCTTCCTCATGTCCAGGTGGAACTTCCTGGGCTCAGGCCCTGCCCGTTGCTCTGGTGCCATTGCTGGGTCCCCGGAGCAGAGCCCGGGCCCTGCCCGGAGCCCTCCCTGCAGCCAGGGACAGCCAGGGCTGAGGGCCCCTCTCAGCTGGGGCTCCTCTCGAGGCTGAGCAGCCCCAGCTCCCTCAGCCTGTCCTGGGCACGGAGATGCTCCAGGCCCTTCCTCATCTCCGCAGCCTCTGCGAGCCCCGCTCCTTGGAATGATCCCATTCACCACACAGAAAAACACAATGTAATTTATATTGTCCTGAAAAAAATAAAAATTAAGGCATTGGATTACCTAGGAATTGAAATTTTACAGCCACCTGCACACTGGGCTAAAGATTGCCAGGGCATGCGCCACCTCCAGCCCAGCACAAGATGCCACTTGGGTGCAGCGATTTATTCTGGAATTTTTGGCAACTCTAGATTGGCAAATTTTCCTTCCACCAGGAAAAAAATACAGGATGTAAACAGATATTGGGTTCTAGAGGTCGGTATTGCAAGAAGCAGTGGTGTATCTGGAATATGGGTGCAGACCCTTTGAATACAATTCATAGTTCACAATGAATCCACTCGGGATCATCCACTCAGGCAGACACAGGAGATGTGGATTTGGGGCAATAATGGGATAATTTCCCATAAAAGCTACCAAAAAAGAAACAAAACTGTACGTAAATGCATTTATTACAAGAAACAGTGAAAATCCACGAGCTGAAGCTTCGTTAAAACCAGAAATATGTTCAGTGCAGGTGTCCCTGAGTATCCACAGCCAACCTGGCAAAGGCCCCCGTGCCTTTCCCTTTCCCTGCCTAGTGTGTGAATCCCTCATAAAAGTGACCCCATCTGCTGTCACTATCCCCGCATAAATCTCGGGGCTGGCAGCGATTAGCACAAGACGAACGGCCAAAAAAACGTAACACTCTCCTTGACCTAGAAATCATCAATTCAGGAAAGCCTCTGCAAACAGCCTGGAACCTGTCAGCAGGGCTGGGAGGGGAACAAGTCTCCCGGCTCATTTAAATCTTGTGGATGCAAAAACGTTTGTCCTACATGGGCAGGTCGAAATCCAGACCCGAATAAGAGCAGAAAACTCCGCGCAAACCACACACAGGTGCTTTGTTTCCCCCAAGCAGAAACAAAGTATTTACAGGAAATGAAACCTGATTAGGTTCTCATTTGCATCCACATCCAAATGCAAACTCGGCTTCAAGGGGGTGTTTTAAACTGGAAATGCCGTTGCAGCCAGTGCAGAGCAATTCCCGAGTCACCAGCACAAGCCAGAGCTGACCCTGCCATGGAAATCTTCCTGGCTGGTCTTTTCTGAACACAAAAAAGAGCTTGGTAAGGAGCTGGTCCCACTGGGAAAACACTTCTTCTTGTGCTTGAGGTGCTGTTGCCCTTGTGGCAGAGAGGAGGGATCCTGGCTGAGCCCACACGGCTGGGAGTGGGTGTCTCCAGTCCTCTCTCAGATTTGGAATGCCAAGATTTTGGCACGGACAGAGCACAGTTCCCAAAACATGCAGAGACCCTGATGCCTGAGCACCTCTAGCTTGGATTTGTAGCTCAGTATGGCAAACAGGAGGCAGAGACTATGGAGAAACAGGGAATGTGGAGAGGACAGGGATTTTAAAAACCCAACCAAAAAGAAAAAACCGAAAGCAAATGGTTAAACAAGACCTGGAGCCAATCCTCCTCCCCTTCCAGCAGATTTTTGTTGTTCCTCATAGGGAGAGTGGGAGAATTTGGGTGTCTGATGGAGGAAGAACTCAACTGCAAGGAAAATCTGAGCGCACACAGAATGCCAGATCCCCTGGGGGTAACCCAGCAAATTAACAGGGCTCTGTGGTAATGAAGAATTAGGTGGAACAATCCCGTATCCCATGCTGGCTGTTTCCTAGGAAGTGTGCCTGGCGGGAGCAGTGCCCATGGCTCCGTGGAGCCAGCTGGTCCCAAACATTCCAGGCCGTCAGCACCCAGCTCACACCTCCCACTTCAGCCTGCAGTAATGACGCAGGGGAAAGGACTTTGCACATCAGATGGAAAATGCAAAGCCGTTTATTGGGCAGTCAGAATTCCCTAAATCCCAGCACCCAGCAGGATATCACATCATATAAACAGGAAAGATGTTCACCACAGTGTCCCCCAATCACCTGGGGCATTGCACAGATTTCACCTATGATGGTAACAGGCAAACAATGCCCTATAAGGCCACAAACTCCAATGAACACTTCTCACAGGCCCAGTCTGTCCATAAACACACAATCCTCTCTCAGTCCATCCCCAGTGACCTGGATGCACTCCCAGGGTCACCTCCAGGCCCAGGACAGAGGCCCTCTCTCTGATCCTCAGGGCCCATCTCTCCACCACCACCACCACATTCCAGGAGTTCAGGGCAAGGCACCCCTTGTGCACAGAGCCAAGCACTGGGAGCAGGGAGAGACGGATGGTGTGGGCATTTCAAACCTTTGGGGGACGGGGTCAGCAAAGCCACCCCCTCCTCCTGCTGGAGCACAGGGACAGCTCGTTCCTCCTGATGCAAACCGGGAACCTGGATGCATTGGGATTCTCCAGCCCTGCAGTCAGTCCCTGCAAGCAGCACCAAGACACCAGCCAAGGCTTCCCTTGTCTCCGGCTCGGGATGGACTCAACCCTTTAGAGCCACAGCAGGTCCGGACCTGGAGACACCACCATGGCTCAGCTGAGCCTGCTGGGCTGCCTCTCCCTCTCTGTGCCCCTCCAGCTCCTCTGGAGCCATGATCAGCCCTTGGAGCAGGCACTGAGCACCGGGGAGCTCCCAAACTGGTGTCCTTTATGAGAGCTTTTGTCTGGCTGCAGAAAGAGCCACTAAATACCTCAGGCTGCAGCTTCTCCTCCTTCCCCCAGTGCTCTGGGGCCATTCCCTGGTGCCCACGCTGAGAGCAGAGGATTCAGCTGCTTTTCCCTTTCGCATTTCTCTTTTCTGATAGCGCTGAGAAAAAATGATGAATTCCTGTGGTGAGTGCATTGCTGCCAAATCTGCAGCACCTCTACTCTCGGCTTGCAAAGTGAGAGACCTCTTGGCAACCATGCAGCTGGACAACCCTTTGGGGCTGGTCTGCACTGCCACTGCCGTGATCCTCACTGGACAGCCGGGAATGAATCCAAAGCAGCAGAGCAGAGCTGCTCTGTGCTGGGAGAGATCAGTTTATGCAGCAGTCATTGCACAGGGAAGGTCACCATGCACAAAAAACAGGATTATGGGGGAGGTTTCCTTTCCATCTTTCAAACATCAGGAAAGAAAAAGATGAGCCATGCTTAGGGAAAATTCTCAGAATATCCCTCCTCGCCCTTTTCATATTTTAAAGGCCCTGGAGTGCCAGGACAAGGGGGAATGGCTTCCCACTGCCAGAGGGCAGCATTAGATGGGATATCGGGAAGAAATTATTCCCTGTGAGGGTGGGGAGGCCCTGGCACAGGGTGCCCAGAGAAGCTGTGGCTGCCCCTGCATCCCTGGCAGTGTCCAAGGCCAGGTTGGACGGGGCTTGGAGCACCCTGGGACAGTGGAAGGTGTCCTTGCCCATGGCAGGGGTGGCACTGGATGGGCTTTAAGGTCCCTTCACTCCCAAACCAGTCTGGGATTCAGTGACATCTCTGCCTCCAGGCACAGCCAGTTGCCATCTTCCCCCAGTGAGCTCCCGTGATCCGATGGGAAAGGAACTTCGGTGGGATGGACCTTGCTGGGATGTTCCCTGACAGCTCTGCGTGATCCCATCTCTCTGGTTCCAGCCAGGCTGCATTGGAGCTTGCGCTGTGTTCCCTCTGCCTCCTCCAGGCCCGTTCAGACCCCATGGAAAGGAACGCCCTTCCCTGGGTGTGCTGCCCCTGCTGGCGTCTTCCCAAAGGACTCAAAGGCCGTTCCTTGCTTCGCTGTGTTTTTGCTGCTCCTGGTGGCGTCTCACAAGGATACAGTCTGTCTCCCCTCCCTCCGAGCCAAGCAAAATCGTGGTTCTTATCCAACAGCAAGTCCCGAACCCACCCCACAGACTCAGAAGAGGCTGGGTGTTCAATTAGCTGTGGCTGGTGAATTGACAAGTCTGGCAGCTGGAACAGTTCCCTTACAACACCCCAGTACGTAAGCGAACATTTCCTCCCTCCTGTGACATCCGCCAGGCCAGGTCTGGAGGTTTTGCTCCCCTGCACACACACGTTCCCCGTGTCCCTGGCCAGGCAGCCACAGACCTTCCCACCGGCTCCCGATTGTCCAAAGGGTCCCCGCGCTCTTCCCGCACCGGCAGCTCAGGAAACCAGGTCTTCCTCCTGCGTGTACCAACATGAGCCTGAGATAATAAACGAGGCCTAGAAGAAGAGAGAAATCATCAGGGCTGTTAATTTGACACCGACTCTTTTGATCTCCTCTTCAGATCATAAGGAAAGGGTAAGTGTGCTTCCTTTTAATCTTCACTCCCGCACTTTAAAGGCCTCAATAATGTTCCCACCAACCAGATCATTTTCATTTGCAACTCTAATTAATCTGTGAATAAATATGCTTCGGAGAGGTGGATTGATTTAAATGAGGGCTGTCTTTTCACCTTTAATCTATAATGCTGCATTTCTCTCTCTTGAGAAAATAGCTCCTAGCTTGCACTCTCTGCCTTTCTCCCCAAGTTCATGCAAGGCTCTTTCTCCTCTTTTTTATGATTATAAAATAATGGCTTCAGCAGGTGAATAAAAGGTTGGGCAAGTTTGACAAAAATGGGAAGCTATTCACCCTTGCTACCTTTAATCTACTGCATTCTCCTCCTAATGAGTGTAAATTACCCAAGCCATTTCACAGAGCCTTTCTCTGGCATAATACCTCCGGCAGCCCATTCTCACAAGGGCGGGTTTGTATTATTAGTGTCAGTATTATCTTTAATCTTTTGTGGTGTGAAGAATGAGGACAACACACGGATGGACCCAGGGCAACCGGGCTGTGTGAAGGAATGGGTCCTCCGGCAGGAGGATCCGGCATCCTCAGAGGATGGAAACCCACCAAAAAATGTCCAGCCTCGCAAAGCTTGGCTGAAGTTTTCTCTGAGAGTCTTTAGTGGCTTCAGCCCCAAAACCCGTCCAACTCCGCAGAGAAACGGGCCAGACAAATCCCGTCTCCGATGTGGACAGTCCTCAGAGGGTCCCACTTTGGGAAGGCGATAGATCTGGGAGGTGGTGGAGCCGTCTCACTCACGGGGATGTTGGGGAGTGACCCTTGGTAGAACTGAAGGAGCATCCTGGAATCGTTTAGGCTGGAAAACCTCTCTGAGATCATCGAGTCCAACCAGGCCCGTCGCTAAACCCTTTCCCCAGGCACCACATCTACGCATTTTTTGACCATTTCCAGGCACAAAATCACGAGCTCTGAGGGCAGAAGGGTTAAACAGGAAATCTAAAGTGAAACATCCCCCACAGCCTCTGAGAAACCCCAGACCAAGGGGAGGTCTCGGAGGAAATCTTTCAGTGTCCATCTCAGACTGGACAATGCCACCAATGTAAAGAAGGAACTGTGGCTCCTGAGAAGAAACCAAACGAGTGTCATGTGCCAAGGAGAACCTCAGAAGGAGTCTCACACCTTCACTGGTGATCTGGAGAAGACATTTAAGACATTTCTCCTGGAGGTACTCAAGTCAAATCAGAAGAAGATATGAAGGACAGTTGCGAAGGGGTTACAGCATATGGGATTTGGGCAGGAAAAGCACAAGGGTGGGGTCGACTATCCTCATCCTCAGGGAGAAGAGCAGCCTGGGAAGCCACGGAGAGGGCAGGGACTTTGCCTGCTGGTGAGCACTCTGTTGAACTGCACTCTCACAGTGAAAAAAGGAAACAAACAGACCATCCAGAAGAAATCAAGGAACAGATGATCCACAAGCAAAGAAAACAAGGAACAGACCATCCTCAAGTGGTCAAGCTGGCTTGAGGAATTGCCTGAGAGGCCGTAGCAGGAAGCAGGATGAGAGCACTTGCTGCTTCACAGTGATGTGCGCAGCTGTGGGGAGTACTGGGAACAAACTGGGAGCGGTACCACTTTTCCATGGAAATCCCTACACCCACTGGCCCTGCCAGATCCATGGAGCCCAGTGATCAGCATCAAGCCACATCCCTCACTGGCAAGAATCGATGCCACCCCTCGGCATCCATGGCCATCACCATCCCCTGCCAGCAGGGATGCAGGACAGGGAGGGCTGGATACGGCTGGGGAGCAGAACCAACCGGGGCAACTCCCCTCTCCCAAACTTGGCCAGTGCTCTGCGGAAGAAATGGAGTTTCCACACGGTCCAAGATAATAAAACATCAAAAAAAGAGAAAAAAAATCCTCCTGGAGCAGCACGAAAACCTTGGCTTTGCTTCAAGAAGTAGCTGGGCCACGGAGGAGGCCAGGCTGTTGCTGAATCCTCCATCATTTCTCTCATCTCCGCTGGTTCAGGTCCCCATTACTTCGGTTATATTATACTTCTTCCTTTTATTTTTTGCATTTGCCACTTGTGATTATTACTCTGCAGCCCAAGAATGCCTGATATTCAGAGGCTCTTTGTTTCACTCTCATTATGCACACGTTATATACGTTCAAGGTCGCCAGTTGGTCTATTATTCAAGTGGGCACTTTTTTTTCCCGTTTCATCCCCCCCTTTCCCCAAAGAGGCTCGGTTCAAGGTCTTGCATTCTCCGCTTTCTCCCTTAAGTTTTACCATTTCTTTTCCTTAGAAAAACATTTTCCCTTGCCTCCCACTCTCCGGTAGCTTCCATTCCATTCAATCCCTGCTAATATATATATCCAAAAGCAGCCCAGGGCAGACCCCACATCAGCTGCTGCTGCTGTTCTAAAAGAATCAAAGCAAGCTCTTTATTTCCTTCCACTGTCCAACAATTTCTTGAGTTGCAAACCGATGCACAAAGTGTTCTTGGAGGTGGCCAGGAGGTTTGCAGAGCATTTGCAGCAGCACTGACAAAATCCCAGGCTGCTCCGTGGGGATTTGGATGACAACCACAATGGAACACGCTCTTTCCTGACGTCAGGCAGGAATTTTGGCTGCCCTTCTGTCGTCCTCCTTGCAACGAGAGCTGAACCAGGAAGGGATCATTTTCAATTTTGGATGAACAAGGAAAAGATGATTTTTAGCCCCCTACAAACCTATTTGTTTGTCAAGTGACATCCCCCTCAACAAATCTCCCTGTACCATCACTCATCTCTCATTATCCAGGTGTATTTATGTCTGTGCAGGAAAAAAAACCCCAGGGAAATGCTTTCTGAGCCCTCCAAGGAGGGGCCTCACAGCACCCACTCCTGTGAGTGGAGTGCAGCTGTGATTCCACAGCGTTGCACTTTGAGACAACCACCAAAACGAGGAAATTCAGGCTGATCCACTTGGGATGGGAGTCACCAGAGCCTTCTGTGAGGTACCAAGGAGGAAACTGCACTTTTATGTGCAGGATAAAGCTCTTGCCCCGGGGACAGGAGCTGGTTTGAGAAGGAGAGGCCTTCCCCAGGACAGGCACTGCAGCTGCTGGGACTCCGTGCTGCTCCAGCAATGGCACAGCCTGGTTGGGAATCACAGAAATATCCTGATCGCTCCAAAGAAAAGCTGTCAGGAAATAAAGGTGTGGGCAAAGAGTTAATGGGAGCCAGTTGCACCTCTGTCAGCAATCATAGAATCATGGAATGGTTTGGGTTGGAAGGACCTTAAAGCCCATCCAGTGCCACCCCCTGCCATGGGCAGGGACACCTTCCACTGTCCCATGGTGCTCCAAGCCCCAATGTCCAACCTGGCCTTGGACACTGCCAGGGATCCAGGGGCAGCCACAGCTGCTCTGGGCACCCTGTGCCAGGGCCTGCCCACCCTCACAGGGAACAATTTCTTCCCAGTATCCCATCTCATGCTGCCCTCTGGCAGTGGGAAGCCATTCCCCCCCGGCCTGTCACTCTATCCCTTGGAAATATTCTCTCTCCATGTTTCCTTGTTGGCTCCTTCAGGCCCTGCAAGGCCACACTGAGGTCACCCCTGATGTCCTCTCCAGGCTGAACAATCCCAGCTCTCCCAGCCTTTCCTCCCAGCAGAGCTGCTCCATCCCTCTGCTCATCCTGGTGCCTCCTCTGGCCTCTCTCCAGCAGCTCCAAGTCCTCCCTGTGCTGGGCCCCAGGGCTGGGGCAGCTCTGCAGGTGGGGTCTCACCTGAGGGGGCCGAGGGGCAGGATCCCAACCCCTTTGCTGCTGCCCACGCTGGGGATCAGCCCTGGATGCCCTGGGGTGGGAGCATGGGGAAGATCCCAGACCATGGGGAAGACGTGCAGAGGACACCCTGTATTTGTTAAGGTTTTTGCACCATTTCCTTTCCTCGGGCTCAGCCCCACAGACCAGCTGCGTCACCTGTGTGGCACACAACCCAGAGAGCCACATTCATTCTCCATGGGGTGACCAGGAGCACTTTCTGAACTCTGGGGACTTTACTGAGGTCACGGAAGCAGGAGATGAAGTTTTCTTGGCACGTGGCTCCACCTGACACGAGAACCAGGCCAAGACAAGGAATATTCTGCCATGTCTTATGCACATGGATGTTTTTTTTTTCCATTTAGGAGCAGAAAGAGTTCATCTCCCATCCTCTACACCACAGCATTTCTCAAGGCCCTCACACCCCAGGTTACCCTCACCACTTGTTTTATTTATAATCCTCTCTGCCCCCTCTTTCTCTTCTTTTTCTGCTTCTTTTTTTTTCTTAAATATATTTTATTTTTCTGTTTGCCAGGCTCAGTCACAGCACAAGGACATGGGGAAAGACATTCTTTCAATTCTTTGGGCATTGTGGCTGCCTGAAATGGGAAACAAGACAAAGCCAGAGAAGAAAAGCTTATTATGGGCAGCCTAGTTGGAAGAAAATGAATCACCCAAACAGATAGGTTTCAATGATCTCAGGCGAACTCCGCTCTTTATTCCGCACACCCGCGTCTAATTGTTCCAGAAAATGTTCATCTGCTTCATAATGACAGCAATAATGGAAGTTATGTGAAATAAGGAAAAAAGTTTATTCAAGGGTCTGCTTCGGAAAGTACAGCCGTAATGCACTTTCTTCTGGGGATTTAATAGAATTTCCTCTCAGAGAAATTGGATGGATAACAAGTAATTTTTTTAATTTGAAGACTATGTGAGCTGGAAGAGTTTCTTGCCATGAGAGAGGGCTCGTGGGGTGAAAGGATGGGGCAGGCTCCTGGTATTGGAGAAGGGACAGGATGGGAAAACTCAACGGCAGCATTTGCCCTGCTGGCATCCTGTCAGGGCCCCTCCTGCTCTGCCCAGCTTTTGTGGGGGGGATGGGAACTACAGCTCCTGTTTGAATTCAGGACCTAAAGCCGGACCATGACTCAAAATCCCTCCCCAAGATCCAACTGGGCTGCAGTGCTCTCCTCGTCTGGTGAAGGGTGGCATAAGCGGGACACGTTTCTGTGATTTCCCTGGGCAGAAGAGCAGCAGGAATTCAGGCTGGGGGAATTGCATGGCAGGCTGGAGCAGACACCTGAATCAAGACAAGCCCAGAAGGAACAAGAGAAGAACTCCAGTGTCTGCAAGGAGCAGGACAAAGGCGCTCACTGAGCTCCCTAAAAGGACCTCAAAGTGGGAACAGCTACAATTTCCCTTGGAAACTTCAGAGCACAGAGGGAGGTAGCACCGGAGTGTGTGGATTTGAGTTCCCACTGGTGAAAATCTCCTCTTGGGCCTGCAAGTCCATCTGATGTTCCTCAGGTGCTGGTGGTGCAGAAGGCGAAGCAGGATCCTCGTGGCACTGCAGCTCTCTCGGGGTCATGGAATCCAGGAATGGTTTGGGTTGGAAGAGACCTTAAAGCCCATCCAGTGCCACCCCCTACCATGGGCAGGGACACCTTCCACTGTCCCAGGTTGCTCCAAGCCCCGTCCAGCCTGGCCTTGGACACTTCCAGGGATCCAGGGGCAGCCACATCTTCTCTGGGCACCCTGTGCCAGGGCCTCACCTCCCTCATGGTAAAAAACTTCTTCCTTACATCAAGTCTAAACCTTCCCTCTTTTAGTTCCAAACTATCACCCCTCATCGTCCCAGGGCTCAACTGCTGGCGAAGTCTATCAGCTCCAAGACACGATGCAAAGTGTCCCTCTAACTTAAAATCCAAGCTCTCTCACCTCTGCCTCTAGTCCCTTTCTAAGGCTGGAAATAAAGATTTCGGCCAAGCTGGGCACGCAGGAGTAATTCGTGCAGCGGGGCAGCAGGGGGGTTAACAAGACACAGAGAAAACCCTTGTTTAAACTGAAGAGATGTGAAATTGTTCCCTGTGGGAAACGTGGCGCAGCACCCGGCACGTCCCTGTGTTCCTGTCTGTCAAACAGAACCGTGCCGCAACTTTCCGAGGAGAACATTTTGACATGAGCTCGGGCAGGAGGCAGGGCTGGAAGGAAGGATGGCTCCCAGCCCGCATCCTTGAGCTGCAGGGAAGGAAAGGCTCCATTCAATTCCGCAGGATCCTGAAGGACGTGACCAACTTCGAAAGCCATGAGTCATCCGATGGGAGCCAGGCAGGAGGAGAACTCCTGCAATTCAAGCTGGAATTGTGCTCAAGTGCTTCAAGAGCTGAGGCCTGAGAAAACAGGCTGGCAGGTGCAATTTTCCCCCTGGAGAAATTATAAACCTCCTCTTGTTGATTTATTTTAAGGGGAAGAAAGATTTCTACTCCTTAAGGTTTTTTTCTCTAAAGGACTCCCTGGGCTAGTCCTTGTCTTGATGTGAGGAGCAGTCAAGGAGGAAGACAGAGGATCTGCAGCAATAAGAATTCACAGGATTTAGGGGATTCTGAAAGAGAACAAGAACAACCAGAAGACAAAATATACATCCAGGGGGTGTCTTCCAGCTCAGCGGCATAAGGGGGCTTGGGGAAGTGACCCAGGCACAGCCCTGGACTCCCCAAAACCCATTTGCTGAGCAAACCTCCCCCAAACTCTACTTCAGCTTAATCAGGCATCTGGGGGGGCTCAGCAAAGATGAGCCCAGTTCCTGATGGCAGGGGGCTGCTTCTTGCTAGAAAAGCACGTGGGAAGGACCAGAAGGAAGTGTGACCCCTCTCTTTTTCTCCACACCAGGGTTTCGTCTGAATGCACCTCTCTGTTCACTGTTCCCACATGCAGGACTTTTGAGGGAGACACAATGAAGTTCCTTGGGAAAGCTTCAGCTGGGAAACTGGTTTAAAGGTATGTGATGTTCACGGTTAAAGTTGTAATACTCTTCAGGTTTTATAAAGGCAGCAACCTGGGCTTTCCCAGGGAATTAATTCTGCAACTTCCAGTGGCTTTTCAAAGAACAATTGAGGAAATAAGCTCCTGATTTCCAGACAAGCAAAAAGCACTTCCCCCCCACCACCCATAATTCCGATTCATCCCAAAAAGGTGTCTGTTGTCTAAACAGAGACTTCCTGTTTTAATTGGTGCCCAGTTTGTCTTGGAGCAGGTGTCCCTGGAAGCATCCAGGACTCACCTGGAAGATCTCATCAGCAAAACAGTCATCTGAGGCCAGACACTTCACGCAGCAGCACCAAGGGCTGTTGAGCCTTTTATGTCAGTGGAAATTTAAGTTTAAAAAGGGTTTAGCTCCCTTTTTGATTTGACTCACACGGAAAAACAAGGAGGAAGCACTTCCACAGCCACATTCCAGCTCAGCTCTGCCTGTGGAACCGCCTGCACAGGGATGGGTGCCCTGCTGATGTATTTTACCTCTGCATTTTGAGCCTTAGGTAGGTGAAAGGAAGGAATTTCCCATGTCACAGGCTGTGCACAAGCCCTCAGCTCTTGGGAAAACTACAAATGCACAAAAGGTGCTGAAGAGCTCCATGACATATTAGCACCTCAGTAATCCTGGGATCATTAACTGGGCTTGCAGGGTGAGTTGTGTTGCCATCAAGGAGGGCTGGAAGTCGCCCCAGGATCTCGAGGGGCTGAGGGCACTGTGCGAAGTGGGGGAGCAAGTCTAGAATGTGGGGCTGGAAAGAGCTTTTTGTAATCTGAAAGCTCTTGGTGAGGACATCACCGAGTGAACCCCACCATGAAATCACCATATGAGGACGAGGAAGCACTTTGACGTGGAAGTCACTTGAGCGGAGAAAAGAGCAAGGAAGAGCAAATATCCACCTGTCTTCATCATCAGGGCACCAGAAATCCCAGAGCCTGTAGCCAGCCCTACTCAGTGTAGAACGTTTTTCTCTCCCTTCCCACTTAAAACAGCATCCCAGCTCCTCAGGGATGTGAAAGAGGGATACAAAACATAAAGAAGCATCTCCTCTCAGGGCATAGAGCAGAGACCACCTCCCTCCAGCAGGGATCCACCCAGCACTAAGAACATTCTCAGCCTTCCAGAAACCCTTTTTTAAGCCCATCAGG
This sequence comes from Struthidea cinerea, assembly GCA_013397865.1. Classification (NCBI taxonomy): domain Eukaryota; kingdom Metazoa; phylum Chordata; class Aves; order Passeriformes; family Corcoracidae; genus Struthidea; species Struthidea cinerea. Next base: position 160,479 of record VZTI01005596.1, on the reverse strand, counting down.
CTCTTGGTGAACCCCTTCCACCTGTGCCAAGTAGGACCCTGCATCCTCCATCACACCCTTTGCTCAGCCCACATCACACTCCCTTAAAAGGAGTCTACAAAAAAGCTGGAGAGAGACTTTGGACAAGGGTGACAGGATAAGGGCTTCCCACTGCCAGAGGGCAGGGTGAGATGGGTTATTAGGGAGAAATTGTTCCCTGTGAGGGAGGTGAGGCCCAGGCACACGTTGCCAGAGAAGCTGTGGCTGCCCCTGGATCCCTGGAAGTGTCCAAGGCCAGGTTGGAAAGGGCTTGGAGCAACCTGGAGCAGTGGAAGGTGTCCCTGCCCAGGGCAGGGGGTGGCACTGGGTGGGCTTTAAGGTCCCTTCCAACCCAAAGAATTTGATGATTCAATGATTCACTGTAATGCAAAGCTTTGCTTCCTCCTGAGATACAAAACAGGTGTTTTCCAAAGGGTTTTGATGTGCAGGATTGGTGAGTGAGGGGCTCAGGCATCCCTTCCCAGCCTGCTCCTATTCCTGCTAGTGGATGGTGAGAGTTGCACAAATCTCTTGCTGAACTGGGACTCGGATTTGGCTTCTTTAGACCATCCACGGGATTTGGCTTCTTTAGGCTGCTTTGACATCCACCCGATGGGTCCTGATGGCTGCATGGATCCCACTCTGCCCAGCTCCCAGGGACTCCCCGTGCCCACGACCATCACAGCCACTCCACACCCACCTCCCGCGGGGCTCTGGAAAGCCTTTCCAGGTGCAGCCATCACTCTTTTTTGTTTTTTTCCCCACCTGGATTCCCCGGAGCCGGGTGCAGGTGCTCAGGGTCGGTTTTTCTGGAGGTGACTCCCATTGTTCCTTCCCCGCCTGGCGCGGCCGGGCCGAACGCATGGAAGGTCAGTGAGAAATGAAGCTGCTTTTATCTGCCATCTCCCACCAGCCCTAAGCTGGGTCCCCTTTTTCACACTGAGGCCTAGCCAAGCATGAAGGAAAATAATTTTACCCAATCTCTCTGCTCTAACGCGCACCAACACACGC
>VZTI01005596.1:148186-159329 GCA_013397865.1 Struthidea cinerea | reverse complement strand
AAAAAGCCCTTTCCACAATGAAAGCACAGCCAGATAGAAATCTTGGTGAGGCACCACTCTAAATGTGACTGCGGCTTTCAGCCTGTCCTCCCTCAAATATCGCCAGCCCCGCTGTTTACTCTCCCGCTATAAACATAATAATAATAAAAAGTAGTAACCTGGTGATTACTCGTGTTCCACGTAATTGCAACAGGCAGAGGAGAGAGGAGTGATTAATTTGCCTCGTGAATTATGCATTATTTCCCCGGCTCCTTCCTCCCCGCCAACCCAGCTCCCAGCACTCTTCTCCAGAGCTTTATTATGTATATTTGTGGGATATTGTCACCTGTCCTGGCTCTGCTGGAGAGCTGCTGTCGGTGGTATCAGTGGAGGCTTGGTGTTTAATCCGCTATGAACACTCCGGGTTTGTTTTCCGCGGTCGTGGCAGGAGCGGGAGGAGCAAACCCACCAAGCCAAGGCTGAGGGCTGGCCCGTGTAATTCCCGGCACCAGCTGCAGGATTTAGGGAGCCACACAAAACTCCCACAAACGAGACAAAGGCACTCCAGGCGCAACCAGCAGGCTGCTCCTCGGGCTTTAAAATCCTGGGTGGAAGAGTTCCTTCAGCGCAGCCAAACACTGAATGTGCGCTCGCATTTCCTTGTGGGAGCATCCTGGGGCTTCAGTTCACAACCCACAGGTCTGATGCCCTGGGGAGCGGTGTTTTCCTCGAATCAGGGCATGAACAACTCCACAGTGTTCAAAAAATACGCAGATGTGGCATCATAATTAAGTGGGCATGGTGGTACTTGGTCAAAGGTGATGGTCTGGAGGTGTTTTTCAGCCTTAGTGGTTCTGTGGCAGTGTTTGGGTGTTCTTTGTGTCCCTGTAGGTACAGTTCACGTTGGCAAAACTCACAGCCCTGTCCAGGTGTGCCTCTTTTGGTTGGTGATGGAGGACATGGAACTCTTGGAGCAAGTCCAGAGAAGAGCCCTGAAGTTGCTGAGGGGACTGGACCACCTCCACTATGGAGTCAGGCTGGGAGAGCCAGGGGCTGCTCAGCCTGGGGAAGAGAAGGTTGTGTGGAGACCTCACAGCACCTTCCAGGGTCTGAAGAGGCTACTAGGAAGCCAGAGAGGGACTTTTAATCAGGAACTGGAGTGACAGGACAAGGGGGAATGGGTTCCAGCTGACAGATTTAAGTGAGATACATGGAAGAATTTTTTCTCTGTGAAGGAGGTGAGGCCCTGGCGCAGGGTGCCCAGAGAAGCTTTGACTGTCCCTTCCCTGGAAGTGTCCAAGGCCAGGCTGGACGGGGCTTGGAGCAACCTGGGCTAGTGGAAGGTGTCCCTTCCCATGGCAGGGGCAGGGACTGGATGGGCTTTAAGGTCCCTCTTAACCCAACCCGTTCTGGGATTCCATGATTCTGTGCTCCAGCCCAAGCTGCAGGAGGGGTCTGGAGAACGAACACCATCGCCTTGGAGATGCACGAGTGCACCAGACGCCAACTCTCTGCCTGTCAGGCGACCGCGGATGATCTTCCACCCAGGAACCCCTTCATGGACTCCATGTCCATCATTCGAGGCCCTGAGCCAGCAGAGAACTTAAAGATGTCCTTCCTTCCCAGCTTCTGCACCGCTGCTCCCAGGCTCCAGAGTGAAGGTGGGTTTTCATGATTCCATGATTCCATGATTCCATGACCCAGGCAGCCACAATAAGTCTTTAGATCCCTTCCTGGGGTCCCTCAACCAGCAGAAACACAGCCCATATGGCAGCACCAGCTCTTCAACCTGCTGGGACACCATCTCCTGCCACCTGACTGCTGGGCCTCCCAGGAAAGGGGGATTCAGCCTCCAGGGAGGCATTCAACAGGAAAAGCTGATGTCCCCCCAGTTTTGATCCCCCAGGTTACCTGCCGAACTCTGTGACAGAAACCTGCTGGGGCAAAATCCCTCCCCCTGCAATAATCCTGTGGCTACAGGTCCCAGTAGACTCTCCTAATGGTGCTCAGGGCACAGTGGCGCTTCCCAGACATCTCCTTGTTCCTCCCAAGGAGAGGCTGGAGGGACAAGGCACGGAAAGCACAAGTGAACCCCTCTCTAGAACTTCCTAAGGAGATTTTAGGAGAGATCACCTACTAAGGAGAGGCTGGATACAAATTTTCAGGATCTAAAAGCTGATTAAAAGCTCAGATAAGGTCAGCTTTTCCAAAAAGCTGCTTTTTGAAAAGCCCTCTGGTTCTCTCTGCTCTTTCCACACCATCCAAAATCCCTCTCCGCCTTCCTGAAGGTGAAAGGAGCTGAGCCACGGAAGGGCTGCCAGCGAGGGAGCTTCCCGTGCTGGGCTGCTGGGTGGATTTGTTCCCGCTGTTTTGTGCCTGGGTGGATTTGTTCCTGCTGGTTTTTGCCTGGACGTGCAGCCCAGACAACGGGCATTGAGTGCCGCGGGCCCCGGGGACAGCGCTGTCCTTGCGCTGCCATCAGGTGCACACAAAGCCAGGAGCCTCTGCAGGAGGAGAGCTCTGCAGAGCTGGAAGGCGATTAGCATATTCCAGGGGGAACTTTTTTGCTCAGAATGAGAATAAACAGAACTGAAGGATTACAAAACCAAACATGGAACATTACATGGAGCAATAATTGCCTCCTATTATTTCCCTGCACTCACCAAAACAGCTATTTAGACAAACAAAAGAGCAAAGAAAGGCAGAGACCAGTGCTGAAAGTTGTTTTATCTCTGCTAATCCCCACTGCTTTGATAAGTCTGTAATAGGATCATTTGGCATCTCCGAAGTGCAGCATCGGAGGAAATTTCTCTGTGCAGGCAGGTTGTGCTCAGGTGTCCCTTCCCAGCTCCCAGCCGTGGGGTGGTTACGGAATCTGTCAGGCTCTGGGCGCACAGAGGAGGGGAAAAAAAATTCCCCTGTATTTTTATGCATGGATACAGGGAACTTCGTGCTCCTTCTCTAGCTGGGACTGCTTCCAAATATTCTTTTATTATTGTTTTATTAGTCTTGTTTTCATGTTTCGTGACTAGGCTGCATGGGGCAGTGGTGGAATCACCATCCCTGGAAGGGCTCAAAAGGCGTGTGGATGTGGCACCTGGAGACATGGGTCAGTGGTGAACGCCAGTCCTGGGGAATGCTTGGACTCCATGGGTCTATTCCAGCCTTAACAATTCCATGATTCTGTTATCAGCAGTTTGGTTAATATGGATGGTCTGTGGTCAAATTTGGGTGACTTTGCCCGTATTTAACATAGCTCATTCCAGCCATTGGATTGCCACAGAAGCTGGGATCAAGGAGTATACCAGAGCTGTGCTGCTCCATCCCAGATGCTGGAAACAGCAAATATCAAGGTTTGTCCTGAGTCCACAGGAAGCTTTTCTCAGTTGTTTGATACTTTTAGTCTTCACAATGTCCTCTCCCTCTCCACGTTATGTTGTTTCGTACCTGAGGCATTCACACGCTCCATTTTTTACGTGCTCCAGGAGGTGTGAATTCCATGCTGGTTCCCGGCCATGGTCTTTCCCATCTCCTCCCAGCAAGGACCACGTTGCCATCACTGGTGGCAGTGTCCCCATCTTCCACCTGCTCCCAACCCACACGGCACAAGCAAGGAACTTTAGTTTTCCTCCCAGGCAGGTTTTCTTTGCAAAGACGCAACACAGCAGAGACCCAAAGGGGTCTGTAGCAGCCTCCCAGTCAAAGCTGTGGTCTAAACTGGCGAGGACATCAAGTGTTTGGTCTTGGTTTCGTTTGCATGACTGAGCCAAGAAGAGAAATTCCTCAAGGCCAATCCATGTCATTTGTGTCCAGCTTCATCCCCAAATTAGTTTTGCTAATATGCAATGCTAGGAATTCACCCTTGCCTGGAATTCATCCCCACTCTCCCGTTTTTTCCTTTGCTGCCTAATATTTCTGCGTGGAAGAACATCATGCCCTGCCTCCACCAAGAGGGCAGAGATGGATACCTGGAGTTGATCTGGTGTAACGTGGGGGGTTCGGGCACTTTTTTAATGTTGGATTTAAGATCAATTTTAGCCATTATTTGCCATATCAAAGTTTATGAGCTGTGCACAGAAACTTAATTGCATCAGATTTTTCTGTCAGGAGCTATGCTTTTCTGTCAGATTTTATCTCACAACAAAGAATGGTTCATGCACTGCTGCTGGCACATAAGAATTCATGAGCAGCTGCTGGGGGATAACATTTTCTCCACCAGCTGCTGAACTTTTTACCTGTACGGAGCAGTGTTACCATTGTGCTAGCACAAGAGTAGGGAAGAAAACACCCGGAAACAACCCCAAAAGGACTCTGTTGCACGGAGCTGAGGTCGTACCATAACCATGATCCATCATAGCCAAGTCCCACCAAAAAAAAATAGGTGAAAATAAACTCCTTGATTCTGTACATCACTGGTGCTGCTGTGCAGAGGTGGTGCCATCACACAGTTGTTATCCCTTACACAGAGGAGAAACATCCTCGTTACATCCTTTCCCCTCGGACACAAGCAGCTGCTCTACTAAACCTTCCATATATGCAGCAGAGGGGGAATAAAGCAAATATTCCGTGTGGAAGGCTGTCAGTGACGGGAAGGTGTTGGTGTTGGAGAAGTCCTGAGCTGGATGGGTTTGGCAGCAGGACAGAGATGAACACGTGCCATGCACACAGGCAGGAAAGTTGTATTTATTGGGAAAGAGTTCTCTCTGCTCGTTGCGGGGTTTCCCTGGCAGTGGGAAGGGAGAAATTCCCTGGAAGGAATATTGTCAAAAATTGGAATGGGCTGCCCAGGGACGAGGTGGAGTCCTCATCTCTGGAGGTATTTAGAGCAGGTGGATGTGGCACTTGGGGACATGGGTTAGTGGTGGCTTGGAATTGCTGGGACTCAGGGATCTTAAAGGTCTTTTCCAACCTAAACAATTCCAGGATTCTGCAAGAATTCTGTGGGTGTTACTCCCAGCCCAGAGCAAAAGAAACTCTGCCCTCACACCAAGCCCTGCACAATGCATAATGCAAATGTCGGCTCCTGCCCCAAAGACCTTCCAGTCTTGTCTCCCAGGGTTGGAGAGGAGCAATTCCAGGTCTGGTTCGTACTTCCAGGGAGCACCGGGGCTGTTCCCAAGAGCGTATTGCCCGTGGGTGTCTCGGGAGACGTGTACTGGTGACTGATCCTATTCACAGCAATAATAAGAACTGAAATGAAATATCAGCGCCCCATCTCATTCAGCATATCTCCATTTCAAATCTGGGTTTTGTAAAGAATATTGCGAGTATAATACAGCCCCCTCAGTAACCTGCTCTGCTTTATTACACAATCCACACAAGTTTTCCATTTTTTATTGAATTGGTCACTCAGTCATACCAAACACGGCAGAAAAAGAACAGGAAATAAAAATGAACCAATAAATAAAAGCAGGGTTTCCAAAGCTCTTCTTACTGAAAGGAAAGCTGGGGAGTTCTTCAGAGTTTATCCAGGAGAAAACCACCTTGCTTAGAATAAACTTGTGCAGTGGAACAGAAAATAAGATGTTACTGCAAATGAAATGTATTCTTTAGTGGCAAAAATTAAAGATGTCATAGGAGATAGGCTTGGGCTGTGTCCATCTCCCCAGCTCTTTCCTGGGAATGATGGCAGGATAGAAATGCATGGCCAGCCCAAGCCACCCATCGAGGGGCCGGGCAGGGCCACCTGGTCCCTTTTTCACCCGCCCATCCCTGCTCACCCCGGAGCTTTTTAGTATGTTGGGAAAGTGAAGATGTTTAGTTTGCCGTGACATCTTATTTTCTGTTCTGCTGCACAGTGTTATTTTAACTGGAGCAGCCTGCTCCCAGATAAACCCAGAGGAACTGAATGCCTCCGCAAAATCCTGCGCTCAGATGTGTGGGAGTGTGTGAGCGCTGGGGAGAGGACAGGGCTGGGACCCGCCGTGGATCCCGGTGGTGTCGTCCAGTTTAGGTCTCCATGGAGGAGGATCCATCTGTGCTTCATACGCAGCTCGGAGGGGCATGAAAATGAGGATCTCTCGCTGCTGCACGTGCTTGGGGAGGGATACTCGTCTCTTAATTAAACCCAGGCATTTGTGAGGCTTTAAGGTGCCTGGGAGGAGTTCAGTGTGGTCGCCATGGGGTCTTTGTCCCATTGGGACACGCAGTGAATATTCCTTTGCTGCCAGCCAAGTGCACTGACCAGGCAAATCCGGCCGGATTGGAAAAGTGCTGTTCAAGCACCAATCACCACTTTGCCTCTGAATGCAGCACCCTGAAGTGTCCAGAGACCAGCTCTGGCAGGCAATGCCAGACTTCCTTCCTCTCCAGGCCCTGATCCTTGGTGGGATATTTAAGGTACACAATAATTAGAAGTCAGGACATGACCATGAGTTTGTGCTCGCCTTTGGGTTCTTGGTGTGCACGGGAGTGTGGGATCATCTCTCAGATCCTGCTCTGTTCTTGGCCTCAGGAGCTCCCTGTGCAGAGGATTTCCTTGCTTCAACACCCACTGTGTGAAAAGTGTTGTCGTTGATTATTTGAAATGCTCAGATTTCATTGATTCTCCAGCAGTTCTTGCCTTAGTTCTTCCATGGCATTTTTCCTGATTGTCTGTTCATCATGTAACAGCTTTTATGGGGTGGTGGGACAACTGTCCACTGCATTTGGAGTAAAAAAAATTCCATATGTTATTTTGCCAAAATATCAAGCCCTCCTTCACACCAGGAATTAAATGGGTGTGAATTAACACCCACTGTAATTAGCATCTCCAGTTTCATAATTAGGAAATGCTCAGCCTTTAGGCCACCACTGATTTCAGAGCAGAAATCAGTGTCCCTCCCTCAGCTTCATCTCCCTGCGTGTTCAGGTTTGGCCAAAGAGCCACAAGAAGCTGCCTGGACTCCTCCTTCCTGGTTCTTGGAGTGGGGAGCACCAGAGATCTGGAGAAGTCCATGGTCCATCTTCTCTGGTGCCCAGCAAAGCTTCAGGTGTTCCTGAAGGTGGTTTTCCAGGTTTCACATGGCATCTAAGGACCCCTCCAGCCCACGGGCCATATTTCCATTCAATTACAGCACTGCTTTCACTGTCAAACCCAGGTAGATTCAAATTTTGGTTCTCTGCCCAGGAAAACGCAATCCTAATATCCCGATAATATTGTGCAGTTTAGAACAGGGTCCCCCACCTTCCTTTGAACAAATGATGGCAGAGATAGACAGGTCTCGAAACACAAAGAAATAATTTGGGATTGGGATGATGGGATTTGTCACCAGCCCCAAATCAAGGTCTGCAGCCCCTGGACCTTGTACATCTTTCCAGCAGCTGCCTTGGTTGCATCGATTCCATCGCCTGTAGGGTAAAAGCTTCGTTAAAACTGTCCTAGTTTGGACAAATTTGGAGGAAAATATCCTCTGATAGAAGTCAGGTTGCAACCACCCCTCCCCCACCAGGTTCGGGAAAAAAATTTTCCTCGAAGGAAAGTGAAAGAGATAAAAAGCTATTTATTTAACAAACACACAGGAAAGGGATAATAATGCTAAACAATGAGATCTTTCTCTGGGGAGAGAAAACCTGGGAAGATTTCAGAGTCCTTCTGTAGGTGTTGGTCTCTCTCCTCCTCGGAGCTGGGTCGGTGAGGGAACCCCCCCCTGGCCTCCGGGAAAAACTCTCCTGATGTGTTCAGATGTTGTTGAAACAGTCCAGAAGAGGAGAACAAAAAACTAAAATCCTAGGAAAAAAAAGTTCAACTCTCCGTTTCTCGCCGGAAAAAGAAGAGCCGAAAAACCAAAGTTGGCTGAGGGGAAAAAACCAAAACCCAAGGGCACTGCAGAAGCCGAGGAGCGTATCTCCATGTCCTTGAAACAACTGCTTTGAAAAGTTTTTTGTTTTGGGGTTTTTTTTCCCTCTGTCCCTCTCAGGCTCAGTTTAAAGACACAGAAAAGATTGGTGGGCACAGAGTAGCGATAGGGGATACACATCATAAAGTCACCCCAAGACAAAAACAAACAACGTTCACCCAAGCACCAGACTCTTGTCTGGGACAATGACAGAACAAATAGTCCCCTCCAGGCATGCTTTGAAGTCCTGAAGTCCTCAAAGTCCCTAAAGCAGATGGAAAAATCTTCCTTGAACAGTCTTTCTCAGCTAACACAACGTAAACTGGCTGGAATATCACCTCCATCACAGCTGACTCCTGGGATCTCCGCTTCTTTTGGGTTTAACTGGGGTTTTCTTTGGCCAGCTCCAAACTGGAAACATTCTGTATTCCTGGAGAAATGATTCCTGCTTACCCCACAGCTTGGGTCAAGCTTTCCCATTAGCACAGACAGGTTTTCTTCCCTACTGTTGGTAATTTATTTTAAGTCTCGCTTGCTCCTCACTCAGTGTTTGTAATGGAAATGGGAAACTTTTCATTCGGAAAGACCAAAAGGAGACATTTACTCTTCCTGGGTGTTTCCTCACAGCCTTTTTTAGAAATACCAGTGAAAGTTTACAAGTATTTCTGGTCAACCAAAAGACTCAGAAGCGCTGACTCTTTTCACCACCTGTAGCCATCCAACCACATCATCTGCGCTTCTTCCCTGAGCAGCAGGGCCTACTGGCTCCACCACGGGATGGTTTGCCCTCTCCAAAAAACAGGGTCTGGGAGTGTGGAGCTGAAACTGTTGCAACTCTTCAGTGGAGTGTGGAAAAGCCCAGACAGCCACTGTCAGCCAATCTGACTTTGCAACAACAGCAGGTAAAGAAATGTGTCCTTCCGTGGTGCAATTCACCTGGGAACACCGGACTCTCCTTCTCTTCTCAACAGCCAACCCACAGAGGTTACAAATCCACCCCTAGTTTTGTGATCAGCACCACCTCATCGTTGAAAAGGAGGTGGATGTGGCCCCTGGACACGAAGTCACCTCTTGTTGGGCAGGCAGATGTGTGCCATGGAAGGCACCGACCCACACAAAGGTGATTAGGTTCTTTGGGAACAGAGGAAAACTCTCAGCAAGGTGATTTTTGTGTGGCCTGGTCAGCTGTGGCAGGAGAAGACCCAGTGCTGTGGCTTCGTACGGGATATCCTGAGTTACCAGGGTGTCTTTCTGCACGGCACTGAACAACAGCAGGAAATCCAGCTGCTGCCTGTGTGCCCACACGTCTGCCTGATAATCCTGATGGGCTTCAGGAGATTCCTGCTTTCCCCTCTCATCCCAGCAGCTGTGGGACGGCATGGGAATTGAGGGCAGCATATCCCACAGGCTCCACTTCACTTGGATCTTCTGGACACCTCTTTGTTCACCCCTGTGCCCCGTTGCAGGAGGAAGTTCGGCCCTTTCAGAACAACTTCTGGGCAGTATTTATGTCTTTCCAAAGGCAAACGCTGCTGGAGACAGTTACCACGTGGCAAACCTTTGTGAGTGTCCCTCAAAAGCTGCAATTAATATTAATGGCAAATCAAACACCATCCATGAGAGTCACTCTGGTGTGACAGGCTCAATTTCCAGCCCATGGCACCTTCCCATTCAGCACCTTAATTCGGAGCTGACCTTTCCAACAGCCCCAGGAACGAGATCAGCCCAGCAGGATGAATAATGGAAGAACTGTGGGTCACCCAGTTGTCTGCAGTGGCCACCAGGGAAGGTGTGGCTGTGGGTGGCTGAGGTCACACCCGCCTGGCTGTGTCCCTTCAGTTCCCCATGACCCCCAGGGTAGCCCAGGGGGAGGCACGAGCCCTTCCTGGCCCCTTCCAGGTCTCAACTCACCTGCAGGTCCTAGCAGCTCAGAGCAGCACGGGGAACTTGTCATGAGTCCCAGGCATGAAAACACAGCAGAGCAAGGCCATGAGGAGGCCACTGGGGCTTCTCCAGAGGTCCTGTTGGAGTTCTCCAACAGAAGCAGGGCAGAGCCTCTGGATGCCAAGGAAAAACATGTATTTTGAGGAAAGGAGGAGGATGTAGAGCTCTGCAGGCCTCCCTCACAGGCTGCTCTGATGGAAGGACGTGCTTTCCATGGCGAAGTTCGCTGAGGACACAGCCCTGGAGCCTTCCCTCCCACGCTGGTGCAGCACTGGCCATGCCATGCTGCCTCCTGCCTTGTTCTGTTGCATGGTCTCAGTGCAAAAGCGGGAGTTTATTCCTCCATAGCCTTGGGAAGCACTATTTCATGGAATGCCAAGGGATGAGGCCACCCTGAAGCCCTGCAGTGTGAGCTGGAGGGCACAGGGCAGAGTTTGCTCAAAGGACTGAGTGCCTGACATCTTTATTATTAATAAGGCAGCAGATCTACTCAGCATCTCTAAACATGGGGGCATTTGTGGGAGTGGGGCAAGAGGGAGGCAGGGGTCCCAGCATTTATCCCCCGGTACAGACAGCTTGGTGAAGGTGAGAACTAGAGAGGTGGAGGACCCAAACTCCAAAATTGTAATGACTTATCATCCATCCTGCCCAAACCAACCACATCGACTTTCTCCTCAAGCCGTCTGCCAGGGAAGAGGAAGCTCTTCATTATCCTCCATGCTCCCTCCCCCACGCCCCCCAGCACGAGAAGAAACAGAGGAGAGATAATGCTTGAAAAACCACTAGGAAAAAAAAATAATAATAATAATATGGAGCTGTCTCCAAAGAGCTGCTTTCCTTGTGTGGCAGGTGCCTCCTGGATTAACCTTCCGTATATGCAGAGATGGGGAATGAATAATTGAGCAGCGCAGGCATCGCAGCGCTCCCGTCCCGCGCACGGCTCCACAGCGGCCTCACAAAACCCCCTCCAACGGCGCCTTTTAACTGAGATGGGTACAGGGGGAGGCAAAGACAGTGAGCATTGCTCACCTCGTGTGCACAAATGTGAATCTGTCATCAAAATTATCCGCAGCAGCGAACCCGAGGTGTATCCAGTGGGTGTCCTGGGTTGCAGTATATTCTATTACCATTCTCATGAGTTGTTAAGACCGGGTGGGGCAGTGTTTCCTGGCCTCCTCCCTCCAGTCTATCTTTCTGCTAATGGCCCATCAATGCCTTGCCACATCACTCAGAGATAACTCCCCCCGGACTATCTTCTGTTAATGAGCCCATCAACACCTGGCCTCATGACTCATCATCCCATTGTGGGGATGCTCCGCCCAGGGGGAGGAGCCAGGCGTTCCATCCTGCATATAATCTGAGATCCTGAACATCACAGCCAACTTTCCACTGGATTTCCCCGA
>VZTI01005596.1:129487-148134 GCA_013397865.1 Struthidea cinerea | reverse complement strand
TTTAACCCACTGTTTTCTGCCTTTACCTTTTTTTTTAATCATTATGATTATTTCCCTATTAAATTGTTATTCTGACTTGGTGCCTCCCACTGGTTTGTTTTCAAACTAGAACAGTGGGTCTCACCAACGCGCAGGGATGGTGCTGCGCGAGGGGAAGGGATCCTCCCCGAGGACACAATCCAGGAAGAAGTTGGATAGTTCTTTCCGAACAGATCCTGGTAGTCAGATTCCTTCACACAGATCCAAGCGCAGGATGAGCTCTGAGCAACCTAGGCTAGGGGAAGGTGTCCCTGTCCATGGCAGGGATGTGCTGGATGAGCTTTAAGGTCCTTCCAACCCAGGCCATAGAATCATTTTATGCTTCTGTGATTCCATGTTGACCTCAGTCCTTTCTTTTCCCTGGCTAAGACACATCACCAAGGAATATTGCCTTAGCCCCTGGCGAGAGCTCATTCCCCTGTCCATACCGAAGTGCTTGCAATGGAAGACCTGGGACAGCAAAAAGTCAGCCCTGGAAGAGGACAGCCCGGAAGAGGCAAAGTGAGTGAAGGCTGGAGACACTGGAGAAGGAGAAAGCTTTCTTTGGAGTTCCTGTTCCACTGGAATTGCCTCATATATCGTGGCACAGATCATCCCATGCCACCAGGATCAGCCTTTGGGCTGGCAAATGGGATGGGGATGATTTTCACCTTCATTGCTCTCCTGAAGAGCGGGAAGAAACCACGAATAGAGTGCCCGTCTGGTGGCCCCACACTGCCCTCGTGGCTCTGTACTGGGCACTGGCACAGCGGTGTCAGGTCTGTTCATGCCAAGCCATCACAATTTTAGAGTCCCAAGGCTCTGGCACAGGAGTGTGGGGTTTGGCTGCCTTCCTTATCCCAGTAAGTGCAGAGGCCATGCCTGAGCAAACCAAGCACAAGTGTTCAGGAGGAGGCATCAGGGCTGGCTTTAGGCAGCATCACAAACCTCTCTTTGTCCAAGCTCAGCATCACCACTTTGCAGGTGAGCGTGGAAGAAGGGCAGGGAGACCCTGGGCTATCCCTTTCCCCACAGTTTTCCCTTCAGGCAGCCTCAGGTGTGTGCCTGCGGGTTTGGAAGCTGCACACCTGAGCGTGGATCTCTGCACCACGGCAGCTTTGCCCTGTAGCCCTTCAGGCCCTGGTGGCCTGGGCTTTCCTCAGGGTGCACAGGAGATGCCGCTCTAAGCAGATGCTCTGCCCTGGCTCCGACAGGACAAGCAGCGCCTTTCCCACCATTTCAGGAAGGCCCTTTCCCAGTGCAGTTGTCGGTGATCCCCTGTTGATTGAGCTGCACACACACGTGGGGGCTGACATGTGCTGCTTCCTGTCCCAAGAGACTCGGAAGCTCCTGGCATGTTCTTAATTAACGTGGGGACGCATCTGGGACAGCATCTTTAACCCTGTGAGACCTCTAACCCTGTGGCACCCCGGTTTTTCTACACCTAAACAGAGCTCCTTCGGAGATGGCAGTCAGGAATGACCCCACAGCTTCCCGGCCTCTCCTCTCTGCTCCATTCCTCGGCTGTCCCTTGGGAAGCACCTGCGAAGCCCATCTGTGTGTGCAAGCCTGGTGCTTGTGTACACAACCCTCCCAAATCCTCCAGCAGGCATTTAGAGGGCCATGGGAGCGGGATGTGAGTGCTGACACAGGATGATGTGGCTGTGGTGAATTCCTGAGCAACTGCCTCCTCATGCCCAGCTGGTGGATGTGTAAACGGCAGCTCTGGAAGGACCATGAACATGGAAGAAGCTGGTCTTGGTAAAAGCCAAAGCGTTTCTTCTTCTTGCCCATGAATTCTTGGCCCAGACAGAAGCCTTGGGAGGTCAAGGGGCAGAGCTTGTCATGACAGGTGGGCACATCCTGAACACAGGTAAGAGGAGGGATAAAGCTTCTCCAGGGCCGGATCCTCATGGCTGTTGAAGTGCACTCGGTGGTGGTGGTGGAGAGATGGGCCCTGAGGATCAGAGAGAGGGCCTCTGTCCTGGGCCCGGAGGTGACCCTGGGAGTGCATCCAGGTCACCGGGGATGGACTGAGAGAGGATTGTGTGTTTATGGACAGACTGGGCCTAGGAGAAGTGTTCATTGGAGTTTGTGGCCTTATAGGGCATTGTTTGCCTGTTACCATCATAGGTGAAATCTGTGCAATGCCCCAGGTGATTGGGGGACACTGTGGTGAACATCTTTCCTGTTTATAGGATGTGATATCCTGTTGGGTGCTGGGATTTAGGGAATTCTGACTGCGCAATGAACAGCTTTGCATTTTCCATCTGATGAGCGAGGTCCTTGCCCACGCGGCATTACTGCACAAAGCCAAGGTCTAACAAAGGTGTGAGGGAAGCTTTACCAGCTGAGAAGGATCTACAACACCGGGCTTACCCAGACAGCCCTCAGCAATCCTGGGTTATTCCCCTTTGGAAGGAGGAGCACCCATGTGCTCATACACCACATGCTGACTGTGAGGCAGACTCGCCCACCGGCTGCCGAAGGCTGGTTGAGTCCCCAAAGCCTCGGTCCTTACGACACAGGAGCTGTGCTGGAGGTAGAGCTGGGTGAAACACAAAGTCCTCCAAAGGCAGACCTGCTTGGACTCATTCCAGCCAGGAGAAAGGGGCCAGATAAAGTCTTCACCATCCGGCTGGAATTGTTTATCTTTCTTTCATAATAGTTGTCATTTCTGTGGTGACAAGTCCCTCTTCACCAGTGTCAACTCATTAGACCTGGTAATGACAAGTCCTACTCTTTGTCTAATGAACTCTTCTAATCCCCATTGCCATCAGAACCTGTTTACCCTTGAAAATGCTTATAATGGTTTCATCTGTCCCTAATCCCCTTTTTTTTTGGTCAACATGGCAGGGATTTACCTTCACGATTCTTTAGTTCTAGAATTAGCACAGACATAGACGGCGGAGAAGGGGGAGAGACAGCACATGAACACAGAATTTCTGCCAAAGGTTTTTTGCTGGCCAACCAAGTTCACGGACTTGCTTTCCACCTCTGCAAATAAGAGCCAAAATCCTGGTATGAGTCACAGCTGAACCAGGCCGGGCAGCCTTTGTTTGACTCTCCAGGTATCTGCTGGGGACTTCCTGGGTCAATTTAGGATGCTGCAAACAAGCAGCTCAATTCACACTGAAGGAGTATTTGCCCTCCGTGAGGAGGGTTGATGCCAACCAAGGAGCAAGGCAAAGAGTTTGATCCCACCTCTGCCTTCCCAAGGATGGCATCACTTGGGAAAAAGCATGTTTCCATCCTGCCCGCAGCCCGCAAAAGAAGAGGCTGCAACCTGAAGTTGCAGCAAGGGCGGTGTAAGTGCACGTCTGGGGACAGTGGTTATGGGCTCTGCTCCCTTTCTCCTGCCCCAGAACACGGGACTGGTCCCTGCTCTGTCCCCTCCCCTCTGAGCACGGTTTTAGGTCAGGCTGTCAGAGCACCAGGGCCACTCAGACCTCCCCATCCGGAAGAGGCCCTGTGCAATTTCATTACCCCCTGCAATGTCAAACTGCAGCTTGCTCTCATCCATCCTTTTCCTCCTAGGACTGCCCAGCCCCTCCCTCCCCAGCACCGCTGGAGCAAGCTTCCTAAGGTGAATTAACCACATTAAATTTGTCTGTGTTATCTGCACTACCCTGGTGTCGGTTCAGGCGAGGATGATGGATATGGTCCTAACCCGACAGAAATTAGGGAAGTTCACTCTGTGTTTTAATAGCAAATGCAGTGATTTGACAGTGAATAATGGAGCTGGTCAGGTTCTATTAGTGGCAGATTAGACCATAATTCAATCTCAAACCTTGCTGTTTTAAGCCTTTCTCACAGACTGTATTAAACCTGACCCAGGTCTGAAGAGGCAGGATGGAATTGCTCCGTACACGGGGAGGAATTGCATCCCACAGGGACCAGGGGACAAAGATGCAGTCGGATCCCAGGGGACCACGGTGGCAGCTCAGCCTGGGACCTCCAATTCCAGTGCCCAAACTCACCCATCTGAGATAAAACCAGGCTGGAAAAGACATTCAAGGGGGCATCACCGCCCCCACATGGGGCCACACCCACAACCCCACACAGCTGGAATTTCAGGCTGGAAGAACTGGGAATGCAGCACAGAGGAGGGACAGGCTGGGCTAGAGGGGGAGGATCCAGGGGGTCCATCCCACGAAGGGTATCAGGAGAGGGATGGAGACAATGGAAAACCAGTGTGCCTTGGTGGAGGGTACTGAGTGTCAACGCTGAAGGAAAGCACCTCCATGAATATTGGTGCTTCACATGCTTCCAGAGAGAATGCAGGGCACAAGGAAGTGCCCCGGGGCATGGAGAGACAGAAAAGAAGGATTTTTTCAGCAGAGGGGAGTCAGGGAAATGTTTTGTGGCATAGCTGAGCACTGCAAGGCCTGGCTGCCATCCTGTAAGCGGCTCTGATGTAATTTCCCTGTGGATGGCTTCCTGCGGCTCCTCCTTACCTCATTCCTACAAGCTCCAGCCACAGAGTGTTTCCATCACCTTTCCAAGCTCCAGGCCTGCATCTCGGGCCTGTTTTCAGAGTTTCCTCACCCATGGGCCTGCCCTGCCTGGTTCTGTTTGCTGAGCGAGAGCGCGGTTGGGCACCTGACACGGGGCTGCGTTTTCTGATTGAGAGGAGAATGCTGAATTACTTTAGCAACCATTTATTGAGTAGCTAAGGTACAGAAAACCTAGCAGAGATAACAACGTCCTGCAGATTAAATCCTCCATTGGAGGGGCCTCACTCAGTAGTTAGGCTTGTAAACATTTTCCCATCAGTTTTCCCTCAGCCTCCATCCCCCCACGCTGCAAGCTGAGAGAGCAGGCAAGACTTTTGAGCGTCTTCTCATTGCAAGACACCACAGAGCCCAAAAAAGCCATGAAATCACTGTCCTGCCTCCCATCAGGAGGCAGTCTCCTCATCACCAGCCTCTCCCAACGCCCCTGTGGGGCTTTGGCTGACCCTGGTGCTGCAGCAACTTTTGGTCACTGGATGCCCGGGCTGGTGGAGTTTGGTGGCAGGCACAGGATGAGAACTGTCACTTCAGAGGGACACAGCCACGGCCACCCTGAGGTGATATTTTGCTTCTCTGCTCTTCTTGTGACATCCAGAATCTCCTGTGTCCTCTCTGACCTCCTCGCCAGGAGTTCACAGGAGCTTTCCCTGGGACAGCTTTTGAAATTCCTTTGCTCTGAGCTTCAAGGTGAGCTGGAACCTCTGCAGCAGCACGCTGGAGATAGAAAAGCACAGACACTGTAAAGCGGCAGCACAGACAGATACAGAACAGCAGTCAGCAGGGCTCACTTACACTGAACCACAGCTCCTGCTCTTTTAGCTCATTGGCACCTTTCGGGTTTATACCTCACAGCTCCTGAGTGCAGAAGAAAATTTCCACCTGCACAAGGCAGCCTCAGGCTACCAAAACCCAGAAACTGCTGGTCTTGTCAGAAAGGATGAAGTCCATTTGCCATGAGCCACCTCTTGTGGTTTGTGAGAGAGCCAGGACCCCAAGGGAACCCCCTGGGAGACGCTGGCCCTGACAAGAGAGAGCAGCACAGCTTCCAGTACCTCTGGAGGGGTAGAGGGCCGGGATAGATGATCTGTGGAGCTGGAAAGGGCTGCTGAAACCCACCAGGGAAGCAGAGCAGCCATGTCTACTTGGAGGTCCTGTGCTGGAAGCAGCTGCAGCCCCTCACTGCAGTAGAAGAAGCAGAAGACAAGTGGGAGATGGAGATTTTCCCAGAGAACTGGTGGAGTGAAGGCAAAGGGGTGGACAGCTTCCAAGGGAATTGATGGAGGTACCGTCAGTCTCCCCAGAGACAACAGGGGCGGTCGAAATCCCTCCAGGAGGTTACTCCCACGTCTTATTTACCTCTGCCTTTTGGGCTGCAGGGGCCGGGGGTGCTTTGCTGTTTTCCAGCCAGGACTTGTCCATGTCTCCCTGAGGAATCGCAGAGGCCAGGGATCCTGCTCCAGGACACAGAAACCCCTCTCCACCTCTGGCCCTCCAGGCAGCCCTGGGAAGTCTTTTTGCTCGTCTGTGCAAGGGCAGCAGCACTTCACGGAGCACTCCGACACCAGCCGGTGACAAGTGCGGTACGAGGGCCGGCTCTTGTGACTTATCTGGGAAAGGTTCCCCGAGGTCCCCACGCTGCAGCTCAATCAGCTGCTGCCTCCTAATTGAACCTCTCCAGGAGGCTCCTCAGCGCAGCGGGCGCTGCAATTACTCACCTGGCACAGGCAGCAGCACTAATGAAGGTGGGTCAGAGCCCTCGCACTGCTCAGGGAACTCGGGCGTCCTCACCTGTGCTTCCTACAGAGGCACGGTCATCGGGTTTATTTTAAGACCACATTATGGCTCTTACAACAGTGCAGGAAATCTTCCCTAGAGGAGCTTCTTGGAGTGGTGGGAATGAATCCGTCACCTCGCACAGAGCACCGCAGGCTCTGCAGGCTCTTCCGATTTCACAAGTGCTGCCAGTGCCCTCTGAGAGCAGGAGGTGCAGCAGTTCAAGAGGACCATCAGAGCAGATTCCCTCTGAGGCTGTCACAGAGCACCTTCAGCTGAGCTTCCTTCACCTCTGGAGTTCTGTGCTGGGACAGCTGAAGGCTGTAGGAATCAGACCAGCCTGGGGAGGCTGCTGTTGTGGTGTTCCCTTGACTCTTATCAGCATCACCGGCCCTGGCCAACACCTCCATTGGTGTCTGTGAACCCACAGAACCTCCGGATGGCTTGGGTTGGAAGGGACCTTAAAGGTCATCCACTTCCACCCCCTGCCATGGGCAGGGACACCTTCCACTGGACCAGGCTGCTCCAAGCCCCATCCAACACTTCCAGGGATGGGGCAGACACAGCTTCTCTGGCCAGCCTGTGCCAGAGCCAGAAGTGTGGGTGCCCTCAGCAGCCACCCTCCAGCAGTGACCGGGAGCCACCACAGGACCAGCCACCCCCAGGGACTCCCTGTGTGTCTCCTGCTGGACTTTTCCACGTGGGAAGCTCATGATGGTCCCCTCGGGTGCCAACACTGCCCATCACTCCCTGAATGCCCTTCCACGGCTCTGTCACCCTCCGGATGCAGGGGTGGGATCCCTGGGCCTGTTGGGGATGGCAACACTTGTCCTGTCCTGGTGGTTCCCATATGGCACATGCCAAATTACCTCAATAATGTACCAACCACGCCTGTCAATAGTGGCGTGGCAAGGTGGGAGCTGGAACTCCATCTCTCCAGACAGCCATTCCATAAGGGAAAGAAAGGGGCACGGTCTCTGTAATGCTGTGTATAAAAGAGCATTTACGCTGCTACAGCCAGCTTTAGAACAGCACTTAAAACGTTTCTGTCATGGTCTCAGTGGGATTCTGGAGTCCAAATGGGAGCTCTGGGAGACTGCAAAGGTGGGAGGTGGGGAAAAAAAATACCCATTGTATGTCTTATGCTGCCAAGTGTGAAGCAGCTGGTGTAAAGCAGCTGGGACAAACCAACAGGTCAGCGTGCAGCAGCTCCCAAGACATCCAACCAAGCCTCTCCCGTGCTTCCCTTGAGCCAGAACCTCCCTGGGGGCACAAATCCACCGGAGACCTCAGCATTCCCAAAGGCAGTAAGAGGAGGCTGTTTGCATCATGCCTCCGTGGCTCTTTTAGGGGCTCTCCAGATCTGTCGTCCCCTGGTGCCTCAAGGGCCTGGGAAAACATGGAAGAGATGAAAAACACATTCTTAATGCCAGCCATAAATGTGTCCACGAGGTTGGTATGGAGGCAGCCAGTGACGACGCCAGGGTAAAATTCAGTATTTGCAGTGGCAGCAGCGGGGAGGGCAACGTGGCAGGAATTTTTTGGCAACCCTGATCAGAATCCGTAACATCCTCAGCAGGAGCGCTGTAATTCCTGCTGCTGTTTCCCGACGTGGCAGCGAATGCAGGGCTGTTGTAGCCTAACGTGTGTTGGGGTCAGCTTTATAGCCAGGGAAAAGTGGGATAGGGAATCTAAACTTCCTGCTGCTGCTGCCACCTCTGGGGAATGTGTGAGTCTACTGGGAAGGCAAAGAACACAGGGACTGGTAGGATACCATCCAGCTGGTTGGGGTTTGGAGGAATGGGCTGGAAAATAACCTTTGGAATGCAAACGCTGCCTTCTGCAGAATTGTGCTCTCACACCTCTTCCTGGGTTAGTTTTTAGTTTCAGCTTTTAATTGATCCAGCAGAGGTTGCGGGGTTGGAGCAGGTGGGGTTTGTGGTGCTTCTTCCCCCTTGAACCTGGAGCCTCCCTAAGGGAGCGCAGCTGGCAGCCCCGACACGCCTCCGTAAAGAACAGGCAGTGCTGCTTCTTTAAAACTGGTGGAAATTTGAAGTCAAGATTTTTCATTAGAATCTGGGTGTTTTTCCCCCCCGTGAAAACGTTCACATTTTCCCCATGCGGTGTTTTCAGTCGTAAGCAACTGTGAGCAAAGAACAAATGAAGTCAAGGAGGGTCTGGCGGGCTGGGGAAGAGGGAGATCTCCTGAGCTCCAGGTCCATGTTGCCACTCAGAGTTCTGTGGGGACATTAAACGAGCCGAAACCTCCTAAAGGGCAAGCCAGGATTTTACTACAGTAAATGACACCTGGAAATACTCCTGGAAGGACATGGACAACCTCAGGGTCCATCACTGTGGCCAAATACACCGACTTGAAAAAGGTGGAGCTTCCTCCTGCTTCTGCTCTACCGGGGGAAAGGGTCAGCTCTGGAAACGCTCACCCTGAGGGAGCCAGGCCTTAAAAACAAGGGGAAGTAAAAGGTTTGAGGTCAGCACACAGAACCATCGGGACGCACACATTCCTCACCAAACTGGCACTGCAGGAGGAAGTCACAGAGCAGAGCAGACTCGGGAACACTTCCCAGGAATCTCTGTGCAACACAGCTCTCCCATCCATGAAATGGGAAGAATGATACTGCTCCCACAGCTATAGGACACAAAAAGTGCAAAGGGAATAATTGTAAATTTGGAGAAAATTAGGCATTTAGTGTCCAGCGTCAGTCCCATGTATTGGCAAAGTCCATAAATCCCCAAAAGATTGAAGGTGTGACAATATCAAAAGGTTGCTGAGAAATCACCCGTTCCTCTGCTTCAAGGTTCATACTCAAGAGATTGCTTTCCCTGGCTGCAGAGACAATATTTCATGGAGTGGGGATACCTGGAGTCAGTCCTCTTGGGACTCGGAGTGAGAAAAAAGGAATCACGTTCAGTGCACTGAAGCATTTCATAACTGAGCTTCAGAGAAAGTCAATCCCAACTATTTTCTCAGGGCCAGGAGAATTTGAGGTGCACATGGGTGGTCCAGGCCAGCTGTGCCACGCCCAGAGGTGACCTGTGTGGGTGCTAATGGCTCCAGAAACCTCAGTGCCCCTTGTCACTAAAGCAAACCAAAGACCACGCAGCAAGTAAAAGATGTTGAAGAGCATTCTGATTTTAAACTGAATTACTCCAAGCTGAGGGCAGTGACAGCAATCCTCATTCTCACTATAAACATGAAAAGTTAAATCTGTAGGGTGATACTAAAATCATTTGTGTGTTGCACTGATCATTCAGAAGCAGAAACCATCCCTCTGACTGCCAAATATTTCCTGGGAAGATCAGACTTCCCTACCAAAACACTCTCTGCGTCCAGCATCGGAGACAACCAACAACCGCTGGGGCTGTTCAGCCTGGAGAGGAGAAAGTGTGGAGACCCCAGAGCACCTTCCAGCATCTGGAGGGGCTACAATGAGGCTGGAGAGGGATTCTTCATCAGGAATTGGAGTCACAGGGCAAGGAGGGGTGGATCAAACTGAAAGAGGGGAAATTTGGATCAGAGAGACACAAGAAATTGTTCCCTGTGAGGGTGGGGAGGCCCTGGCTCAGGGTGCCCAGAGAAGCTGTGGCTGCCCCATCCCTGGAAGTGTCCAAGGCCAGGTTGGATGGGGCTTGGAGCAGCCTGGGACAGTGGAAGGTGTCCCTGTCCATGGCAGGGGTGGCACTGGATGGGCATTTAAGGTCCTTCCAACCCAAACCATTCTGTGATCCTGTCATTCTGTCATTTGAGCCAACCACCCTCACGATTACAAATAAAAGTCTCTCTCCTGAGCCCTTCACCCTTTTTTCACCTTCTGAGGAGCTCTGTTCCCTGCCTGGGTGAAAACCATCTCCAGGGAATAGTTCCCTAATGCCAGCAAGGAACCCGGGCATAGTCAGAGGGGAGGATCCGCAGCACCAAACCCGAAGCCTCAAAGAGCAGCACAATTATGCTCTTTACTGGTGCTGCTCCAGGAGGATCCAGACAAACCACAGGCAAGCCCAGAGTAATTTTATCCTGATATGCCTGTCTAAATCGCAGATAGCTCTTCGGGAGGGTTCTCCTCCACTTGTTAATTTAACGCTTGATATATAGGAAAAATTAGAATTAAAATGTGCCCGGCTGCTTCCTTCATTCCTGGTTCCATTTAGAAATATCTCACATCTTGCCACAGAAATGAACTAAACTGCTTGGAGACGTTTTAGAGCCTGTATTTTATTTTTAGACAAGTCTGTGTGATTTAGGATCCTAAACTCCAATGAAGTTTGCACAGATCTGATCACCACATTTAAATCCCAGCCCTGGCGTGGAAGGAGAGACAGGTCTCTGCTGTTTGGATCAAGGGGTGGTTTGGGGTGGTAGGGGCCCTAATGACCATCTCATTTCACCCCCTGCCATGGGCAGGGACACCTTCCCCTATCCCAGGTTGCTCCAAGCCCCGTCCAGCCTGGCCTTGGACACTTCCAGGGATCCCAGGGCAGCCACAGCTTCTCTGGGCAAGCTCTTGAAAGACCACAAGGATGTGTGGGCCTGTGAAAGACAATCAGCCAGGTAGGGCTGAATCCCAGGGGACAAAGAGCTGGAGTCAGGTTTAACAGGTGACTTTCTCCAGACTTTAGGCAGGGTAAGCGACGCCCAAGGCGTGCTGCTCCTCCCGCCATGGGGACAGCAAGGAAAGGAAACCAGATCCTTGCCTAAGCCACTGAGAGCCTTTCTCCCGCTTCTCCGAGGCTCTCCAAGAAGCAGCCATGTGCACGCGATGCCATGGAGAAGATGCCTTAAGAGGCAGTTCTGAGCTCCACTGCACGCTTCTGCAGGAGGAGAAGGCAGGGGCTGCACTGGACCCTGGTTAATCCCAGGAGATGGAGACCATGGGACCGCGGGAGCGAGCGGGAGCTCCCACGTCTGCGCCGCACCGGCGACGCACGGGAGCCCGGATCCTTCACAGACACGTCTGGGATTTCTCATTAAAAACTGAATTCTGGGGCTGGGCACGAAGCAAAAGAGGCACGAGGCTTAAAGCATTATGCAAGAGCCCCAGAAGGGGCCACGGGTCAACACTGTGCCACCAGAGAAGTGAATTCCAGGTTACTTACGTCCCTCTCCACTGCTTTGTTTTTCCCGTGGCCCACAAAACAAATGGAGATGTTTCAGCTTGGAGAGCCCAGAGTGGAGATGGTGGGTGAGGAGGGAAATCTGTCCCTTTCGAAATCCACAGAGTTAAGCATTGGTGAGAAGATGTGTTCTCTGCACTCATCAGGAGGGGAAAGATGAAAGGAAGAAGGGAAGAAAAAGAGGGGAAGAGACAATGAGGAAGTTCTGGTTTTAATCCCGATGAGCTGAGTGCAGAGGATGGAGCCTGAACAGAGATTTTCTGCCCTAAACCCAGGGTAGACTGTGAGGTTTGGCTGCTTTTCCAGGAAAGCTTTGCAGAAAGCTGTCACCCAGTGCCTCCAAATAAAGCACGGAGGTCACAGGAGAGGCAGTATCCTGGGAGATGTGCAGGAGGACAATGATCAGGGAACGCTTTGTTGTCAAAACCTTGCATTTCAAAAATGAAGGACTGGTGATAAATCTAGGTTGGGAAGACAAAAAAAAAAATATGTTGGGGCAGATATGTAAAAAATCTGGGTCAATGAGGTGATTGATTGATCAACTGATCAAGTGCTTGACCAATAAAAGAGAGAGCACTGTGCCAAGGACTGGAATGAGGACGGTGATAAAAGGAAGGGACAAAGGCTGGGAGAAATCCCTTTAAGGAGTGCCCAAATCACCTAAGATGCCTCTTCTCCGATAAACAGCAACACATCTAAACCTTGCAGCATTCCCTAATTATTCTGGACGTGAGCCTGGAGTGCTGCTTGCCCTGGGCAGCACGAACTTGCCCAATAAATGCCCATCTTTAGGAGTACAGAAAGTTCTCTGTATTTACGAGGCAGACACCCATTTACTGGGGCTGGTGTGTGCCCTGTGCAGGAGGAGAGCTGCTACAGCTACATGAATTTATTGACGGTAATTTCAGTCTGACCAAGTATTTCCTTCCCTGGAAGGGTAAATGATCTATGGATGCCACCATCCGAGCACCCTGGGAGCTGGGCAGGGTGGCACATTAATATCCAAGAAATGAGGATCAGGTCTGGGTGCTGGTGCTGCTGCAGGGAACTGGAGGCTCCCCAGGTTGCCACAGCAGGGATGGACTTGGCTGCAAAGACCTGCACCCTGCAATAGGGGGAAGGGGAAGGAAGTTTCCCAGAAGGAAACCTAAGTTGGTGCTGGAACCAGCACCAAGTGATCATCACAAGGGTGAGCAATTAACGATCAATCCAAAACCTGCACTTGTTTCCTTTCTCGAGCACAAAATGAGGCCAGGTTGTTGAAGTCCACTGGCCTCTCAGCGTAGGACCGAACTCAACTCATGGGAAACACAACACCCGAGCAGAAATTCCCGTGTTTGCCTGGCTCCACGTCCAAACTGCAAAAAGCAGGTGCTCAAAGCACCAAGGGATGCTGGCAGGGTACCCCGAGTGGGTATCCATGAGGGGGTGCATTCCTGGGGTGGTCACGGACTCTGCCACAGTTCCCGCTCCGGTCTCTCCCAAGGGACCCGAGGAACTGGGGTTTCTCCGCCTCTGTTGCCATTCATCCCAGCGCAAGGGAACCTCCTGCCTCACACCAGACACCACAACCAGACCAGGCTCACAGACACCAAGCTCCAAAGTAAAGCAAGACAATTTGCAATAAAAAAATCCCAATATTTGGAAATGCATCCACCCCTCATGCACAACACCAATCAATCAGCGAGTCAGGGAATCACAGAATGGCTTGGGTTGGAAGGCACCTTAAAGATCATCTCATTCCAATCCCCTGCCATGGGCAGGGACACACCCCCACTAAAAAAATAAACCCTCAAAAGGATCTGACACTTCAGGAGTTAAACACAACAAAAAGTCCAACCTGCCCATGGCCAACACAGCATTTCCAACAAGCTCCTCTTGCAAAATCAGCACGACCTCAGCTTCCTCAGCTTTCTTACAATTCAAACTCGACAGTTCCAAGGAGAACTGAAAGTTTCTCAGCCAGGGTGTCTCTCATTCTTTTTTTTTTTCTTTCTCTGCTCTGTTGCAGCATCCAGGAGGTTTTCCTGGTGAGGATGTAAAAAGCGTGTTATCATTCCTGGGTGAAGAGGGGAAGCAAACAGGAACCTGTGTTACACTCCAAGACAGGGCTGATTAATTTGCAGTTAACATCCGCTCGCTTCATTATCCCTTCATCGGAGCCTGACAAATGCGCAAACAACAATGAAAAATAGAAATTAATAGGAGTATTAGCACTGCGTGCAACCTGCTATAGATTTAATCCCCACAGCAGAACATATGGATGTGTTACACCTTCTTTCTTTGTAATGACCTCATACCCACCCTCCTGTCCTTGGGCATAAATCTATTTAAATTTAAAGAGATCTATTTCTATACACACACACGTGTGTGTGTGTGTGCCCGTGTCTATCCATACGCACGGGTACACGTGGACGGGAAGGTTCGTTCATCACTTCTCAGTTGAGGCTGGGAAAAGCACTTGGACTAAACTAAAGCACCTGGACAATCTGACCTTCTGTTCCCAACGTCTCAGCAAGAGAAGGGACCTGTGGGGCCCTGTCCCCACTCGGCTCCACACTGAAGGGGGAGGATCGACCCAGGCTGGGAGCAGAGAGAAACACCCTGATGCCATTAAGCACCTACCCATCGTCGTGTCCCCAAGAGAGAAGGCATCAGGGCACCTCTTCTCCTCGTTATCCTAATTTGCACCTCCTTTCCATGGTTTTTGATGCTTGTCTGCTCGGCTGGGAAGGTGCTTTTCAGCAGGACATCGCCGGGATCCCACAGAGGAGCTGCGTTTGAGTGGGAAGCGGACGCTCTCCCATTTTTCTGTAGGCGTCTCCTCCAGCCCTGCTGCTCTTTGAACAGGAATGTGTGGGCTGGGAGGCCAAGGGGTGATTAAAAAATTATTTTAAAGCATGTTTGTGCCAAACCTCTGTAGTCCCTCGAGTCAGGCAATGTCACCGCAACGGAGCGAAAATCCACAGTGGGGAGTTGCCCAGGTGTTTGTATATCCTCCAGGAAAACCTGAGGATCTGGAAGGAAGCAGGGAATTTCAATCATTACTACTTTCCTCACTGAAATCCCCTTGAAAGAAATGCTATTGAAAGAGCTCCTCATCTACCCTTCAAGGTGACCTGCAAATGAAGAAAAATGGGTTTCTGGCCTTATTTTTGGCTGAGTTACGAAGGCCTGGAAAGTTGGCAGGGATTCGAAGCAACACTGGGATTTAATTTTCTTTTTCTCTATTTTTCTATTTTTTTTTTCTGCTAGAAATGTAGTTCTTGTCTTGCCCGGCACTCTGTGGGCAAAGAGAGAACCCGTGAAATCCAACCATGACAGGGGACTGACACTGGTACATCCGAGAGAAGGACACACAGTCGCACCAGCTCCTGGTTTGCCTCCAAACGAGGAGAGGGAATACTTCTGGCTGCAGGAGGGTTATTTCTAGGCAGGAGAGAAAGCATTTGTTTGGCTTCTCTTGGCCTCTATTTAACTCCCTGATCTAAGGAGATCTTGGGTGAAAGTAAGGCTCTGATAAAGATCTAATTCCCTTTCTTCTTTCAGTGCCTGCTGGGGGAATTCCCATGTAAGTAGGGCTGGAAGGAGTAGAAGGAGAGGGGAAAAACCCTTGTCTATGTCAGGAAAAACTGACTCACACTAATAGCTCACAGGGAAGGAAGGAGGCAAACATTAAAATGCCTACACGGAAATTTGGAGAAATTAGAAGCAATTAAATACTCTAAATCAGAGGGCTCTCACCTTGCTAAGGAAGAAAACCTGGATGTGGCAGCCAAAAGATAGACCAGGAAAAATAAAACTTGGGCCAGCAGGGAGCAGGGACATCGTTCAAACCAGAGCGAGTTTGGTTTGTAAAGCTTGGTCAGGGAAGGGGACTCTGGCCCACGGGGCCACCGCCACGGAGCGCGTCACCGACGGGCGATACCAGAGCTCATCACCGGCACCAGCGATGGGCATTACCCCCTGTGCCACCCGGCTGTCCTCCGAGGCGGCAGCCCCTGTGGCTGCCCTCGGCCTCCCCATCCCCGCTGGCCGAGCGGTGCCGGTGCCACCCCTGGTGCCTCACGGGTGACGAGTGGCACCAGCGCATTTTCTGTCTCACGCGCTTATTTCAGCGCCAAAAGAGCTGGAAATATTTGAGCCACCAGCCACCTGACCCTGCTCTCCTGGGACACCCAAAAGGTTTCGCCGTTGTCGCTCGCAGGGAGGGGCTGAGCTCTGGTGGCACCACCTCTGACCACGCTGGGCAAACAGCAGCAGTGCCACCCTCCGAGAGAGGGGACAACAGCCAGAGCACAGCAAAAAGCTCTTGTTGCCTTCAGACTGTTTTTCCCTACACACAGCACCACAGCACGACAGCCTGGTCAGCACTTCCCTGGGAATGGAGATCCCTGGTTTTCCAGAGGCCTTGTGGGGTTAGAGAGATCGGACACCAAACCTGCCACCAACTGAGAAATTCGCACTGGGATAGTCTAAACAATTGTCCACAGCTGTAAGACAAAGAAATGAAAAGTATCTGATTTACCTGCATTTCATTTATATTTTGAATTTTTAATTATTGCTGTTGGGAGGACGTGCCCATCATTCCTTACTCCAGAAGCCCTCACTTATTTCCACACCAATTTGATGACATTTTTCACAAATCTAAACTTTTCCTGCTGAAAACCAGGGGGCCGGGCCCTAGCTTGGAGCTCCAGAAAAGCAGTGACAGCAAAAGGCAGGACCTGGCTGCTCCCAGGGTCTCCTACCAGGGGTCTGCTCCACTTGGTGGTCCCAGTTCCTCAAGCTTTGCCCTCTCCATGCAAAGCCTGAGAAATGTGAGGATGCAAAATAACCACAGGAAGAGCTCCTGGGACGGGAGGCTGAGGAAGACGGGTCGAGGGGAGCACCCGGCAGAGCCCACTGGTGCCCATTTATCCCCTGGACACGCAGATCACTGTGTGGCTGTGCTCATTTCACAGACATCATTTGGGAAAGCCAAAATAAAGCGATTTACTCACCAACCCTGGCACCAACGCCACGCAGGAATTCTCTGAGCACGGTGGAGGAGTCGGGAGACACAGCTAAGGGAAGAGCTGGGGAGCAGCTGAACCCCGTTCCCCGTGGGCCAGGAGCTGAGGTGTCATCCAGAATGAGAAAAAAAACAAATTAAGCAGCACCCTGAAAATTGTTCAGATGGGTCATTAGACACAAGTGCAGGACACCGGCCCAGACAGGATGGGACCACGTTGGAATTCCAGCAGGAACGAGGTTGTGAGTCCCAGCCAGGTCAACGGAGCAGGAAGCCAGGCTGGGCCTCCTCAAGGACCTTCTCTGTTGAGAACCGCAACAGCAGCGAGATCCTCCAAAAAGTGCAAGTCCCAAATCAAAAGTCAAGCCAGTACTAAAGGAAAGACATTAACAAGATCTAAAACTCTTGCTCTGCAGAGGTATTAAGATGTTGGAACTAAACCTGCCTCATTCCCGCTAGCGGTTGCATTTTAAGGAAACCTTTTAAAAGGATTATCTTCAGGAACTCTCTTTCAACAGCCTTCCCTTTAAGAGTCCTTCATGGTGATAGCACTATTAATTATGCTATGTGATATGATTATGTATTTGTTCAGGTCCGGGTTGGAAACACGAGGCAGGGGAGCATCTGCAGGTGTCACTTCCAGCACGGAGCCTGGGAACTCCAGCCTTTGATGGGGAGCGCAGGTGTGTGGGCTCTGCGCAGGGCAGGCACCCGCGAGGCGCTGGGCTCTGCGGTGCCACCGGCCCGTTTGATCTGGGGGGGATCGCCCGGTGCCTTTACCCGCACAGGGAGTTTTGGAAAAGGCTGGTGAGGACCCCCCAAGCGCCGGCTGGAGCTCTCTAACAGCAGCCACCAGGAAAATGCTGCGGGGATCTGCATCCGTATCTGGCTGGAGATAAAGACGTATATTTTTATCTATATATATAGAGAGAGGCATTTCCTAATCTGGCTGTCTCTCTATTTACCTGCTTTTAACAAGAAAAAAAGCAACCTCTTACACAGCTCTTGCCACTGCATTTAAAGCAGAAAAAGAAGTTTTTCCGCGTCCCTCTGCTCCCAGCCTCGGTGAAGGTGTCCGGGAAATGACGGATGGTTTGGCAGCCTCTGTCTTTGGGCGCATGGCTCATCCTCCCCGGAGCCATTCCTGTGAGGAAGGGCCGTCACGCCGGGAGCACAGGGAGAAGGAAGTCACCTGTGTCCCCACCTCACGCCCGGCGAGGCAGAGCCACGGGAAGAGCTCGCCCAGGTGGGGTTGGTTCGGTACTTGGAGGTGTCGGCGGAGAGGTTTTGGTTTGCTCTTCGGCCACTCTCCTGCAACGGAATTTGGAGCTCGGCTCCAGGCACTATCCAAAATGCAAATACAGATGTGGTGGCCCTCGGATTTGGGAGGTCGGAGGCCGCCGGGCTGAGCCGTGCCCTGTGCTTTGTGCGTGGCTGAGCTTGCGCCAGAGAGCACCCAAAATACGGGCACCCACCACCCAGCACCATGGGTGCCCCAGCCCTCCCAAAGGACGTGTACTGACAATTTAGGGGAATATTTTATATTTAAATCCAGATGTTCTGCTCCAGTTCAGAGCCTCTGCATGGGCTCGGGTGTCGTATATATCGTGCATATCTACAGCATACGCAGGCTGGGTGGATGGTTAAATGTGGGGCCGTGGATATATGAATGCTGTAAATGACTGTACAAAATGTGTATATTTTATTTTAGAGGCAGAGAATGGACTGTTGGTATCACACAAGCACAGGGACGCAGCACGTAGGTGTTGAGCGCACAAGCCCTGCTCTCTGAATATTCTATATATACATATAGACACAGCTATAACACCAGTACTGCATAAATTATTTATAGATATACACCGACATTTTTTTTCCCCCAACTAAACCGTTTTCTTTTTCACATTGCTAATTTACTCAAAGTCTGGAACATAAAAGAGGAGCTGGGGAGAGGAGAAGAGAAACTTCGCTTTACCTACTCCAGCTGAATCTCATATAATTTCTTTTTTTTAAGGAAACTTCATTGTATATTCCAGAAAAGTATATTGGTGGGGTAGGTTTACCAGAGGCAGAGAGAATGTGCAGGGAGTGAGAAAGTGAATTGATGGATGGATGGTTAAATGAATATAAATGAACTGATACCTTTACAGGAAAATAACATTTTTTTTCTTTTTTTTTTTTATTCTATAGATCAGTGGGTT
>VZTI01005596.1:106845-121742 GCA_013397865.1 Struthidea cinerea | reverse complement strand
AATATTTATTAAATGGAAACAATTGTCCCGGCTCCCGGGGGGGACCGCGTTTGTTCCGGGCTTATTGGTTTTTAGCACCTGCTTTGGTTAACAAACCTGCTCCGAAAAGGCCCCCCCGGGCCGCCCCCTGCCCCCGCCAGCCCGCGTCCGACAGCGACCGGAGAGAGAAACGAGATGTCGGGGGCTGCTCCCGGCACGGGCGGGGGGCGGCCGGCCCGGCCCCTCCGGGGTCCCCCCGCGCCTCTCCGCCGAAACTTCGCCTCCTGCCCGGGGGAAACAGCCGCCGCGGGCCGCTCCGTGCCGGCCCGCCGCTCCTGGGGGGGCTCTCGGCTTCCCCCCCTCCTCCAAATAATATTAATAATAGAATAAACAACCTTCGCCCTTATTTCCTCCTTCTTCGCAATAAATGACTTTCATTTCCCGGCAGAGCCCTGTGCGTGCGGAGCCGGGGAGGAGGAGGAAGACGTGGAGGAGGAGGAAGAAGAAGAAAGGGGCGAAAGATTTGGAGTCTGCTCACCTGGACGGGGCCGGCAGCGCCCGAGGCTTTGGCTCTGCTGCCGCCGGCCCTGCCCCAGCGGCTTTTTTCGTTGCGCCCAGAAATGCGCCGCGAATTTCCCAGCCCGCGCCAGGACCCCCTTGCCCAGAGCGGGGGCGGAGGGCAGGACCTCCCCGGGCGGGACCCTCCCGCTACGGCACCGCATCTTCCTCGGGGAAATTTGCCCCTCTCCCAGGGTTGCGATCCCCCGAGCTTCTCCCCACCCCCAGCAGCCGCTGATGTTCATATGGGACCCGCAAACAAAAAAAAAGTGGGTGCAGGCGGCCCCCTCCCCCAGCTGCCTCCCCAGGGTCGCCTGCGACGTGGGCCCTCCTCGGGGACCTCCGTGCCACGCGGGGTCCCGGTGGCCCGGCGGGACGCTCGCCACGGGCCGGGGCTAGGTTGCCCGAGCGCTGCTCGCCCCGACAGGCACCCGCGGGCTTGGCCGTGGCCGTGGTAGGGTGACACATGTGGAAACTTCTTTTTTACCCCACTTTTTGCGTGGAAACAGCGCCTTCGGCAACCCCGCGGAGCTGCCGCGCTCAGTATCCGCGGGGGAAGTTCGCCTGGAGCCGCTGCCCCTCGCCCCTCTCCTCAGCACCGTGTGCTTTCCCCTCCGACGGGTAAAACACAGAACTCCCTTCGCTTTTATTGTTTCTTTTCAAATTCTTCGAAGGAGGGGGAGAAATTGTGTCACTCGTCATCCCCCGCCAGGATTAAACGAGAGGAGCCGGGCGTCGCTCTCAAAAATCCGGGTAGCAAACCGTTCGGGAGGGAGAGATGGCTCGCAGGCTCTGCCTGCTCCCGAAAAGTCTTTCCAATCAGTTAATGTTGCTTCGCAATATTAATGATAAAAAATCGGCAGCCCGGCTTTCATTGGCTGCTGCCTCGCCGTGCTGCAGCACACACGCTCCATCAGCTCGGGGCATTTCGGGCTCCGGTTTGTTCATTTACATCCCATAAATGCCCCCGCTAGGGGGGAAAAAAAAAAAATAGGAAAAGAAAGATTTCCTTCGAGATTCCAACGCTTCCATCCTTAAATACTTCAGTACTTCCATTTTCCCCCTAAATCCTTTGTCCTGGAAGGGCATCTGTTGCAGCAGTACGTCCCCCGGGGCTGGATTTTATAAACTTTGTACCTTTTTGGGGGGGGTTGGGGTTTTTTACTTGGGGAAAGCAGCAATTTGCAGGGTGGCGACTGATTTCCATTTCTCCTCACCGGCTTGTTTAGACACCAAAACTAATGGTGCGATTATTATTCCTGAATGATATCATGGTAATGCAGAGAGATAAGAACGGCCCGATAGGAAAACATTAAAATTATATTCTTGGAGATAGTTCATTTGGAGTAACTTTAAATTAGATGAGATCATGTAGCCTGAGATCCAGTATCAGCATAAATAGAGCTGTATTTCTGCCTTCAGCCTCCTCCTCCTCCTCGCAGGAATCACGGTTGGGCTTGCAACTGCCCCAAGTGAGAGGTGAAGAGCACCTAGAATTTGAAAGTGCCCCCGATCCAAACTTTATTTAGGGAATAATGGATCTTTAAATAACTTTAATTTTTTTTATGCTTCAGGCGCTTGGGAAAGGGAGGGGATTTTTAATTGATTTTTAATTGAAGGAAGCACGTTTTGGAAAGACTTCCCAGTTTCTGGGGCTTTTCAGAGGCACTGAGGACGCAGGTCCCGCTTGCTGTTCTGCGGGACCTGGTGAGATTCCCACCACCAGGAATGCTTTTTCGAAATACCCAGGATGAGCTCAGTGCACAGAATCCCACCAGGCATTGCCAGGGATGGTTATACTCCTGCTTTTCCCTCATATCTGGTTATTTTACATGCAAGCGCACACATACATTTCGTTATGCACGTGCCACATATTAAAAAAAGACCCTTTTAATCACATGCCATCAAATAATATTTTCTGGGAGAGATACATGGAAAATATATGCACAGAGCAGCTCGTCCGGGCAGCAGCACTGATGTGTTCACAGATACTGCGCAGAACCGACCGGATAGTTACAGGTTATTCTTTTTGCATTTTTGCGGTGTCTCTTGCTCAATTTCATCCCCCCAGCCCTGAAAACAGGCATTTAATCGTCTCCAGCTATAAACAGGTGCAGGGATCCAGCCTCCTGCACGGAGAGATTTAATGGAGCAGGTCGGTGCCCTGTACATCCCTGACAGAAGAGGGGAGCAGTGATGGATGTGGCAGATTGGATCATCCCGCGAGCTGCTAGCTCACGCTGGCCAACAGGAGATGCTCCCTGGGAAGGCTCCACGTTCCGTGGGAGAGCGCTGGAGAATAACTTGCTTCCAAACCAGAGATTCCCCGCGGATTACGACCTGCTTTATGCCCCGAGGCAGAAGTTTACAGCCCTTTCCAAACTTAATTTTTGTCCGGCACGTTTTATCCGTGCCTGACGCTGCCTGATCCCATCCCACCCCTGCCTTCAGCACAGTGCTCTGTGCATTTAGATCTCATTCCTCACGGGTGATCTGTCCACTGCTCTTCTGCAGCACCATTTATCTTTGTGGCTTGCTGTTGATGAGGAAGGTGATGGATATTTGGGGGGGATTTCCCTCCTGGCTCAACCTCCCTGCAGGTGACCATCCTGTGGTGTGGCCAGTCACCCTGGGGAGCCACCAGTGCTGGGAAACCCGTGCCCTGCTGCCTCTGTGGGCAGGTCCAGCGCTCTTCACCGGGATGAAGGTCCTGATCAGTGAGCCAGTGCAATGCCTGACAGGAAAAATATGCCTTGAATTATATCAGCCTTCCCAGAGCATCAAATTCGGCACAGTTACGGAATTGCAGAATCATAGAAGGGTTTGGGCTGGAAGGGACCTTTAAAGGTCATCGGGTCCAAGCACTTTGCGATGAGCAGGATCACCTTCCACTAGAGAAGGTTGCTCAGAGTCCCGTCCGACTTGAATGTTTCCAGGAATGGGGTGTCCACCACCTTTCCGGGCAACCTGTGCCAGGGCCTCACCGCCCTCAGTGTGAAAATCTGCTTCCCTCTGTCTCTCCCACACCGCCAGTTCTCTGTGTGTCGCTGTGAGGAAGTGCTGCAGTGAGCAATGAGAGTGCAGCCAGGCCAGCAGCCTCTCGGGGTGACGTTGCTGTCACTGTGGAGGACACCGAGATACGGCAGAGAGCACCAAAACTGCCCCCATGGAATCAGGCAGCAGCTTGGACTCCATGGACTCCACAAAGAGTCTCTGGGAACCACCCTGCTGGAGACTCCTGAGGCAGTGCCACCTCCGTGCCACCTCCTGAGGCCTTCCCTTAGCCACTTCAGCAGCTAAACAAGTGGCTGAAGAGTCATTCATCCTTCCCAGAGCGAGAAACGCCTGGTGGAAACCCACTGGGACTCCCCTCCCGCGCTGCAGAACCCCATGGGTGCATCAGCCCACCCGCCCAGGCAAGGTTCCCTGGAGACCCCCCTGGATTTTGCTTTCCCTGCAGCAGCAGCAGCAGGAGGCAGAGCTGATGAGTCTCTCCAGTAAATAAGTGCATTCACCGCAGCCATGGATGTAAACCCGAGGGCTTGACACGGCATTGACTTCTCAGATATTGTATGGCCGGGGAGCCTCCGTCATTGTCAGCAGCATGAAGGGAAGGATAAACGACCTGAGCTCAGGAGTGCAGAGCAGGCTTGTAAGGAGAGGCAGTATCTTTTATTAGACCAACTGATACAGTCAGGAAAAAAAACCCCCGACAGGTTTTCAGGCACATGAGCTCTGAAATGGAAGCAACAACTTCCAAGAAAAGTGCAAAGGCTGAACTGTTTATCTCCCACACTCCCCCGCCTCCGCTCCTGGGGAGGCTGACGGCTTCATTGCCGTGATCCAGCCGTCCGCCCTGGGCTGGGACGGAGCTCTGCAATGGGATTGTTCCCTGTGATCCAGCTGTCCTCCCTGGGCTGGGATGGAGCTCTGCAATGGGATTGTTCCCTGTGATCCAGCCGTCCTCCCTGGGCTGGGATGGAGCTCTGGAATGGGATTGTTCCCTGTGATCCAGCCATCCTCCCTGGCTGGGATGGAGCTCTGCAATGGGATTGCTCTCTCTGATCCAGCCGTCTGCCCTGGGCTGGGATGGAGCTCTGGAATGGGATTGCTCTCTCTGATCCAGCCATCCTCCCTGGCTGGGATGGAGCTCTGCAATGGGATTGCTCCCTGTGATCCAGCCATCCTCCCCGGGATGGGATGGAGCTCTGGAATGGGATTGCTCTCTCTGATCCAGCCATCCCCCCTGGCTGGGATGGAGCTCTGGAATGGGATTGCTCCCTGTGATCCAGCCATCCTCCCCGGGATGGGATGGAGCTCTGGAATGGGATTGCTCTCTCTGATCCAGCCATCCTCCCTGGCTGGGATGGAGCTCTGCAATGGGATTGTTCCCTGTGATCCAGCCCCACTCCCGGGCTGGGATGGAGCTCTGCAATGGGATTGCTCCCTGTGATCCAGCCCCACTCCCTGGGCTGGGATGGAGCTCTGCAATGGGATTGCTCCCAGCCATGCATCAGGTGTGGAGAAACACAGGTCCAAAACTGGAAGAAAAGCTCGGGGTAAGGAAGGGAAGTGACCTGCTGCATTTGGTGTGTCAGGTGAGCTCTGGAGTAGCTTCTTTCTGGGTGGCTGACATGAAAGAAGCCCGTGGAAAGCACATGGTGCTCGGGCAGACATGACCAGCTCTGTGTTCTGCAAACAGAGGATACACCTAAAATATTGTCTTGTTCAGTAACATGAGCAGTGTTCGTGTTATTGAGCACTCAACACCAGTTCAAGGGCTCAGGGCTCCTGCAGATCTGTGTCTTGCCCCTGAGTAGCACATTTTGCATTTGGATATCTGAAGGAGGCCAATGATGTTTAAAAGCAGCCACCACCGATGTCCCCGAGGGTCGTGGTGCTGGAGCTCCAGAACCATCTGCTGTTTTAGTGAAGGGTGCTTAAATTCACGTCCACTCCATTTATTTTGGAGCTGTCAGCATCACGCACAAGGTGGAGGAGGATTTTTCTGTCCAAATTGCCCTGTTTGGTCGGCGTGTCCCCTCTGGTGGAACACCTGCCCCCTCAAACACAGCCAGGCCCTCAGCACAGTCAAGCTCCCCACCTGAATGAACCCAACCACACAAGAACCATAAAGTTTCTCCCCTGCTCTTCTCACAGACCTCGATGTGGCAGAAACACAAAGCCTGTGAGAAGGTAGCACCTGAGACCTGTCAAAGATCTGATAAACAGCCAGTTTATCTTACTGGAAAGTCTCCACACCTCTCCTCACTACGCCCACCACTGTTCTCAGTGTTCTCAGGGTGAAGATCCAGGGGTGGGTTGGGGTATTTTAAGCACCGAAGGCCATTTCTTCCCCATGACACATTCCTAGGATAACGGGAATCCTAGGAATTCCCAGGCCCACCAATGGCTGACTGCTATCATACTGGAGAAGTCATTTGTCACATGGTCCAAAATGATCTGGAAAACCTCCAGAGCACCTAGGATTTAAGCATGTTTTCAGGCCCTGGATTGCCGGGGAAGAACCACGGCTGTAAGAGATGCTCCAGCAAGAAAGAGATCCTCCAGCAAGCAAGAGCTGCTCCGTGTTGTCCTCTGCTCCATGGCAGTGAGAGACAACCAGAAGTGACATCGCTCTCCTGCCCCAAGCCTGGTACCCTCCAAAGCCTGCGCAGAGCACGTCGAACCTTCCAACGCTGCTGGCAGAACCGAGCCCGTGTGGCAGACACAGCTTTGGGTTGAACCGGTGGAACCAGGTCTGAGCAGCCACTCAGCGCTGCTGTTCAGGGAGAACTCAGCCCTGCCACTGACCTCGCTGAGTGAGCCAGCTCTGGGAAAACCACAGGGCACGTAGCATCCACCCAAACGGCCTGAAAAGGCAACGGCTTCCATCCCAACGCTGCTTTACGGGAGCCCAGATGCCTCTGAGATGTCTTTTGTTTCTTGCCAGATGTTTGTGGTGGCATCTGGGAGCAAAGCTCCTCCCTGGCTCATCCCCAGCCTGGGAACTGCCCTCAGAGGCTCGGCAGAACAGAGCACCTCGAGCAGGGAAGGTGTCCCCACGCTGCGCGTAGACTTTGTGTGGAGGCTGTGTTTGCTCTGAGGTGTCAGCCGGGAGTCAAACGCCCTGGCAGAGATTCTGGTCTGGTGGGGAGCCAGCAGTGGAACCCCAGCACGAAGGGGAAGAGCCCCCGGTGTCCTCTCCAGGCCTGCAGAAGCCATTCCTCAGAGGAAGTAGCAGGACTGTGGTCTCCAGCCATGCAATGGTCCCCAGCACTTTCCTTGGGCACGGGAGTGACCTCCTGCCCAGCAACACTGGGAAACAAGTCTGGAGAGCCAGGAGAGAGGGAAACATCGTGCCAGACTCCAAAAAAATGAGTCACGCAGAGGGATGAAGAAGTCCCAGATCCTTTGAGCCATTTGGAGATCCCCTTCAGTGGGGGCTGCAGCCTGGCTGAGATCCACCAGTGCTGCTGCAGGACTGGCATGAGGGCTGGGAGCAGAGCTGGAGCTTCCAAAGGCATTCCTGGTTTGTGCTGGACATGCCTTCTCCTGCCCTCCCCAGCCTGGTCCTGCTCCTTCAACCATCACATCCCTGACTCAGGGCCCTTCTTGCCTGGCCAACAGATCCCTCCCTCCACAGGAAACTTCGGGAGAAGTCTCAGGAACTAACTTTGGGGGATGGTACAGATTGTATGATCATGGCTTGAGGAAATTATTATATTTTTAATTGAATTTTGTGTGCTATGCACAGATACTACAGTAGTGGGCCCTTTATCAATTGTTAACACGAATACTAATGAATACTAATGCTAATCATTTGTTTCTGGAAACAAATACAAAGATATTTGATGAGGGAGGAAGGAAAAAAAAAAAAAAAACCTCTCCGAATTTTAACACCAAAAATAATGAAATGCATTTCAGGCCGGTGGTGTCAGAAGAAGACAAAACCCCGCAGTTGCAATA
The DNA here is from genome assembly GCA_013397865.1 of Struthidea cinerea. Lineage (NCBI taxonomy): Eukaryota > Metazoa > Chordata > Aves > Passeriformes > Corcoracidae > Struthidea > Struthidea cinerea. The sequence continues at coordinate 114,236 of VZTI01005596.1, read as the reverse complement.
CGGCGACACTAAACGTGAGATGCGCACATTAACAGCTCTGGCACGGCAGGGCCGGCCTCCAAAAATGACTCGAGGAACAAGTCCAACAACCTTGGCCCAAAACTGCAGCGGGTGCTCCCCAGGAGCCACGTGAGGGCAAAGGCTGCGGGGCACAGCTCCTCCGCCGGAGCCCTGCGGGGACGGGGACGGCTCCGTGCCCACGGAGCGATGCGGCCGCTCCGCTCTTTATTCCTTGCGCTGATTTACAAGGCACCCATCTCCCTCAAGCAGCTGCTTGTGCTTTACGAGGTTTGCAGATGAAAGCCAACGCTATTTCCACCCACCCAGCCCAAACGGGAAGGCGCGCTCAGTAACCCTTTCCTCACCCTGGAGCCAGGGATTCTTCGGGGAGCGATTTAGCCGGCAGGAGATTCCAGGAAGGGCAATTAATGAAAGGCTTGGATGAAGCTTGCCTTGTATCTCGTTCCAAACATGGCCACAGAGGTTTGCACCGGGGCGGGGGAGGCAAGCGTTAAAGGCAGGGCCTGCTCTGGAGCACACCCAGTCTGCAGCACCTGCAAATTTCTCCCCCAGGATAAATAACTGAGATATCTCCGTCACTCCGGGCTGTTCAAATTATTCATAGCAAATAAATTACCAGGTGTATTTAGTCTGTTGTCGTCGTCTTCCCCCCCCNCTATTAGTCACGATAAGGAGCCGTGGCACGGCTCAGGCAAAGGCGGGTGGCCAAAGCCTCGCTAGTGGCCCGGTATCCACATCTCGGTGGTGATTCAGGTCCTTCCGGGACCGATTGGTGTTTTCCCCCCTTCCTTTTTAACGAGCAAATGGGAGCAAGAGGAAGGACCGCAGAGATGCTCAGCGCAAACCGGCTCCAGCAGGCAGAACCCCCTGCTGCTCCTACAAACAGGGCTGCTCCAACACAGACCATGACCCCTGTGGGGATGGCGGTCCCCTCTGACCCACAGGCATGTCGGTATCCACCAGTGCATCCCACATCCAAGCTTTCACGGCGGCCAGCCAGTGCTGCCCGTGCACCTCCACTACTCAGCACACCTGGAAGATGCCCTCCACTGCCCGCCGGAACATTCGTGGGAAGGTGCACGAAGAGCGCTTTGTTCCCTCCTGTCACAGGGTCAGCCTCCGGCCCGGACTCTGCCCATGGGAAGCCGTGGATCGGCCCCATCTCCTCTGCTCGAGCCCTTTGCCTCCACAGGCAATTCCTGCCCCAACAGACAGAACGAGGATGCCCTGGTGTAATCCCAGTGTTCCGCTGGCCACTGATAGCGGGAAAAGTTGTTACCGCCGGGATGTGATGCGCACGCCCAACTTGGGCAGCCCGGAGAGGTGAGGGGATGCAGGTGGGAGGAGAGGAGGAGGAGGAGGAGGAGCTGTGGCCGCCCTTCCTCTGCGGCACGTGGCGCTCAGGTTCCAGGGAAAGGGAGACGTGTCTGATTACTGGGCAAACAATAGCGAGCAGCGCTATTTAAACACATCCAATTACCGCTGTTATTCAGCGGGCAGAGGCCGACGCGAGAATGCAAACACGGGGAGAGCAGAGAGGTCTCTGCTGGGGAAAGCTGTAGGAGCCTTATAACTCTCCCCTCTGAAAAGGGATTTAATCAGCAGCTGCTCATTGGCGGGGCAAGGAGGAAGAATGAGCGCTTTGTGCGCAGCGCTGACTTTTCCCACTCCCCGGGGCACGCAGATAACTCCCCCGATCACCTCCCTCCCCTGGGAAGCGCTGCTTGATGGCACCGATCGGGCTGCTCCATCCAGCCAAACACCGCCCGGGGCATAAGCCCGAAAGAAACATCTTCATTTCCCTCTGCTGCTCCGACCCTGCTGTGATCCACAGGTTTGCGGTGACCCAGAAATCCCTCAGGCCCACCAGAGGTGCTCTCCACTGCCCTACCCAGACCGTGCCATCCTGCCCGCTCCCGGCCAGCGCTGGGTTTAGCTCGGCACTTCGGTCTCCGTGGCCCCTGCCCAGGCTGAGGCATCGAGTTTTTAGACCGAAGGAGTTGCCACTGGCCGGTTTCACCAGGATCAAGGGAACTTAGCATCAGTCAGCTCAGTGCCTCCCCTCCGTAACAAGTCTCTCGAGGCCTCGTTCTGCCGCTACCGTCCGTTTCTCCAGCCACTGGCGTCCCTAAATCCCAGCGGAGCAGTTTCCAAGAGACGAGCCCCACCTCAGCCCAAAGGACTCCATCCGACCCCTCGGCGTGAGGAAGGTTCACCGCAGACGAGCAAACCGGTCCCACGTGCTCCCCAACCGGAAGAATTTCCCCGATTTTACAGGATTAACGCTCTCACCAGAATCACAGGTGATTATTGCTCCCTTCGGTGCTTTCACATGCCTTGGAACAACGCCCCAGGGATCCATAACAATTAACCGACTTCAGCATCTCACGCTGCCGTCAGTCAGAGACGCAGGAGGAGAGAGCCTCCAAAATGAATCAAAGCAGAGGGAATAAGTAGTTTAGTCCTTCTCTTTGCTGTTATTCCCATGTTAACACCGGAGATTTCCCCCGCGGGATGACAACAATTTCTGCTTGAGCAGGAGTTCACTGGGATAAAGTGAAGTTTGCACTTTTATTTCTGTGCATGCGCTGCTCCTCAGCGACACGTCCCCGAAACTAACCCCAAACAACAGGAGAAGAGAATCTTCCTTCTTGGGTAGGAGATTCTGGCCTCGGGAGCATCCGAGCACGGTTCTCCCCAAGGCTGAAGATGTGCTGAGTCCCGAGGGAAGGCAGCTGGGCTGTGCCAAGGCTTCTGCTGATCCCATCGCTGCCCTGACACGTGCGGGGAGCGAGGTGTTTTCTTCCGCTTACAGAGAAGGATTCTTTCCCAATTAATCAGTCCTGGTCGTGTATTTAATTGCTGCCCAAGGACTCTCTCTGAGTCATGCCATGCTTTAGTCGCTACCTGCCAGGTTCGTGGCGCTGCCGGGGTCACAGGGCTTCGCTCCCAACCCAGGATCCCAGGAGAGAATGGTCCGGGGATAAAGTGGGATGGGAATGCAGCCCCCTGGCACATCCCCAGGTGAGAGCGGCTCCTGCCTGGCAGCAAAAAGACTGCAAAAATGTGATCTGCTCCAGGTGATCTTAAGTCCCTTCCAACCCAAAACATTCCATGAATCTATGAAAATGGATTGCAAAAACCCTGCCCGTTTCCATTTTTCTGTTGCAGCTGCACAATATTTGTGTTCTGAGCCCCATTTCCCTTGGAAGGGTTTTTTTATTCTAATGCAGGAATTTTTCAAGGATGCAAATGCATTTTCTGTTTCCCTTGCAAACCAGGAATGCTTCTCTGCGGGAAATTTTCCATTTAAAATAGAATGGCTTTACCGATATTCCACATTTTGAAATCTACAATAAATCACTCCTCAAAAAAGAAAAAAAAAACGGAAAGGAAGAGGGAAACAGCTGCAAACTCAAATTAGGGTGAAATGCAGGGGCTGTAGTGGGGATGGCAGCGTTTATCTACTTAAAGGTGCTTTTTGGGAAAACAAAAGCTCTAAAGATCTGGAGCCACAGTGTTTTAGAGCTCAAATAAAGGCAGAAGCAATGGGGGCCTGCAGAAGGTCATGCCCAACGTCCTGGCGTGACAAGGCAGCGATTTCCCCAACCCAGCGTGGGGCTGGTGGCACCAACCACCTTTGCAAAGCACTCCCACTTCCACCGATGCCCGGGGAAGGCGTGGATGGCATGGGCAGGTCCCGGCCACTCCGAAATAGCTCAGTGCCACTGAAGTGAAAAGGAGCAGCTCCAGACAGCAGCAGCCACGGCTGGAGCTGCCAATCCAAACTGCCTCGGACGGGGGAAACAGCACAGCAACTCCGGAGCCTCGAGGGGAGGATCCATGTGTCAGGCTGTGGGGAGGTGCCAGAAACACTTTAGGATGTGCTGACAGATGAGCAGAGCTTAAAAGTCTGCAAGAATAAACCTGAGGGATGTGCACAAGGTGGAGACTCAGCGGTGTGAGGGCCCAAAGAGAGGGCGCATCCGTGTGGGTGCGGGTACCAGGGAGTCAGAGAACCATGGAATGGTTTGGGTTGGAAGGGACCTGAAAGCTCATCTGGTTCCAATCTCATTCCATGGGCAGGGACACCTTCTGCTGGCCCAGGTTGCTCCAAGCCCTGTCCAGCTTGGCCTTGAACACTTCCAGGGATGGGGCATCCCATCCACTACTCTGCCCTCGTGCGACCCCAAACCCCACATCCCAGGGCTGGGGGTTGCCCATCACCGAGCTCCCGCACTCGTGTGGAGTGGCAGAGGTGTCCCACGGTCTCAGGTGACACAGGTCCTTCCTGAGCCCCTGACACAGCCCCCAAACCCTGCAGCGAGGCCTCTGGAGAGCAGGGAGCGAGCCTGGGAAGCTCTGCCTGAGGATCTGGCTGTTCGGCCGCTGCTTCCCCCAGTGCCAGCCGGGCAGCTCAACCTTTGCGCCGCGCTTTGAAATCTCCCCGGCGCCTTCCCAGCGGGAGGAGAGGGGTTGTGATCCCCTTCTCCCTCCTCCTCCACGTGAGCAGGGCTCACCCCGCTGCTGCCCGGCCGGCGGGACCAGGAGGGGCTGCAGCGGGCTGGGCTGGGCATCTTTTCTTTGAAGTGGAGCGAAATCCTAAAGCCTTCATTCGGAGAGTGCAAATCACTGCTAAAAGCTCTCCCCCCTCTGACCCCCATCTAGGAAACTCTAATCCAGCCTCACCGGCTTCACCGGTTTCCTTTTGTTTTTTGGTTGTTTCTGTTTTTCTTTCCAGTGTTGACCTTCGTGATCAAGCACGGCTGATTCCAGCCGGGAACAAAACCGCAGCCCCCTTCAACCGAGAGGTTAATTATTTAATTAATTATTATGATTTTACACCGTTTCCCCTATTTCTGCACGGTGAACACACTCTCCAAAGCCCCCGGTGCTGGCTGCCAGGTTTGGATTAGCTAAAACAGGTTTCTGCCGAGCATTACCGAGGTCACTTTGGAGCTCGGAATGAGGATGATGATAATCAGGGGGCTCTGATAATCAGGGGGCTCTGATAATCAGGGCGCTCGTTAGGCTCTGCTAATGAAAGGGAGCGGATCGCTCCCCTTGTCACACAGCCCTGAATCCATCCAAACCCGGAGTGTGTGGAGGGCAGGGGCCATGGGACCACCACAGCCCTGTGTGATGGCTACGGGACAGCTCCGTGGCCACCGGGACAAGGCGACAGCTTTCCACAGTGACCATCACAGCGGCGGAGGAGCGGAGGGCTAGACATTTTCCTCGGCCTTGCAAGCAAATCCAGGAATTCCTGAGTTTTCCACGGCTGCCGGGCTTTCCTCCGGGGCAGGTGGAGCTGCCAAATCGCGGCTTTCCCGGTGCTAATCTGGGGAGCCGGGCGATTAGCGCGGAGTTGCCCCGGGGCCCGGGGGAGCGCAGGACGCATCGCTGCACTCGCGGCTCCTGCCTCGGCTCGGCCCCGCCGTGCTAAGCGCGTTATCTGTGCAGGCCTTGTCGGGAGCCGCAGCCCTTGGAGACGGAGCTGGAGCTCACGGCACCGGCAGCACCTCCAGCCCGCAGCCAGGCTGGGCGAGGCTGGCCGGGAGAGCTGGAGCGCTGCACCAGTCACCCCGCGCGCATTTTCCCAGGAGGAAGCACCAGGCTGGGAGCCCTCTCTACCCCGTTCCGATGGCGATATTGCCTGTTTGCGTCTGCAGGGTGATAAACCCCGATAAATCTGCCTGAATTTAAAGCAAAATGAGATTGCAGTTGCCTTCCTGCATCCTCCCTGCTCACCCAAGAGACCCAAACTTAAACCTGCTGGTGCAGACCCCACAAACTCGTGTTGGGTGCCTACAACCAAAACACAGACTCAGGCTGTGCATTAAGGCTACATCAGAAGGATTTTGCATGTGCTGTGAAGCCTCTGGTGTTTTCTCCAAGGGTCTCCTGCTCTGGAGTGTTCTTGGAGCTGCTCCTTCCCTGCTCCTCTTGCTCAAGCCCCAGGTGCTGCTGGCCCTGAGCCTCCTCCTCCAGCTCCAGGCACAGTGAGGTGACACTATTGTCATTCCTTACTCTCAGCTTTGCCTGTAGATCTGACATCAAGGTGGCCACTGGGATTAGCTGTCTCCTCCTGCTCCATTTTGTCCCACTGCTCCAAGTTCCTGGATTTCATCTCCTTCCTCATTGCCTCCTTACAACAGAACAGCAATGTTTCCAAAGTGCTTCACGCAGCTGGAGGCCCTGAGTCGCAGCTGCTCCTCCCAACACCTCTAAAAGGCAGTTTGCCCTGAGCCCTCGTGTGCCAGCAGCACTCATGGACGAGTCCAGAGCCGCACAGACTGGGAACTCCTGTGTCCTTGTGCAGCAGGAGATGATGACAGGGGCACCGCTGTCCCCGGAGCAGCGGACAAAGCATTGCTCCTCTTCCCCAGTGATGTCCCTTTCGCGGGGAGTGTCCTCGGTGGGGAGCAGGCAGGACCTTGCCCTGTGCTCTGAGTCAGCCCTCCAAGAGCCGGCCTGGGAAAAGTAGAGCTTCCCTCATGTTAAAATCCAACTCACCCCATGTCTTGGGTCCTCTCCTTGCTGCTTCCCAGCAGGGTGACATGGCTGATCTCCTGCTGCACTTGGCTGTTTTCCTTGTCCCTTTTAGTGACTCTTTAATACTTCGGATTGTTCATGTTTCATTTTATCTTCTTACTTGTTTTCCCCTAATGCCAACCTTCTTTCATCTCCCTAAGACTTTCTCCCCTCTCCCTGCCTTCCCTGACCAACTCTCCCTTTAGCTTCTTATTTTTCCCTCTAAGTATTCTTTTGCTGATTTGGTGCTGTACCAAATCACTGTAGGGCTTCCTGCTTGTCTGCAGGGCTGCACCGCCCTGTCAGCTCGGATTGCTCTGCGCCATGCCCACTCTCTCCCTGGGAGCATCCCTCCCTTCCCTGGGGAGCACCACTCCATCCCTGGGAGCATCACTCCTTTTCCTGGGGAGCACCACTGCCGCCCTGGGAGCATCAATCCTACTCTGGGAATATCAATCCCATTCTGGGAGCGTCACTCACCAACCAGGGAGCACCACTCCCATTCCATGGAGCATCATTTCCACACTGGGAAAAGTCACTCCGGTCCTCAGAGTCACACCCTTCCCTGGGTCACATCGCTCCCTTCCTCGGAGTGCATCGCTCCCACACGGAAAGCATCACTCCCTTCCCTGGGGAGCTTCACTTCCACTCTGGGAGCATCACTCCCACCCCAGGGAGCATCACTCGCCCACCGAGATGCATCGCTCCCTCCCCGGTGTCCATCCCTCCCTCCCAAGTGTTCTTCACTCGCCACCAGGTGTCCATCCCTCCCTCCCCAGTGTCCTTCCCTCCCTCCCAGGTGTCCATCGCTCCCTCCCAGGTGTCCATCCCTCCCT
>VZTI01005596.1:91183-103657 GCA_013397865.1 Struthidea cinerea | reverse complement strand
CCTTTTTTTTCCCCTCTCTTTCAGGCCGGCAATTACACTCTCCGCCTTTCACTGGCAGGTCCTGTTCTGTAGGAGGTAATCCAAATGGGGAAAGTGCTTTTTCTTTCAACCCTATTCACTGGTGCTCTTCTCCCTTTTGTGGGATTTAATAACCATGGCTGATAGGCGCGCCGTGGACAGAGAGGTTAAGTTTGTTGTCTCAGCACTTTGTCGACAGAGGATGGCTCCAGCATCCTGCTGCCTCTCCAGCCTTCCGTCCCCTCCGCTCTTTAATTGCTGTTCCTTCTAATTGGCGTTGGAGCCCTGCTCTGCACAGGGCCACGTCTTGGCCACCCAAGGAATGAGGTCTGGGGTGGCTCCAGCGAGGGGGGTGAGGGGACAGAGCCCTGGCGTGTCCACCCGGAGCTCTAGAGAATCATGGGATGGTTAAGGTTGGAAAAGCCCTCCAAGATCATTGAGTCTGACCATTCTCCCAACACTGCCAAAGCCACCGCTAACCCGCGTCCCCATATGCCACCTCCTTTTGAATCCCTTTTAAATCACATGCCCTTAAATCCCTCCAGGGGAATGATTCCACCACTGCCCTGGGCAGCCTGTTCCCATCCCTGACCGCGCTTTCAGTGAGGAAGTTTTCCCTAATATCCAACCTAAATCTCCTCTGGTGCAACTCGAGGCTGCATCTTCTTGTCCTGTCAACAGCATCTCCACGCCACAGTGTGGGGCAAGAGGACAGCAGCCCACTCCTGGCTGCCATCCCCTACAAGCTGTGGGTCCCTGTCGCCATTTCTCAAATCGCCGTCACAGCAGTGCTAATATCAGCTCCTGATACCATCACATCCTTCATCAGTCCTACCCGAACTGGGACACCCAGGTGGCCACTCCTGCCCTGCTGCTGGAGCCATCATATCTGCATTTCTAAGGACCAGAGGGGAGCAAATTGTACCTTTAATGCTTGGTTTTGTAGATGATTCCCTTTGGAATGTACACTATTGGAAGTGGAGGAGAGATGTTGAGTCCAGCCCTTCTGATCCATCCCCGGAAGTGTTCCAGGCCAGGCTGGATGGGGCACGGGGCAACCTGGTCTATGGAAGGTGTCCCTGCCCATGGAAGAGGGTGGAACGAGATGAGCTTTAAGGTTCCTTCCACCCCAAACCATTTCATGCCACTGTGTTGACCCCGGAAAGCAGCAGCTGCCTTCATCCCTCCTGCTGGCATTCTCTCCCAGCCCTGACAAGACCACTGTTGGTCAACCTTCATATCTGTAAGTTTTTTGGTACCATCTTCGTCCATCCTCCCCCACAACCTGAACTAAACTTCCTCCCAAGGGGCAGCTCCAATCTCTGCTCTGTGACCAGGGACAGGAGGAGCCCAGGGAACGGCTGGAGCTGTGTCAGGGAGGTTTAGGTTGGATATCAGGGAAAGGTTCTTCCCCCAGAGGGTGCCGGGCACTGCCCAGGCTCCCCAGGGAATGGGCACGGCCCCGAGGCTGCCAGAGCTCCAGGAGCGTTTGGGCAGCGCTGCCAGGGATGCCCAGGGTGGGATTGTTGGGGTGTCTGTGCAGCGCCAGGAGCTGGACTCTGATCCTTGTGCGTTTCTGCCAACTGTATCTACTTCACTTTGCCTCTTAATGCATTGTCTGTGGTGGGAATATAACCACTGGAGTGTTGAAAATGTTGGATGCTGCCCTGTGCCTCAGGGAACACAGATCAAGAACACGACTTCAGAAGGGCACATCCATGGTTAAAGCTCACATCCAGGTACAGGTTTGACCAACGACTTCAATTAATCACGTTGAATAATAGCGGCACATTAGAAATGAGACAGACCACTGAGAAGAAAATCTATAATCAGTGGGATCAGGAGGGAAACAGACTCTATCAAGCACTACAATGAGCGCAGTTCAAAAGATGATTCGTAAAATTAAAATCCCAAATTCACCCAGCGACCTGCCTCCTTTCAGCGCGATGGAGGGAGTCCCACTTCATTTTTAATATCTTTTCTATCTAAGGGATCGTTTTTCTGATCAGGTCAAAAAAGCCTAACCCTACTGGCAGATGATGATTGGGACCTCTTTGGGGCAGTGTTGTGAATTCACTGTTTAGAATCGATCTTTGGCTCTGTAACGAATAGAAGTGGAGGGGAAAACTCTTTTGTACCACAGACTTGAGCAATGGACTCTCCAAAATCAGCCATTTCCCTGCTCGGTCCGTTGCTGGGTGAGCACGGGAGGGTCCACCCTTGTTGTACAACCACCCCAGCAGGTCACAGGTGTTGGAATGGACTCTCTCCAGTTTTTGGCTCTCACTGAAGGCTTCTCTTGAGCTCTGGCATCCTCAGGGTCACAGATTCACAGGTCAGTGCACCTCAGAGTTGACACCAACAGCTGCCCCACAAAACACCTTTATGGACTCCCCCAGTGATTGGCCACCGCTCCTACAACAGAGCCTCGCAGAGACACCCAGCTGGATCCTGGTGGATGTGGAATTTGCTGCTAAGAGGGGTTGTCTCCAGGTGGGCACTTCCCACCTCTCTGAGCAGCATCGCAGGAGCAGCCTGCAGTGGATTCCATTGGCGTTGGACTCCGTGATCACTGGGCGTTCCTTCCAGCTCAGCGTATTCCGCGATTCCACGGTTCTTTGGCGGCAGGTTCCTGCAGTGCTGGCCGTTGGCTGGAAGACCGCAGTGCCAGGATTTGGGAAGCGCCACAGGCACAGCAGGCAAAGACTGAGTGCCAGGGCAGTCTCCCAGCTTATACCTTTTCCTCCTGCCTTGGCATCAGGTGTGTTCATGTAAGTGCAGGAGAGAGAGATTAAAATGTGTCCTTTCAATAAAGACGTTATTTCCACCTCATTTAGATTTTCCTGTTCTTAATGTACTTCATCGTTCCAGTTCATTTTATCCAAGTGTTCTAAAAAGCTCTCCTCTTCTATTTTTCCCTGGTGAGGATGATTAAGATAGAACAGGAATAATCTGCATGTTTCCAAACTTTGCTGCCTGTCTGGAATTAAATCACAGCTGGGAAGAGAGGAGCGGGGAACTGAGTGCTCGGAGCCAGGAAAGAACAAAAAATCATGTCCGTGAATGCCACAGGCAACAATTTCAGTGCACAGCCCACACTTGGCCTTCAGGAGGTGACCACAGTCCAAATTACCTGGGAGACAGCTGGCAGTCTGTGCTGTGCCCTCACCTGTAATGCTGTTTATTCCCTGGAAATGCTATTGATGGCACAGAAATGGAGTCCCTGTCCATGCTGGAAATACCAGTGAAGAGCAAAACCCAGTCCTGTGACAGAAACAGGATTCCTTGTCAGCCTTTTCATTGCCTTCAGGAAATCCCCCCCACAGATGTCTGCTCCATGCAGCGTTTTAGCCGACACCAGGACCAGTGCTGAGGGGATGGAGCGTGCGTGCAGAGCAGGAGGATCCATGTCACTGGTGGAGGGGACACGCTTCTCCTGCTGGATCACACGGACATTGTGTGATTCATGTCTGAGATGGAAAAGAGGAGAGGACCACCCGGCGCCCAGGACCTGCCAGCTCTGAGGATGGTGTCCAAGAGGCTCAGAAATGGAGAGTGAAGCCTCTTGCTCATCCCGCCGCTGGATGGCAGCTCCCAGCTTGGATTGGTGCCATGGTGAGGAGCAGTTTAGCTTAGGACCAGCTGCCTCCAGCACTCCTTCCCCAGTTTTGAACAGACTCCATGAAGCCCTACAGCGTGGGGGTCATCAAGCAGAGTTCCTGGCTAGGTCCTAAAATCCCCTTGGCTTTCCACAGACCATTTTTACCTGAAAATCCAAAGCTGTGGGAAATGCATTTCCTTGCTTGGCTTAAACAATAAGAAGCTGTGGCTGCCCCATCCCTGGAAGTGTCCAAGGCCAGGGTGAACAGGGCTTGGAGCAACCTGGGCTAGTGGAAGCTGTCCCTGCCCATGGGAAGGGGTGGAACGAGACAGGCTTTAAGGTGCCTTCCAACCAGAAGCATTCCATAATTCTGTTCTGTGGCCCTAACACTGCTGGAACTGGGGAAGCACACACTGCAGCAGTGGTGCTCAATGCTGTGATGGTTAAAACCATCCAGTTTTCCTGTTGGACAGTTCATCCTCCTCAGGCGGAGGTAAGAGATGCCCCCTGTTCCTCAGCACCTCTTGTGGTGCAGATGTGCTGTCTGCAGCCGGTCAGAGCATTGCCTTAGCAAAGCCCCTTTCATTTAATGACTGTTTTCATATCACTGCCTGGTATTTATTTACTTCCCGGAGCATGCTGGAGGTCGTAATGAAAAACGACCCAACCTCAGCACAGAGACTGCCCCATACTTAAGACGATTAAGATAAAGTCCCACATAAGTGGCCCTAATAAAAGGAATTTATCACGAGACATGGGGAGGAAGGTATCTTTATTCACGAGGTGAATAGCACTAAGGGTTGTCAGTGCAGATTCTCAGTTCGGGAAATTATCATTCATTCTCCAAATTACTGACTGCACAAAAATTACTAAATGGTGCGTTATCACTGCCTCTCAGCACGAGGATGTCTTTGTTGTACGTCTGATTACAAATGGCTCGCCCCGTGATTATCGTCAATAAATCACAGGTAAGCAGAGCACATGCCATGGAGAGGCTTGGCTGGGAGGCTTCCGGAGCTGCCGTGAAAGGAAAGACAAAAGCCCCCTCTGGTGAGGAGCTCTGGTCTTTTGGCTTGGTAATAACTCACTCCTCGTGTTGTTTATGCACAAGGACAGCCGTGGCCTCGCATGGTCATGGCGAGAATTCATAGACGTGGAAAATGCATTTCCTTACCTCTCCATAAATCCATGCAAGGCAGAGACACCTGGGTGTCTTTTTTTTTTTCCTTCTGCATCCTGCCAAGAGCATCGGAGACACGGCAGGTACCAAATGGCAGCCCGGGATAATGAATGAGGAGGAGATAAGTGATACTTCCGCAGCTCTGCAGCAACTTTGCTAAACATGGTGCCCCCATAACTCAAAGGTATGAGGCAAGCCAGGACATTGTGGGGGGTCACACCCACCTGTGAGGAGACTTTGGGCTCTTCCTCCTCCCAAGATCTTTCAGTGATTCTGGTCTAGATTTAGGACACCTCTGTTGATTTCTTCTGAAGAAAATGCAAGTTTTTTGTTGTGGAAATACATCCCTGTATCCACAGAGCCATCAGTAACAGGAGGAAGAGTGGAACCCCACAAGATGGAAGGACTTGATCTGCATCCTGGCTATCCCAATATGCTTTAGGGGAGCTGCAAGGAGGCACCACAACTCAGAGTAGAAGATCTGTTTCTTTTTCTCCTGTTGAGACCACAGGAGGATCTTAGTCAGCTTAGCGATACCTTGCAAAGGGCAGCTTGCATTTATTCAAGAAGAAAATCATGGAAATAATAATGACATCTTTCCATGCATCCTCAAATAAATTTGGGCAGTGGATGGAACTTATTTTCCCAGGTAACACAGGATGGCCTTCATAACTGTGCTCGTTGGTCCTGCCCTAGTGCAAACCCCTTTATCGTTACTTGTCAGTGAAGAAAACCTCGAACTCCTCAGTAGTTAAGGACAAAATCCTTAGCTCATCTCCTGTGTCAGAAGAGATTCTTGAACTTGGAAGACTTGATTCAACCACAAAACTCGAACCTGACCTATACCAAAGCTCATCCTTGCTCCACACTGGACGCACTTCCCTGTTAAGTTGCCTCCTGCAGCATTTCTGAGGGGAAAAATCCACAAAGTTGGACAGAAGCTTTTCCGGGAAGGCTGTGTCGGAGAGTAGGAAGGGCTATCTGAGGAGCCAAGGCAATCCTGAGACAACTGGTGGTTCGTTGTGCATCTGTTCCTGGAGGCAGATGTTCATTCTGGTGGGGTGTCTGTTGTCCAGTGAAACAAACCCAGTTTCAACTATGAAATCTCTGAAGAATTCCCCAGCAGCACCATGCCACATTTTTTTCCCCTCATCAGCGTCTTCCCTCCTCCCCTTTCTTTAGGTGGTAAGAAAAGCGGGGGGATGTTTGCAAAGCCTCTCACAGAGCTCAGGCTTGGGTGCGGTGACACATGGGCAGAGATTTAGATCCCTATCAGAGCTTGTGGCTCCAGCGATTACACTGCATTAAGGCTCTGGCGGTGTTGACAAACACTGCTCCAATTAGGAATTAGCTTGGCATGGCATCTGATAGCCCTGCTCACCACTGACCTCCTAAATGGACAGCCCTGCCCTCCCCCTCGCTCCTTCGGCAGCGGGCAGGAAACAAAACCCGAGACCTCTTTCCACCATCCCTTCACCTCCTTTTTTCCCCTTAATTGATGCGTTGCCATTGAAAACCCTCAATGTTGCCTGAGTATAAATGGTGGTTACTGTGCCCCAGAAATGCCTCCCTACCACATCCAGTCCAGCAGTACCTGGTACCACAGGTGACGATCCAACCATGCGCGTTTTCTTTCAGTATTCACAGAATCCCGGAATTTTCGGAGTCGGAAGGGGCTTTAAAGACCATCTCACTCTGACCCCTCTGCCATGGGCAGGGATACCTTCCACCAGAGCAGGCTGCTCGTATTATTGGAGTCCTGCTCATCACACAGCAAAGAAAGTGTCTTTATTTCTGGAAGTCAGTGTCCATCTAAAGCTCCAGACCTCCAAGGCCATCCAAACCCGTCGCGGGTGTAATGGGACATTAATATGAAAACACACGGTTGTGACCAGAACAGCTGGAACCAGGGGAGCAGGAAGTGTCACATCCAAACTTCCCAAGGGGACATGAGAAAGGTGAGACACACCAACAGTCATGGCAAATTTGGGTCAGAGAAGGGGAGTGACGTGGAAATGCCTCCTGCAAGGCTTTCTGGAGTTGGAGTCAGGGACCCCAACCAGAGGAGAACAAACAGGAGCAAAATAAAATTGATTTACTGGGGATAGAAGTAGATATTTAAAAGGAAAATAAATGCAGACAGGACAGGGGCTGGGCAGGGTCACAGCAAGGCCATTTGGGGACTATGAGGGTGGTTTGTGCAGAAACGGATGGAGCACCTTCTCAGGTGTGGAGGAGACTGGAGAGCTGGAACACATGTTCTGGGTGAAGTTGAGCATGGAGGAATTACAGGACGGGGACTGTCTTCTACTCTGCTTTTGGCCATGACTGGTACATAAGATCCCCTCCTGAAGGATCTCACCACTGTCCTTGGCCACGTAACATGGACCAAGGTGCTGGGAAACTGCTCTTCCCTTCCTTGGTGTTCCAGATAAATTGGTCAGAGCTGCCATCTGAGTGATCCCAGATCACACACAGCTTCCAGGGATCCCTGTGCTGACATGGGACTCCCACCAAGCATTCCCAGTACACCACCAGTATTTTATTTTGTGTTTTTCAAGCCCCCTCAGCCTGCCATGACTGCCTCACTTCAGCCTCCTCTTGCAACGTGCACAGCTCATCCACATGAAATGACAAGGAAAAGGCAACCAGGAATTATTCAAAGATTTATCCAGTCTTGATCTGGGCACACAGGGATACATCCTGTGTAACTCATGTGACATAGATACCAAATTTAGGCAGATGAACTCTGTTTCCAGGCTAATTTTCATGACCAATTGTCTTGGGGTGACTTTATGATGTGTATCCCCTATCTTTAACCTATGCCCACCAATCTTTTCTGTGCCTTTAAGCTGAGCCTGAGAGAAGCTTTGGCTATTGAAGAAACCATCATCTTTAACTATTTCCAAAAATGGTAGCAACAGCAGCACCCCAGAGTGCCCAGGGCACAGAGAGCGATTCCCAGTTCCCACAGACAAACATGGGAGCGTGTGGACACGGGAGCCCCCATCAGAGCCTTTCCAAGTCCTCTTTTGGAGAAAGAGATGCCAGGAAGAAAAACATCTGCTGTGACTTGATGCGAGAGGAGTGAGCTGGGCTGTGCCTGCAGAAGGCACTCCCACCTTGGGTGGCCAAGCTGGTTTCGGTTCGTTTTGGAGTCAAGCCTTGCTTGATGCCAGTGTTGTACAAATAGGGTCCTGTCCCAACATCCCTGACTGGCAACGGGATCGCACGGATGCCGATGGACGACAGCCACAAACCAGGCATTCGACGTGCACCTCCCTCCCTTTCTCAGCGGAGCAGGAGGGGTTTGTGCTCATTTCTTGCTCCAGCTCACGTGTTTCCATTAGAGTGGGGAGGGCTGGGGGGACTGTTGTGGTTCCCTTCTCCGCGGCACTGGAAATTGATAAGGTTCATATGCATACAAAAGGCTGAATGGAGAGGCGGGAGGGTGAGCGGGGTCGTACACCCAGATGGATTTTTTAATTCCGGGGGAAAATAACACCATGCTCTCAAGTGATAACTGAGCCTTTCTTCCCAACTCGGACCAAAATATGATTTTTCATCTGCGCATTGGAGGAGAGGAAAATTATACAGAATTTCATTCTGCGGAATAATAAAGCTTCATGCTGAATAAAGCTCCCATAAGCCAGTGTAATTACTGAAGGGCAGGAAATACACTTTCAGTTTATATCTAATCACAATGCCATATTGTGTGCTGTGAAAAGGACTTCTGGAGGCCGGAGTGTTGCTGGAATGTGAGCAGACCCTGAAGACTTTCTTCTTGGCAGGACTTTTCCGGCTGGGAAAAAAAGGGAAGGCGACTGGCTGGAGTCACTGAAGAGGACACAAAAACACCACTTGAGAAGGAGTCCGAAGGCCTTTCTTGGGGGATTCAGACTCAACCCTGGCAGCTCTTTGACCTCAATTTGGGACTTCGATGCTGTGGCCCGGCAGGAGCACTTGGATGGTTTGGGGTTGGATGCTGCTCCATCCCGACGGATCACAGACCGTGAGCCATGGTTTGTCCATATAAGTAATAGCATTAGGTAACAGAAGATGTGGGACCACTGCAATCTGGGATTTCTTCCTTCCTCTTTTATCCTCATGGTGGATCGCAGGCACAAAATGCTCTGTGTAGACCACCAGAAGTTAAAACATCCTCGGACTGGTCAAGGTTGTGACAGGGCTGCTCAGGGGAAAGTGCTGCTCAACACATTTGAGAAACTGGTTAAAACCAGGGATTGGTGGAAGCAGAGTGGGAAATGCCAAGTGAGGTTTGGGACAGGCTTGGGAGGTACCAGGAGGTTTGTGTTCATTGAGGGGAAGAGCGGAGAAAAGGGCGGCACGAGGAAAGATTTCTTTGTGCAGTGAGAAAAGAGTTCTTTGTGCAGAGGGTGACAAAGCCCCCTGAGCACAGCTTGAAACATTGCTCCTGCGCCAGTAAATACAGAGCATAAACCTGCTCCCAGCATGTTTTATTCCAAGGTCCTTACACTAAATCCCCCGTGGCACCCTGTGGGAGGCGGCTGCGGAGGGTGTGAAGTGCCGTGGGATGGAAGGTCCCCAAAGACTGGGACACCTCTCTGGGCTGGGGGAAAGGTGACAACCCATGACAGAGATGTGAAAAAAATCACCCACACTCCCTCGACCTCAAGTTTTAACCTCACTGGAAAGAGGGGAAAAAAGCAAAGCAACTACAAAAATATCCTCCCAGGTACCACCTCCAGCTCCCCTGTTCTGTGTTCAGATTAATTTGTTTGAAGTTGGTGAACACAGAGTGGAGAGGGCAAAGCCGGCAGAGGGAAAGCAGCTTTCCTGGCTCCCACCTCAACCATAGCAGCTCCGGAAAACTCCAATGGAAAGTTGTCTGTCTCCCTGCTGCTGAGAAAAGCCCCATGGCTTAGGCGGGGTTTCTGGTAGCCCTGTCTCACCAGGGTGGTCTTGTATCCCTGTTTCAGAGGTTGCTGTTGGCTCCATGCAACCTCCCACAAGATTATTACGAGAGACTCAGGCTGTGGCCAGGGCTCCCAGCTGGAGTGCTGCACATGGGGGTGCATCTCCCCAGCCAGACACAGGCAGAGTGGGTTACACTCCACAGCCTCCCTGCTTTGTTCCTACCAATACATTTGCAATTTCAAAATACACCACTTCACGCTCTTTTCATTTGCTCTGCACCGACAGTCTCTTTTGGCCTTTCCATTTGCCTCTAAAAGGAAGAATTTGTGTTTTTTCTCCAGTAGTTCAACCAAGAGATGTCAAGATCCTTCCTTAACACCTCTTTGTTCCCCTGCCCATTCTTCCCTGTGGATGGGACAACCTTTTCCACGCAGAGAACTCCCCAGGTGAAATCTTGCCCATGACACCGTTGCAGTGCCACTGGTCTGAACTGGGAATGCTTCACCTGAAGGACGCTGAGGCTGCTGCTTTTCCATAGTGCAACTCCCTGGTGGCTCGTAGCCATTCTCCGGTTAACTAATACACTCACATCTCTCTGCTCCTCTCTCGTTTCCAACTGATGAGCTCCCAGTTTAGAGCAGAATTTCTTGTTAATCCCCAAGTGCATGACCTTGCATTTAGTAGTCTTAAATTTCATCCCATTTCCTTTACTCTCGTCTCCAAGATTATGCAGTTCTCCATGTATGGTATTGTGATCCTCCTTTACTTTGCTGACGGCTCCTAAATTTATGAGGACTAGAAAATTGACAGGAAACTTAAGGCCAGGCCTGGCTGCCGGTTCGCCTTGGATGGGAAGGGTGGATGGGGGTGAAATCCCGCGGCTACACGGGGGTGCCAATGGATTCACACATTCAGGGAACAGCAAGGAAAGCGGGAAGCAGCTGCCTGGCCCTGAAACTGAGCCCTTCATAAAAATCCCCCCAGCCTGGGATATGTCAGACAGGGAAAAAGCTTCTCTGAGTAGTCAAACCTCTTTGTTTTCTCTTCCACCAGGAGATGGTCGGGCTGGTTCCTTGGTGATCCAGTGCCAGTGGCCTGGTGACGTGCACAGGAGCTGGGATGGGAGGCTGGCAGGGTGCTGGGATGGCTGGGCAGCACCTGAACGAGGCAGATGGAGTGGGAGAAGCCTGCAGTGATTTCCCATCCATGGTTTTCCATGGTGCAATGGAATAACCCCCCGCCAAAGGGCTGGATCCCCCGCTTGGCAGGAGACTGTGCTGCCTTGACTGCTACAGCTCCACCAAGTTCCCAATGCCAAGGGTCCCTCATCTGCCAAAAGGGAGGTTTGTTGTTTAATGCACTGCTTTACAAATCCACCCAAAACATTCTGCACGCCCTAATTCACATCTGAAGTTAAAAGAAGGGAGTCAGGGCTAAAATTCAGGAAGGTGTTGGAGATGCTGGTGGGACCCCAACTGTCTGGACTTGTCTCCACCCCAGCTCCCACCTGCCTGCCTGCTTAAAGCTGGGCTTTGTTCCCTTCCCTGTGTTCACTCACAGAAGAGGTGCACCACCACCTCTCCTGTTTCACAGCCACACACACATTTCTGGACAAATGAGAACTGTGTGGGATGCTTCTCTCCAAACTCCTCAGCAACGGGAGACCTCCTGGCCGAGGGACTCCTGCAGCTGCACCCCCTCAGAGACCCCATTTGCCTCTGGAAAATCCCCTGTCTGCACGGAGTTAGCTTCTAACCTCTCTCCATTTCAGCCGGCAGTGCAACTGGTTTGCGCTAAGCATCCAGCCGAGGGGATTCAGCCCTCCCAATCAGCACAACTAAAGCATGAAATGAGGACACAGCCCGAGAGCGTGAGCAGGGGGGACTGTGCCGCCTCTCCCACATCACCGAAAAAAAATAAAAAATAAAAAATAAAAAAAAAAAAACAGGGAAGAAAGCAGAGCCTTTGCATTATTCTGTGCTCCGTCCGGAGCGCAAATGCTCTATTTTTACACACCTTCCCATCTCCCCTGAGCCCCGTCCCCTCCTCCTCCGCCCGCGCAGGCAAAGTTCTTGAATCAGCAGATTCTGAGCTTGGGAGCGGTAAAGAGCTATTGAGGGACGGACTCTGATAGCATTACAACCATCCATGGAGCCATTTTCTGTGGCGAATCGCTGAGTTCTACCTGGTTATCTCCTGCCTTGCACATCACTTCCGAATGACATGCTCTCAGTCTGGGCAAAAAATGAGAGTTTTTTTTTTAAGAGCTGGGATTTCAATAATATGTGACGAAAGGATGAGATTACTTTCTGAGGTGGGAGAAGGCGAGAGAGGGGGAGAGAGGGAGAAGAGATGAAGAGCAAGTTCTTGGTCCTTTATGGAGTTTCACAGCAAGGCTTCTCTCCTGGTGGTAAAGACAGCCCAGTCGCTCTTCTTTAGATGGTTTCTTACCCTTTTCCCAGGTGAGTGGGGCCAGGAGAAGCCCAGGTATCCAAGAGGCCAAGAGGGGCTCATGCAAAGCCTTAACGAAGAGATTGTCTGGCTGCAAAGGGCACTGGAAGCAGAAGCTGCGCTGAAGAGTGACTGAGCCCCAGCTGCGATTTCAAAGACAGGTTTCAACTTGAAGAAGTCACAACACATCCAAGTCTCACCTGGTGGATCGATTTCCAAGTGCCCAAATTAGCCAGAAGCCAGTTGGAAATGGAGGCGGGGGGTGTGAACACACTCTCAGGCAGAGGGGTGGGTGGGTGGGCTGTGTGTGCTGGTGGTGGAGCCA
>VZTI01005596.1:67378-79133 GCA_013397865.1 Struthidea cinerea | reverse complement strand
AACCCGAGCTGGTGCTTCGCCTGCCCTCCAGTGCCGCGATCGGCCTCCGTCCCCCCACCTGGGGCAGGCAGAACATTTCCCGGTGCTGAGATAGCGGGCTAGCCCGCTCAGCACCGCGGCACCCAGCATAAAATAAAAAGTGGCTTCTTTCCTAACCAAACCCCACCTGGACTCGTGGTTCCCTGTAGGTGCTAAAAAGCTAGAAGCAGAGAAATTCTTCAGCCTTTTCTCAATACTCTGTGAGCAGACTGTCTTTCCTGTGTAAACTATTTTAAACAAGGTCACAGTTCCATCAACTTCTTGCACCCGCAAGCTGTTTTGCAAGATTGTGATGGCTTTGACTTTGAAAATATTTTGGAATAGGTATCTTAGGACTCGGCCAATTCTCTCAAGGAGTGGATGGCCGAGGAACCAATTACCTATTGCCACTCAACACACTTTTGCGATCTATCCTATAAAAGTAGTCAGAAAATTATTAAAGCGCTTAAGCTTTGGCTTCCACTTGTTCATGAGCCTGGACTCTGTGTCGTTTTCTTTATGCATCTCGGACGTAACAGCGACAGTTCCCCGGCCTAAATCTTGCCTAGATGTGAGAAGAAAGGGTCAGTCCCTCAGAGTCTGGCTCTTCCTCACACGGGGATGCCCAAGAAATGCCATTTCCATTCCATTTTTCTCCCCCAGAGACAACTCCTGTCTGATATTATTCTACTTTCCCCACCCATCTCTTCCACCACGTGCCCCCAGGAGCTGCTAATAATAATATTGCAAACCCCATAATAAACACTGTGATCGCTGCCTAACAGGCGGCCTAAAAAGGCTGGGGATAAATAAATAATAAAAATTAAAAAAAAAAAAAAATTCCCATTTATCTGCGAGCTCGGGAGAGGGAGAGAGAAAAGAGTTCGCTATTAAAGATCCCCCATAGCCACAGGCAAATTCGAGCATCATCTCCTTGCAGAGCCGGGTTTTTTTTTAAAGCGGAGATTACTCTGGCGGTTCAAGGTGCTATCGAGCTCGAACCAGGGACAATTACAAGGCTCCAGTTGGAGCGTCGCAGACGATGCTTACGTCTGATAAGGTTGAAGGGGAATAATGGAAGGAGGGAAGTGATAATGGACTGCTGAATGGGTGGGTTGAGGTATCATTGCCAGAGAGCCTGGAGACAGAAGCTGCTGCTGATGCAGAGGATGTGGATTTTCCCTTTCTCCCCCCATTTTGTTTCTGTTTTCCCTTCGTAAGAAGAAAATATCTCTGAACATGCACTTCAGAAGGATTTTTTCCCCTCCTAGCTCCGAGCAACACCGGTGACACCGCTCACCAACTCGTTTCATGCCATAAGAGCCATCGCAGCCTGCGTGTCCTGCCTCCCTCAGCACTCGCTCCGAATGGCTCACAGACCATTTTTAATGTGTTCTGCCCATCACCACTTCACTGAGGACCAGGCTGGACTCAGGGAATGCTCTCAGGGCACCCCAGGAATGCCCAACTCAACGCCCCACACCTCAGAGGGGGAGCTCAGCCAGGGCTGTCCAGCAGATGAGAGAGAGGAGCAATCCCTGCTTCCAGGTCCAGCGCTCTCCCAGCTGCACTGGTCCTCCAAGGCCTTTTAGGGGCTGGGATCCTAAAGGCAGGACCTGCTTCCCTGGTGGCCTGGGAACAGATAAGGAAATCTGGCTTGCTCTTCTCCATCAGTAAGGGATGAATCCCCACACTGGGCAGCCTCACACCCTAAAGAATGGTCTGAGCCCTTCCTGAACCCTCCGTTCCACTCTCTTCCTGCCCTGTCCTCACCAGCTTGTGGGCCATGACTTGGTCTCCATAAAACTCAAACTGTTGGTGAGCACAGAGAGCACTGATGAAGCTTTTATTGTGCTTTTCCTTTCCTGAGATTTCTTTTCCTGGGCCAGATTCCAGCTGATAATGAACTTGGTATATTTAAATATCCAATAAACAAACAAAGTCTATTGTTTTTCCCCTTTGATTATGAGACTCTTCTCTTTGGCAGATCCTTTTATGTCTGTCTTTCCCTTTTGGAAGTATAAAATTAGATCAGGATTTCACTTTTCTTCTTCTATCAAGGCAAAACAGAGTTGCCTCTATGTTTTCCTCTGCTACTGAAGGCCAGCAAGTACCATGAAAAATCCCTCTTTGGGAAAGAGGGGTTTTGGATAAGAAATCATATTAAATATTTCCTACATTGGAGGTCTAAACCCCCTTCTGATGGCCACAAATATGGAGGTGCTTGTGTAAAGAGAAGACAGAAAATGATGCGTTTTTGCTTGGCCCAGGAAAAGATGCGGGCAGCTTCCTGGGAATCAGGCAAATCCTGGCCGGCGGGGTGGAATACTTCCAGACAGCATCCGAGGGAGGCTTTGGGGGAGTGACTCACAAAACCAGATTCATTTGCAGCTACATCTTAACCAAAACTTGCAGAGAGGTGGTGCCAGGCATGTGTCAAACCCCCAGACTGAGTCATTTGCTTTAAAGCAACCCCAGCAGCACTTTTGGGTGGGGTTTCTCTCCCCTGCCTTTGGACAGTGACGGTGTCAATAGCTGAGCTGGGGGGTCCAAACTCATGTTCCAGCCCAGGGAGATGAGTGTTCCTTCGTGGAGTTCAATTCATCCAACCATCTTGGGATAGGATGGAAAGTGGTCCAGAAACATCCTGTTTGCTCTGTAGGCTCCAGAACGAGCCTAAACAAAGAGTTCTGGTGTAAACAAGAGAAACCTGCTCACCTGTGTAGGCAGTGAGGGTTAGATGGGATATTGGGAAGGAATTCCTGGCTGTGAGGGTGCTGAGGTCCTGGCACAGGGTGCCCAGAGAAGCTGTGGCTGACCCTGGACCCCTGGCAGTGTCCAAGGCCAGGTTGGACGGGGCTTGGAGCACCCTGGGATAGTGGAAGGTGTCCCTGCCCATGGCAGGGGGTGGAATGAGATAAGCTTAAAGATCCCTTCCAACCCAAACCATTCCATGATTCCATGCCTGTGGGCTTCCCAACGGGATGGTTACCAGGGTTAAAGGATCAGGGATACCTGTGGAGATATCCAAGCTCTCACCAGGGTGTCACTGCAGGGCAGGAGATGGCAGGGACAGCTCAGCCCAGAGGGACAGTGCAGGTTCCTGCGTGCAGAGCCACCACCCACCCTGACCCCTGCTTCGTTCCTACAGTCCTGACGCACGGGCAAGGACTTTGCTCATCAGATGGAGAAAAGCAAAGCCGTTTATTGCGCAGTCAGAATTCCCTAAATCCCAGCACCCAGCAGGATATCACATCATATAAACAGGAAAGATGTTCACCACAGTGTCCCCCAATCACCTGGGGCATTGCACAGATTTCACCTATGATGGTAACAGGCAAACAATGCCCTATAAGGCCACAAACTCCAATGAACACTTCTCCTAGGCCCAGTCTGTCCATAAACACACAATCCTCTCTCAGTCCATCCCCGGTGACCTGGATGCACTCCCAGGGTCACCTCTGAGCCCAGGACAGAGGCCCTCTCTCTGATCCTCAGGGCCTATCTCTCCACCACCACCTAGTGCACTCCAACATGTTCCCTTTCCCATGTTTTAGTGGGATGCGGAGCACACCAGGAGCTGTGTCTTGGAGGTGGCTTTGGAAGCAGCGCTGGGAGGGGACATGGGAAGGATACATGGAGTGCACCCAGGGAAGACCAGGAACTCATGGAATGTCTTTCCAGAGGCCATAGCACTGTGGTACGTACAATTCCACCTCTTAATTAAAATAAAAAGAAGGAAAAGCAGGAAGAATTGGTGTCATCCGCAGTGCTTGAGGATTTTTAGTGTTTCCTTCCGTGCTACTCCAATTTACTCTTCCTCCATCCCACCTTGAGCCTCTGAGGGAGCTGAGGGCGCAGAACTCGAGGATTGAGAGAATCCTCCTGGCCTTCTCCAGCTTCACACACCCTCCTGTTCTTCTCCAGCGTGCGGCTTTTCAGGGATACCGGCAGGAGAAAGGAGCAGGTACCAGATGGGGAATGCCTTTCTGCTCCCTGCCATTGGAACGGGCTAAAATAAAGGAGCTGCTGTGTGATGCCAGGAGAAAGGAGATGATATCTGCCCAGGTTATACCCTGGATACTAAATCCAAATGCATTTCAACTAAGATCAGTTGCTTTAAAAAAAAAATAAAAATGAGAGGGAAAAAAAGTTGATTTTCTTTGCAGCTCTTGGAAGTGAATCTATTTGGTGTCAGGCTGAAAGAAGACAGCGTGTAAGTAACTGAGAAAGTGTTTACTCAGTGAATTAGTTCAGCTTTCATTGTGCACAGAGGATTATGGCCTCAGCAGTGGATGAGCTCCATTTCAGGCTGGAGTAGCTCACTTAGCTACCTCCAGGGCAGGACTAATTATCATAGGACTTAGGCCATTAAAGGGCTTTAACTACCAGTGCTCTCTCCCAGGTCTGGATTAACTCTTTGCCTGGAGCAAACCGCCCTGATAACCATTCAGCCTAATGGTCTGCTTTGATTTCTCTGCCCCCTCTGCCCACCCCTTTCGCCTTTAAACTTTATATTATTGTCAGATCTGGAACAATAGCTGGGGATATTAAAACCATTGCTGCAAAACGGCAAAGGGGGCTTTGTTGCAGATTTCCCCCCCGCCCCTTTTGCTTTGCCATTGCTCAGGCAATTTTAGGAAATACCATCTTCCGCGGCAGAGAGCCCTTACCTGACTCAGGTGGATTAGCAGGGGCTGCTCAAAAGGCAGGACCCCCAAGGGAAAACCCTAAAATGCCCACAGAGCCCAGCTCTGCCTTACTCCGTTGTCTCCATGCCGATAATTGCGGCGGAAGGTATTCTGCATAGAAATAGCAAAAGACTATTGTGCCCCCAGGCATGAAATAGCCACGATGAGAGCAGAGTTATTACCCTGCTTCACAGAAGAAGAGCCGGGGTGCAGGAGGTTTAAATGTTTTGCCCAAGGTAACAGACGGAGAACATGGCAGCGACTGCTCCCTATCATTAACAATATATTTGAAGAATTATCTGGTGATCCCTCTTCAACATCAGCATTCCCAGCTTTCCTGGCAGTGCAGCAGCACATCTGGGTGGTTCTCAGGCTGGAAGGGGTGGCTGAAGGAGGTTCCACTCAAGACTACAAAATCAGATGCACCTCTTCCAGTACAAACCCTCAGGAGGGCATCAAAGGAATCCAAAGGGAACCAAAATAGGTGGTTCTTCACGCAAAATGGGTGGTTCTTCACACAAAATGGGTGCTTCTTCCCACCACGGAGCTGGGCAGCACCCTGGTTGTGCTGAAGGTTTGCAGGTTCAGAGCTGTGGAAGAAAAATCCCTCTTTAAAGCTTGTACAGAAGTGCAGAGTGGGTGGAACTCTGGTCTGCTGCTGTGTTCACACCCACAGCCATGAGGCTGCAGAGCTCCTTCCCCTCTGTGCCCGTGTCCCCTGGCACAACCCTTAGGCCATGGAAGATAGGAATTCTTGGCACCATTTGATGGTGGAAATGCTGGCAGCTGAAACACCTCTTCAGCTGAAGAGGCAGTTGAAATGTTGAAATACCTCTTCATCCCAAGAGGAGCATCCTTAGCAGAGTTTTTCCTCTCCACCTTTCAGGTTTTTATTCCAGGAAATACCATTTAATGCCAACCACTACGCTGAGGATGGCCAACATGGCAACCATTTACAGTGGTCTCATGTGAATGACTCAGGTGCTCTGGAAAGACCATTTATCCAGTCAAAACCCATAAAATCCATGAGAGCACAGATTAAAAGCAAAAACACAGATTGGTGCTCCTCAATGTGCTTCTGTCCTTCACAAATGCATAAACAAAAGAGATATTTCAGCAAAACAATACATCAGAATCTATCTGATTTTTGTGGCGCTCCTCTTCCTGTTGTTACCAAATGATCAACTCAGAAACATAAACTCATGAAATGGTTTGGGTTGGAAAAGACCTTAAAGATCATCCAGTTCCACCCTCCGGCCATGGCAGGGACACCTTCCACTACCTACCCCAGGCTGCTCCAAGCCCCGTCCAACCTGGCCAGGTGTTGCACATGCCCTGATCCCCCCAGAGGATGGTCTTGGATGGGTGGTAGACAGTCAGTTTCATGCGTTCACGACCTTCTGCATCTCGTGGAACTTCCGTGAGCGTAAGGATGAACACAGGCTCAAAAAGCCAGGATGGATGTGAAGCAAAGCCCAAACCAGGATGGCTGGGTCAGGGAGCTCTGCACAGATGAAGCCAGCTCAGGTTACTGAACAAAGGCAGGCGCCTCCAGCCAGGTCTTCCTGAAGGCCTTGAACCCTATGAGAGCCCAGGGACCATCGCTGGCACACGCAGCCTGGCCCCCCCACAGGGTTCCCGAACACCTTCTCCTTGCTGGAATTCTGGGAGCACGCGGCATTTGAAAGCAGTGCCCATCCAGCAAGGGCTGTTTCTTCCTCCTTTGACGCTTCTCCCCGTGCCTTTGTTCACACCTTTTCTTGGATGACTCAGTTCTTCATCCATTAGCCCCGCTGACAGCTTTCACAGTGTTCCTCAGAGCTCGGAAGCCTCTTGCAGGTGGTCAAAACATGCCAAAATTGTGTTCTGCTGCTTCGTCTATATGGAAATTGTCTTATTTCTGCCTCCCTCTGATCTCTTACTCTGAGGATAATGGGGTTTAGTACTTTCCCTTCTTGCCCCTGCTGCAGGTGTGAACTGGAACAGAAGACAAACTGCTTATTGGAGTGCAAGTTATTTGTTGTTTGCAGATGAACAGAGCTGCCTTTCATTTCCTGTGATTCCAAGTATTAAATTCCTTCTCCTCGTCATTTACCTATTGCTTGACATCTTCTGCTTTCAACTCATTCATTCCCCATCACATCCGTGAGCCCGCACGGTGAAGCCCATCAAGAAAAGCACAACTGAGGCCACTCACTAAGGGAAAAGAGAGGCAGGTAATTGTGGAACAGCAAGCAGAGACCTTTGAAGAAAAGGCAATTCCTCAGAGGAAAATTAGACCAGCTGAGGATTTCCTCTCTTGGTACCAACAGTGCTTCAAGCCTGGCTGAAACATCTGCTTAGGAATCTACCAAGAAAGCCCCTAAAAATAAAAATCAGGACTGGAATCATGTAGGAACAAGCAAATCTGCTTGAGAGAGCTGAGCACTGTTCACTTGCTGAGCACAGCACCTCCTCTTGCTCTGCGTTCGCTCGGCACCACGGGACCCTGACCTGCCGTGTAGCAGAAAGGGATAACCACAGTGAGACAAGGACCCCAGAGCTGGGGCCAGGCAGGGAAAGCACCTTCTGGTGCCTCCTTCTCACATTTATCAAACGCAGGTTTCCCACCTTCCAGGGAAACTGCAATTAACTTGTAAATGTATGCCACACAATTAATTTCCCACCAGCTGCTGCTCTGCAGCCGAGAGGAAATCTGTCAGGGAGACACCCACACGAACTCTGGTGTGGCCCCTGACACAAGTTCTGCCCTGACACAAAAAAAACCCTATTAAACTAATAAGGCCAACCCACCTTACACAGAGAGAGCCCAAGGACTAGAGGGATTGCAGTCCCACTTGGACTTGGACATCCAAAACAGAGGAACAGGAATTAAACTCTACAGCCAGGTCAGCTGTCGTGCAGCTCTGGGTTGGGTTGGGTTGGAACTAAAACAGTGAGTGAAAACTCAGGTGTGTGTCCGTATTGGGAGGAGGTGCTCCTCATTTTGGGGGGAGAACGAGCTTCCCACAGTCAGGTACACCTGGCTCCCAGCCCCAGCTGCTTCTAGGTCTCTTCTCCCAGTTTGGAGAGTAGGCGGACAGGGAGCTCTGATGAGGGTCCCACTCACCCTGAAGACGCAGGTAAGTTGTCTGGAACACAGCAAAAAAAGGTCCACAAGGCAGTTTGAACCTCATTCTGTGTTGGCTGTGGGCTGGGGCAGATTTACCTTTCTTCTCCCATGGCATTTGTCACATTCCAGCAGGATGCCCCATCCTTTTGCTACCATCCAGGTGTGCCCTGTCACCTGAGCCGGGATGTGGCTGCAGCTACCGCCAGCACCTGCCTGCAGTGCCCTGCTCTGAGCCACCGTGACATCCCAATCACGTGCCAGGCCCACCTGCTTGCCAGATTTTACTCCGCTGCTGTCTTCCCCTCCTGGTAACCACCAGGACATGCGTCGTTCCCATCTCTCCAGCAGGACTTTTATATTACACTCAAAAATCTCGCTAATTTAAGTGTTCTTGCACGGCCACTCTGGGGTCTGCTGCAATGGCATCCATTAAATCCCTACCACATTCCAGGGCTGCAGTCAAAAGCCTGTATGAGGTGGATGACGGCTCTGAGTGAGCGGGACCACGAGGTTTTTGGGGTTTATATATTCTCCTCTGTGGTAGGAGATAACAAGTTTGCCACCACGAAATTGTGAACGGGCGCAGCTCTTGATGGCGAGGGAGAGAAGTTCAGGCTGCAGATGCAGAAGGCTTTAGTCATGGTGGAGAGGAGCTGAATACATCATCTGCTCGGGGATGGGCTTTTCCGAAGGCTCTACAGAAGACAGAGAAAATTCGCTCGAAACAGAGCAACACTGGCTGGGGACGGAAAACAGCTGCTCTGGAAAAAGGAAATCACCCATTCCCCACACGCACAATGGCACGCTGGGGGAAAGCAGCTAATCTTGGAGCAGAGCACAGAACTCGGCGCTGGAAGGAGATAACAAAGACCAGGGGCTCTTGTGTTCCGGGTCAGCTGCTGGGCCCAGCTTTGCCTCTTCTCGGCAGACACAACAGGCCCTGCCGCACAATGTCACCGTGCCTGCCAGAGATAAGCTCCGGCATGAAAAGCAGCTGGCTGAAGCTCAAGCCAGGCAAGATGGAAGTGATGCTTCTAGGGGAAAAAAAAAAAGGAGCGATTCAGGCATTTCCTAAGAAACGCTGAAGCTCTTGTCCGCCTTGCGCAGGGAGGACACCAGTGGACTGAGACTGCACTTGCTCCTCGAGGCTCAGCCTGTGGTAGTCACAAGCACATCCTCTGGGCACCTGGGACCCTCTCCTGCTTTTCCCTCGCTTTCTGTGAACCCTGGCAAGGCACAGGACTTCATCAAATCAGGTCTGAATGCCTCTGCTCCAAGATGTGGCTGGCACCACCAGATTGAGGTGAGTTACAAAAAACAGAGGATGCCCGTGAGCTGGAGCAGATTTTCTCTCCTTACCCAGCCAGGAACCAGTTTTGGGGCACAGAACTTTCCATACATCTGGAAGGGCCAAGGAGGCTGAGTGTGATGGGTGGAATAGCAGGGATATCAGAAATTCAGTGAAGGAGATGTTCCCTTTGTTTTGATCCAAGAGCTGCTTAGTTCTCATGAGCATTATCAACTGGGAAAGATGTTATATCCTGAAGATAAAGAATTAATGAATTGTGTTTTCCTCTGGGTTTTAAACTCTTCCACCCCTTCCACGATGACCATGGGTCTCAAAATAACTTCACACTCTACTCCCCAGTTTTCTTCTCCCTGCTTTACAAGCTCCCTTTGGAAGCCAAGGAAAAGCAGAGAGGCACAAGCTGATTATCAAATAATCTACTTGCCAGGGTGAGGGATAGCTGGATAAATAGTGGAGAAGTCACCTCTTAACTCTAAATGCAAGAGTTAATTCAGGTGACCTGCCCCCACTGATTAAAGCAATTTCCAGAGAGTAAAAGGCAAGAAGATGTGCCATCCCTGGAAGTGTCCAGGCCCAGGTTGCACAGGGCTTGGAGCAACCTGGGATAGTGGAAGCTGTCCCTGTTCCATGGGGGTGGAACTGGGTGAGCTTTAAGGTTCCTTCCAACCCAAACCATCCTGGCAATCCATGATTCTATGATAGGAAGTCTCGCTGGCAGCTCCAAAAAACCCAAGTGCCCCCAAGGACACTTTTCCTCCTAATGCCTGGTGACAGGAAGATTTTCACGCCCTGGAGCAGGAAGGTTTCTGTCTCTTCCACAGTGCTGGATGTTTTGTCTAAAATTCAGAGCATTGAAACTTCCAAAACACCATCTGCATTCCCTTCCCGTGGATGCCTCAGCAGCTGGGATCTGCTGACTCTGGAGCTTTGGCAGCTACACTTTACACGGGAATTACACCAGGGTGGAAGAGCTCATGACAGAGGCAGCTGAGTGCTTGTGCCTCCTTCCAACAGGAGCAGGGAGGGGAAGAACGTTGAGTGACCAGGTTGTCCCTCCCCTAGGACCCACCATGTTCACACAGGGAAGCCCTTGGTGTCCTCACAGGGTCCTCAACACCAGACCAGGGCGTTGAGGAGTTGCTCCTGTGCCCCCTCACCGTGCTCACCGAATAAGCTTTAGTTTGGCACCCACACTACCGAGATGTGTTGGGCTGTTTGATGGTTGGGCTTGTTGACCTTGGAGGTCTCTTCCTGCCTTAATGATTCCATGGTTCTGTAATTCTATGTGGAAGCATCTGCCAGGCTCAGAGGCCGTCACAGCCAGTTGTGGTGGCACCAGAGAAAAGCAGTTTCAGCTCCTGCTCCGAGGCAAGATGGGCGGCTGGGTGTCCCTCCTTCCCTGGCTGGATGTGTGCCATGCTGGGAGAAGGGCACCAGCAAATGCTCGTGGTGGGGAACCTGTGTCCTGAAAGGACAACTGCTGCTCTGTGGCTTGATCCAGACCCATGGAAAGTCCTTCTAGTTCCTGGAAATTCCTACATATTTCTTTCCAAGACCTGCAGAGCTGTCTCCAGCCCTGGGGCCCAGCACAGGGAGGACGTGGAGCTGCTGGAGAGAGCCCGGAGGAGGTACCAGGATGAGCAGAGGGATGGAGCAGCTCTGCTGGGAGGAAAGGCTGGGAGAGCTGGGATTGTTCAGCCTGGACAAGAGAAGGCTTCTGATTGACCTAATTTTGGCCTTCCAGTATCTGAAGGAGCTGACAAAAAAGATGGAAGCTACTTCCAAGGGGCTGGAGTGCCAGGCCAAGGGGGAATGGCTTCCCACTGCCAGAGGGCAGGGATGGATGGGATATTGGGAAGGAATTGTTCCCTGTGAGGTTGCTGAGGCCCTGGCACAGGGTGCCCAGAGAAGCTGTGGCTGCCCCTGGATTCTGGCAGTGTCCAAGGCCAGGCTGGACGGGGCTTGGAGCAACCTGGGCTACTGGAAGGTGTCCCTGCCCATGGCAGGGGTGGAACTGGATGGTCTTTAATGTCCCTTCCAACCCAAACCGTTCCATGATTCCATGATTCTGCGGACCAAAAACATTCCCAGAGCCTTCTCCTGCCTGTCCTCTGTTGCTGCTCCTGGCTGTGTCCCCTCACAGAGTCAGTGGCTGGTGGATCTGGGACACATTTCCAAAAGTTGGGCTGCCAAGTGCTCTGCCCGTAGAATTTCGATCTCTAACTCACAGGAACCTCTCCCTCCTCTTCTGCTGCGCACATTCCACTCCCTGGAAGCGCACAAAGAAAATTCAAGAGTTTTACAGAAAAAGAAATGTGCTCTCTTGGATATGTATAAAATTGGCCAAGCCTTTGCAGGGAAACTGTGTGTTTCCTCCTCTTTGGACTTGCTCCTTCCTCCTCCTAACACGTGGAACAAATGTCTCCTTTGGAGCGTGATGGGGTAACTTGGAGAGGTCGGCAGAATTGCTACACATGGACCCTGGGCTGGTTTTATTTTTCTATTGAACCTTGATGGAAACGCATGCACAGCAAGTCAGGGCCTGTCCCTTTTCCTTTCTCCTTTCTCTCTCCCTCTCTCTCTCCTTTTTTTTTTTTTTTTTTTTCTTCCGGGGGGTCTGGTGAT
>VZTI01005596.1:0-67369 GCA_013397865.1 Struthidea cinerea | reverse complement strand
GGAGTGCTGATGATAAGAAAAGCAATGTCTAAAGCTTCTTAATGGTGTTTATGCAAGCAGTTTTGCTTAGCTGCAGTCCCTGCCACCCCCTCCCCCGTCCACCCTCCCCTCCCATCTCCCTGCTAATATCGCTGCTTCATTCCTTTCCCTGTTGGCTATTACTATGGACTACAGCGAATCTAAAACTAAATAATCCCCTTAGTGTCAAGTTTTCTGGGCTGAGCAAATAAATCTAACCAAATGCATTATCTAGGTAGAGGAGGCTGTTGTAAGGGGGAAAAAAGATAAAGGCTATTTTACTTTGAGGCAAAGAGTAAAACCATCATTTTTCATTCACATTGTACTTTTAAAGTTTTTTCTTTTTTTTAAATTTTATTTCAACTTTCCAGTTCAATCCTTTTCTTTTTCCATTGTAATTAAAAAAAAAAAATAAAGAAATGCGGCAAAGCCTCTGATTTCAAGCATTAAATAGAGGGAGAAAGACCTCAGATAAGGTGCCATTCAAATCCCCCTCTCAGACGGGTAATTCTGATCAGGCAGTAAAGTGGTCTAAATAAATAAACCCTTCCCCACTTCCCCTTCCCTGGGGAGGGGGGATGAGGATATTAGAAAACTCATTTACAGGAGGAAGAGCACGTGGAAATCTGCATGTCCCAGGCTGAGGTGCAGAGGTCTGGATTCAGCCCAGGACAGGACTGGATGTGTCTCTGTGTGGTGGCTCAGAAGCCCAATTTTGGGGATGCTTCAGCCGGTGTTTGCAGGCAGGGCTAACCCAAACGTGGAGACAAAATGCCCCAGACCTGGAAAACGGTGCGTTTTAACTCCCATTTTCGTCTGAGAGGTCCTTGAAAGCACAAGCAAAGCCATTCAGCTGTTATCCAGCTCTTCTCTTCTACAAATCCAGGCCAACGGAGCTCCGCTGCATTTGCGGCAGCCAAAAATCCGGCTGACATTGTCCCCATCGCTGCTGGACTCCACACTTGAACCAGGTTTGGGCAGCTCTGCCTTGCTCACCAGCCTTCCCTCTTTCCTGATCCTACACCCCGTGGGGTCTGGGGAAAACATGGACCCAGCAATCCCACTGGAGCAGCCTCGGGAGTGGTGCACGTGCATAAACACCATAAATGACCCAATACCAGCATCATTTACCTGAATTCATCCTCTTCGTACTGGTTCATTTCAAACACAGACCCGATTAGAGAGACCCCTGGTGTGGCTCTTGGAAAAGCAGAACCTGACTCACACATTTCTTTAAAATAAAGGCATTTTGGCCAACATCAACCACTGACACACATCACTCCAAATCCCTTCCTTCTTTCCCCCCCAGCTTTCCACACTGGGCATGACAAACACAGCCCCATCCCAGCTACTCTGAGGGAAATTAACTCTACCCCAGCCCAAACCAGCACAATAAAATAAAACCCCAATGGTTTTTTAGGTTTGGACCCCACGGGATCAGGGAAGGTCAGAAAGATCTTGAACTCTTGGAGCTGGATGGACAAACTGCGTGGGGTACTGCTCCCTTCACACGCCTCACCCAGCCAAATTCTGCTCTTGCCTCAGTTCAAAGGTTTTTTTCCACCTGAACATCAGTTTGGAATAATGAAGTCAACAACATTTTCTCTGCATTTGCTTTAATCCCTTTGTATATGTTTTGGGTTCCCCATCTCTGTAGCCAGCCTGCCAGGGAGATCTGCTCCTAAGATCCATTAATCTTTAAATTTCTTCTGTTCTAGACAGGCAGATATTCCTGTTTGAAACTGATGCATTGCTTCTTTCTTGCTCCTTTTTATTTTTATTAAACAACTCTTATCATTTTTAGACCCCTCCATGTCAGAGCTAAAACCCCAGGAAGAAGAATAGATTTGTTCTAGCGGTTGTTTTTATAAATCTTCTCAAAGGAAATAAAATCTCAGTCACTGCTCACGTCGAAAAAAAAAATGGTAAAGACCACTCCATTTTGGGATTGGGATCTGCTGCAGACATCACCAGTGATGATGGACCAGCTCTTGACCTGCTCCTGGTCCGCACAGCAAGGACACCAGATGAGGACCAGGCTCAACCAATTTCCAACACAATAGCACAAGCATCCAGCTCATTTTAATCTAATATTCTTTGAAACATCTGCACAAAAATACCTGCCCGGCTATGGATGGACTCCAAAAGCCAAGGAAAAACTGCAATCTTTGATAAACAAGCTGAAGGAAATTATGTGAGAAGGTCACGCTGGATCGATGAAGAGCAGCCCCTGGAGAAGGACTTGGGGGTGCAGGTGGTGAGGGCTGGCCATGCCCCATCCCAGAAACCCCCCTGTGCTGGGCTGATCCCCAGCGTGGGCAGCAGCAAAGGGGTTGGGATCCTGCCCCTCGGCCCCCTCAGGTGAGACCCCACCTGCAGAGCTGCCCCAGCCCTGGGGCCCAGCACAGGGAGGACATGGAGCTGCTGGAGAGAGCCCGGAGGAGGCACCAGGATGAGCAGAGGGATGGAGCAGCTCTGCTGGGAGGAAAGGCTGGGAGAGCTGGGATTGTTCAGCCTGGAGAGGAGAAGCTTTGGGGTGACCTCAGTGTGGCCTTGCAGGGCCTGAAGGAGCCACTAGGAAACATGGAGAGAGAGGGCCTGGAGTGCCAGGCCAAGGAGCAATGGCTTCCCACTGTCAGTGGACAGGGTTAGATGGGATATTGGGAAGAAATTTTTCCCTGTGAGGGTGGGGAGGCCCTGGCACAGGGAGCCCCGAGAAGCTGTGGCTGCCCCTGGATCCCTGGAAGTGCCCAAGTCCAGGCTGGACAGGGCTTGGAGCACCCTGGGACAGTGGAAGGTGTCCCTGCCCATGACAGGGGGTGGCACTGGATGATCTTGAACGTACCTCTCAACCCAGACCATTCCACAATTCTCTGATTTCCCATGTGCCCCAAGATACTCTGCAACTCATTCCACGGTCTCAAGGCATCACCCAGCAATTCAGTTTCCTGGAAAAACACCACATGCAGCTCAAATCATAAACCTGGTGTTCCTCAGGACCCCCATCTGGGGCTTGGAGTCCATCCTGATGCTTCCCTGTCTTTCCTGATGCTCTGTCACTCACTACCTCTGCCTTTTTCTGGTTTATATAAGGCTGAATCACCGTCGTCTACCAGGGTTCTGTGCCAGATGACTGGTCCTGGGATGGGGCCAGGGGCACGGAGCCAGGATGGATTGAGCCTGTCATACAATGTATGGGATTTCTGGGCTCAAGCCTGGAGGGTTTGGGAGGAAGAGCAGGACCAGGAGCCAAGCAGAGACAAGACAGCTCCCGGAACATGAAGCAGCAAGAGCAGGAAGCAGGACTTGCTGGGGGTTGTTCTGAACAGTGGGTTTGGTGGAACCAGACCTGGCTTCCTTCCAGCATGGCCTCTTCACCAAACAAAGCCTTGAGGCTACCACTGGAGAAAAAGATCTGCCCTTCATCAGGTGAGCACCCTGCTGTGCTTTCACTTTTGCTCAGCAATGTGTGGCTGGATCTGAAACAACTTTGGAAGCACCACTGTTGGTCTGTGCTATTTGTTCTTATATTTGGAGGGGTTTGTCCCGCACAAAAGAGCAGAAGGGATGTGTCCAGATCCCTCTGGTTATGAATAGCAGGAATCCTTCTTCTCCTGGAGATCAGATATGCACATTATGAGACAAATACAGGAGCACACAGATGGAGGGTGGAGGATCACAAGACCACGGGATATTCTGAGCTGGAATGGACCCACGAGGATCATTGAGTCCATCTCCTGGCCCTGCACAGACACCCCAGCAATCCCACCCTGGGCATCCCTGGCAGCGCTGTCCAAATGCCCCTGGAGCTGTGGCAGCTTCAGGGCCGTGCTGAATATTTGGACTTTTGCTTATATGGATGACTTCCTCCTCTGTCACCCAAACGCTCGTTACCTTGACTCAGTTAGCCACTCTGTGTGCAATTTTCTTGAAACAATAGGGGTGACTGTGAACATCGACAAATCAACACCTTCGCCACTGAGAGACATTAGATTCCTAGGATATCAGATCACCGATGAACATCTTCAGATTCCTGATGAACCATGGGACAAACTTAGAACTGTCATTAAGAAAATAAAGCCAGGGACTGAATATGATTATAAGATCATGCAAAGATTTGTGGGTCATTTTAATTGGGTGTTACCATTTACCAGGGGTTGTGTAGAAATGTTTGAACCTATGTACTTAGCTATCACTGAAAAAAGGAATTTTGTGTTTAGCAGTACTTATATTATATATATAGCAGTACTCCCATTCCCTGGGGAGCCTGGGCAGTGCCCAGCACCCTCTGGGGGAAGAACCTTTCCCTGATATCCAACCTAAACCCCCCAAACACAGCTCCACCCATTCCCTGGGGTCCTGTCCCTGGTCACAGAGAGAAGAGGAATGTGGTCACCAGGATGCTGGGATGTTCCTGACAGTCACTGGATCACGTGTCTAAGCACAGGGTCAGCCAGTGACCCCCAGAAGACCGAACATTTGTGTGCTGTTAATGACACTGTCAATAAACTGCATCTTCACCGCTGGTGTCAGGTTTACACTGTGACTTATTAGCCCTTGGTGACTTGAGGGTCAAGGAGGTGAAGCAGGTTGCCCTCTTCTTCATCAAGTGAATATTGCCTTACATCCAAGCCTTTGCCACAGTGTCCTTACTCTTTCAGGAGCCTGGTGAATTTATTCTCACTGTGTCTGACCCTTTGCTCGATGCCATGTGTAGACAGATGCCACCCTGTGTTATTTTCCCTATTATCCCCCCAGTTTATCACTTGATGTCAGTTTATGTGCCAATGCCCCAAGCAGCTTCACCTCTTTGGGTGTTTCGTGGTGTTCTTCTGCTGGGCACAGAGAGCTGACTACAAAGCTGTGTTGCTTCTAGGCAAGTCTTTTCCCTGGTGCCTGCCACTCCTGCCATCCAGCCTTGCCCATCACTCTGCAGGTCGGGAATGCTGAGACATGGCTCTCTCCAGGATTCTCTCTTCGGCAGCAGCAGGGAGAGTTTACAGCCTGCTCAACCCACGGAGGAGAGCAGGCAAACTGCTCCCAGCCTTTCCTTGCAGTCCGGGTGTATCCCTCTCCCGTGGCTTTTGTGAGCAAGCTGTGACTAGAAAAGATTTCCATTGCTGCACCAGATCCGTGGCTCTGCCAAAACCAGCTGTTTCTGCTCCCATAATTGTTCCCAACCATACCATTTACCCACAGGTCTGTTTTTGTCTATTGCCATGGGTTCCCAGGAGGTTTTGAACTGGTGACAGATGACAAATGTGAGAAAAGTCTGCTAAAAAAAAAAACGGGACCATCTTCAGCCTCTGTGCCAGATTTCTGTCACTGTAGCATTCCAGGGCTGGGAGTGTGTGATGGCTTTGACCTTGATTATATTGATGATAATCCATCTGCAAAAACACTCTAAGTGTAGATAACATATACATAGGCAAAAAGAAAGAGCCTTGTTTTAGTTTACGTGGCCCTTGTGACACAGGAATGCAGGGTTGAAAGGGACCCTTTCCATCCACTAAGTTGGCATCTCTGCATTATATCCCTTTTATAATCTCTATTTCCATCTTTTTTTTTTTCCTTCCATAAGTTTCCAGCCTTTTTAAGAGGCTTTTCCAGAGTGTGGATCTTCTCATGGTCACTGATTTCCTGCCTCAACTTACTCATGGCTGTTTTATCTCATTTGCTCGGTTGCCAATGCTGCCCTTTGCCGGGAGCAACCCCTTCCTCTCCCTCACTTCTAATCCCCCGACAGATTTCCTGAATATTTCCTCGATTTCCCTTTTATGGGAGAAACCAAGCCAAGCTCTTTCTGCCTCATGTGTGGGACACATTTCCCTCAGCCAGCCGTGGTTCCTGAGGAGCCCATCTTTCCCCAGCGAGGGGTGACCGGCAGAATGGGAGTTTCCCCACCTCTGGAACCAGCAGTGCAGAGCACAGACACATCAACACCTCCCTCTCTCAGGCAACACCTTTCCCGAGACATCCCACCATCCTTGGCTTTCCCTCCTTTCCTGGCCACAAGCCAGAAATACACCTGTGACCCAGGCCTGAGTGTCCTGCATCTCTCATATCCTTGGACATCCTCCCCCTTCTTCCCTCAGGTCATGACCAGACCAGCACATCCTGACTCTGGCCCTTTCTCCACTGTCATCCTGGCTCTCAGTGCTCCATCCTTTCGACTGATCCTTCATCCCAGAAGTTCCCTGTGCCACCTCTGCCCACACTTTTCCCTGCCCTTCCCAAGACAAGCTGTCGCAAGGTTGTCCTGACTCAGCTGTGCCGGAACTTCTCCTGGTTCATGTGACTCTTAGAGAGGTTTTTCCCCACCTCACTACAGCTGGATGAAGAAATGAATAATTACGGGTTCTAGCATTCATCACACAGCCTCTGGCATATCTGCTGGGCCTCCGAGGTGACACCCCACAGGGACTGCACTGCTGTCTTTTGTCCCCAGATAACACAGTTGTGTTTTTTCCCCTCCATATTGCCTTATTTCACAATTTCTCAGCACAAATGCTTTGGGTTGCCGAGGGCTGCAGGGAGAGCTCCAGGAGATAACATCTGCAGAGATAGGAATCACTAAATCACTTGGGCACAGCACTGGGATTTCCAGGTCCTCCTCTAAGTGGAAAACCTTTAATAACGTGTCTCTCCTCTTCCATGTTGTGCGCAGGAGATGTTAATGCCCATCCTATTGGCATCCCTGGGTAGCTGGACAAGGACTGCACACCCAGCAGTGCCACTTCCACAATAATTCAGCTGGTTGGGATGACCTCCAGCCACTGCCACATCAAGACATGTGGGCCTTTTGTTGGAGGGACCCAAGAAGGTCTCAGGACATCCTGAAGAGGAAAGGGATGTACTCCCGCCAGGACTGCCGGTGCCTCTCCATGCTGAGCCAGGGAACTGCCCACCAACCTCTGGGAAGCCCCCAGCCTTAATTCAGGAATTGCATCTGTCTGACATGGATGGTTTGTGTCCTGGTTTATCTGGGGGATCTGCTTCTGGGGACACAGTGGTTTCACAGCCTTACCTTTCTCACAAAACACTTCCTCAGTGTCAGAGGCTCCGGGTGCTTCACACACAGGACCAACCAATGGCTCCCAGAAGATTTGGGGTCCATCCACTGGCTGGAAGGGCAGTGCTTCCCAGGGGGACACACACAGATGCACTTCCAGGGAGAGAAAGTCTCCGA
This sequence comes from Struthidea cinerea, assembly GCA_013397865.1. Classification (NCBI taxonomy): domain Eukaryota; kingdom Metazoa; phylum Chordata; class Aves; order Passeriformes; family Corcoracidae; genus Struthidea; species Struthidea cinerea. The sequence continues at coordinate 60,162 of VZTI01005596.1, read as the reverse complement.
GTTATTTTGCAAACACATTGAAACAATTTAAAAATAAAATTACAGTTGTAAAAAACACAGATTCCACTGAACTCATTCCTCCCACTTAAAACTGTTATCCCGGGGTAGCCCAAAAGCTTTGGAAAAGGCACACGGCACATCTTCATTAAGATAAAGCTGCCACGAGGCCAAGGGGGAATAGCCAGAATTACAATTCACTCCAAATACGCTGTGCTGTGCAGGGAGGAGTTTTGGCCAGAGATGCTGAAAGACGCGAGCGATGGAGGACACGAATTCACTCCAGCATCCAGAACTCCTCCTCCTCCAAACAAACACAAGCAAAGTTTTGAAGTCAATCACTGAAGGATTCGGGCTCATCTGAGACGGATCAAAGCTTTTCGTTTCCACTGCGACATCATTCAGTGGTGTTATCTACACAGGAATTCTTAAAACATGGGAAAATAAGGGGGTTTGGGACATAAAGTGGAAGGGCTTCCTTCTTCAAATGAACAAGCAGGGCCTTATGGGATTGTCATAACTTCATTTTCCTTCAGTGTTTTCCTCTCCTGCTTTAATTTTTTTAATTTAAAATTAGTGTGACTTTCAAAGCCTGTGAGTGTTGGAGTCAACAGGATGGTTGGCATAAAAATTCTATCCAAGTATATCAATACTAGAGTTATTATATATATATGGCATAGAACATAAAAATACATTCATTTATATAATACATAGAGTGTATATATATTTGGTATGGAACATATATCAAATATATTCCATCCCATAGAATACAGACAGCAGAGAAGTTTGATTCGACAGTTCTGCTGACCCTTTTCCAAAATAAATGGGGAAAAAAATGCTAAAAAATAATTCAAAAAGCACTTGCACACAGGATTCCTTTTTTCTCAAGGAACTCATTGCTGTTAGACACAATTTAGGCCAAGGTTTCACTGGAATTCAAACAATTAATAGTCTTTTCCATGGGGAAAAAGCTATTGCAACAGTGATTTAAGGAAAACCATGGGGATGACGATGGAATCATAGAATCATAGAACTTCCTGAGTTGGAAGGGACACACAAGGATCATACTCCAGCTCCTGGCCCTGCACAGACTCCCCAGCAATCCCATCCTGTGCCTGGGAGCGTTGTCCAAATGCTCCTGGAGTTTTGGCAGCCTGGGAGCCGTGGCCATTCCCTGCAGAGCCTGTTCAGTGTTCCACCACCCTCTGAGGGAAGAACCTTTTCCTGATTTCCAACCTGACTCCCTCCCAACACAGCTTGACAGCCCAGATGCTGCTCAATCCCTGCCCAGACCACCTCAGCTGTGGGTTCTGACTGTTCTGCCCCACAGCACTGCACAGCCCTCACGCATCCCAGGAGCCACAGACACTCCCTAATCAAATTCCTGCATGTCACGTCAATGGAGGGAATGCTTGCAGTCAAGTCTGCACTTTAATCCGCTCACTTCCAGCCAGGCATCCAGGAAGGACTCCTCCCCACAGACTGTACAAGATCTCAGCTGGAGTTTCCAACGGATGAGTGGAAAAAGTGGGGAACAGGGTGCTGGAAAGAAAGCAGAGGTGTTTTTAAGATGCTGATTTAGAGTGCTGTTAAAAATGCTGCCCACATAGCCTTTTAACCCTCCAAGATATCAGATAAGTTTCTCTTTCCTGCGGGGAGATGAAGTGGCTGTCATTATCTGGAAGGGCTGTATCATATCGGAATCTGCCGGCGCAGGTCAGCGAGTCCGGGCTGTTCTGGGCCCAGCTCCGGCACTGAATTACATTTCCTGGGCACAAAGGCTGCAGAATGGGTGGGTGCTTTGTCATTTAAACTGCATAAAGAGGCAGAAATTGATTTTTATTGTGGATCTTCATATCTAATAAAGCTCTGAGGGGCTCTTTTCTTCTCCGATTGAATGGCCATTGAATGCTTTCAATCTAGTTCTGTGTTTCATGCCTAAACTGAATAGTGGCAGGAGGAAAATAGATGGGGGGAAGAGAGGCCAAGTCACTTTACAGATTGAAAAGGATACAGAAGGGAAATAAATAAAAAAAAATAAAATAAAGTAAAAATGAATCAGAAAAAAAAAAAGCCATTTAAGTGGAAAGGGGAACTTCCCTGGTGCTGAGGAAAAATTGCTTTGTGCGACGGGTGTACGCGGGAGCATCTGCGGGCACAGGGACAGTGTGGGATGATGTGGGACTCCATGGAATGCTGCCGAGGGACCCTGATCTTACCTGCTCCTCTGTTCAGCACTTTGGGACTGGAAATTTCCATCTCCCTGGTCAAAACATGTTAATAGTGCTCATCCCGGAGCTGCCCTGCGTGTGTTCCCCGCCCGCGGTAACTGAATGGCTTCCTCTGCTATAAAACGGGAATGACTCAGTTTATGTTGACATTAATTAGAGGAGAGATTGGTTTAGAATACAGTGTTTTTTAATGCAATTAGTACCTAGTTCATCACATCCTCCTCAAATCAACAAAGAGACAATAATACGTAATGGCTTTTCAGTTCCTCTTTGATATGTATTGCTCATTTAGTCCTGGTCCCCTTGGGGAGCTCCATCACAATTAACAAGGCCAGTAGCATTAATTGGTCATGCTGATGGTCTGATCTAAGGTCCTAAGGACTCCTCCTATAGCATTGCAGACTGGTCAGACACTCCTGGGAACTCTGCCTAATTGAATGTTGACTCTCTTGATCGTTAGGCCCGGGGGACAATGTTGTTTCCTGTTCAGAGACTCAGCCTTTGAAGCAGCAGGACTTGGGACGAACAATGCTCCCCAACAGCCTGGGCAGGACCTGGAAGGGGGTGTCCCGAGGCAGCCAATTCCACTGGGGTGCCCTCCTGCCCATGTCACCAAACCAGAGCTGTTCTGCACTCCAGAATCTTCAAGTTCTTTAACTTGTCAGCTCCGAGATGTCGAGATCCCAGGAGTGCCTCTCTTCCATGGCAATTTTACTGTTTTCAGTGTTCATGTGGGATTTGACTCCTGTCCCTGGACCTCCACAGCCAGCACTGGGAATCCCCTCCCATGAAGGCCGGAGCAGGAGATCTGATTGGCTCCCCACCGCAAACCACAAGGAATCTTTTCATGCTGAAAATGTTTGGATTTGGTTTTCTTGCAGGTACCCAAAGCCCTGCTGTAGACGTCTGTCTTCTTAACTGCAACAAGATTAAGGTCATGAGAATTCCAAACTCTTGAATAATCCTGGACCTGAGCAAACGAAAACTCTCACATGTGCCTGAAGAGCTGGTCCTTGAGTTTGAGCCACGAAGGCGTGGAGTATCATTTGTCAGGACAAGAGGAAACGGCCTCTAGCTGTGCCAGGGGAGGTTCAGGCTGGACATCAGGAAGAAATTCTTCATGGAAAGGGTGGTCAGGCATCGAAACAGGCCCAGGGATGTGGTGTAGTCCCCATCCCTGAAGGTGTTCAAGAAACAACGGACATGGGCCTCAGTGCTCTGGGCTGGATGAGAAGGTGGGGATCAGGCACAGGTTGGACTCCATGATCTGGGAGGTCTTTTCCATCCTCAGTGACTAAGTGGTTCCATGATCCCTATTTTTCCTTGCATTTAAGGGCATTAAAACCTCACTGAAAGCCTCCTGAAACGTCCAGTGCCTCCTCAGAGCCACTGGTTACATGGCTGGGAGGGCAGAGGGCTTCCTGGAGCTCTTGGAAGCTCAGATTTTCTTTTCTCTGAGCTCCCTCTCACATCCACTCCCAGCTGTTTTATTCTCAGCACATAATATGGAAGATAAGCTGAAGATGCCAGTTCAATTTTTCTTCTCCTATCCTGGAGAAGAAGAGAAGACAGCCTTGGAGGTTAAACAAAGCAAACCTCCCACTGGATACATGACTCCTTCCCTGCACACTTCCTTCAGGAAAGAGTTTTTCCTCGGGCTGCTATAAAATGGGAATGACTCAGTTTATGCTGACAATAATTAGAGGAGAGAATTTGGGGTCTAGAAGAGTGATTTTTAATGTCATTTGGCTTTTCACCTGCCTGTTTCATCAACCATAGAAACCTCCTCCAAATTGCTTTGCCCCAGGCAGTCAAAGGAATGCCAAAAAATAGGGTGGTTCTGACTTTAAATTCCCTTGGAAAATCTGAAAGAAGACCAAGTCTTTCAGAGTGAGAGAAGGAAATCTGCAGAAGTGTCTGACCTTCTCCCATCCCATAGCACAGAGCTCAGCAAGAACCACTGGGAAAGGACCTGCCTTTTCTAGCACTGAGAATTCATTTTTTGGAAATGGGGCCCCAATAGAGAATCTTCGCGAAAAAATACATAAAATAAAAACCGAAACTACAAAAATTGCACGTTGTTTTTACAAATCCTGGTTGTTGTTGCCGAGAGCTCGGCGCAATCTCGAAACACGTTGGTGATCCAGAAAACCAAGGAAATGCCAGGCTGTATTCAGAAAGAGGGAATAATACTGAAAACGTTGTAATGGAATAATGGAATTACAGAACTCTACGATACACATTCACTCGGAATAATGTTCCCTCTTCCCACCTCCCTGCCTCGGAATGCAAACACGGGAAAGGTCTAGGGGAGGGCAAAGGAAATGATTAAGGGCACGGAAAGACGTCCATGCAAAGAGAGATTAGAAAGATCATGGCCACATAATTTAGAGCCGACATGAATAAGAGAAGCCATGATAGAGATATAGAAAATAATTTGCCTTTTTTTCTGGTTTGCAGAGCTTTTGTGAACTCAGCCTGCACTGGTTTTCCTTCAAATCCACACAGGAATCAGACGTGCTTGGCAAACAGGAAAACAAATGTCATCAAGCTGGAGCACACATCCCAAGAGCCTGGAGTGGGTAATATTATTTGAGATTCCAAATGAGTCTTTTAAAGAAATGTTGTACTTCTGGTACTGGACAGAACGACCTTTAGATAAAGGAGGAATCTCTCAGGAATAGAATCACAGAATACTTAAGGTGGGAAAAGACCTCCAAGTTCATCAACTCCAGCACTCGTCTGAATCCCACCATTAAACCCTATCGTGAAGTGCCACATCTACTCATTTCTTGATCAATTCAGAGATGGTGACTCCACCATTTCCCTGGGGACCCAGTTCTGTCAAGGGTGTCCTGCCCTTTGGTATCCCTGTGGAGTCTTGACTCAGGGGAAGTCTCTTTGTCCCAGACAGATGTCAATAATACAATATTTTCATCTCCTCTGCAGTCTGTGTTACACTTAATTTTCTCCATACACCCTTCCCTGGGCGCCTTTGGTCTGGCACTACTGGTTATGCAGGAACACCTTAGCAAAATGATAAGCCAGCCTCCTTCCCTCAAACTAGTTTTGTGGCCGGAAGATCCCATTCTAGAACCTGTTCTAACATCCCAAGTCAGAGCCCCCACTTTCTGCAGAGCTTCCTGTGAGACTAGTGAGGCTCCCCATGACCTGCTAAGCCCCCGTATCACATTTGAGGGGAAGGCACCATGTTTTCCTGCAGGACATCTCCTCTTCCACATGCAAAGAACCCAAAGGCAACCAAATCTTTGATTTCAGTCCAAGGTAAGCATGGAAGCAAAGCTTCTGAAATGGGGCCATTAAGCCCCTCACTTTGAGAGAGACATCGAGGGGCTGGAGCGTGTCCAGGGAAGGCAACGGAGCTGGGGAAGGGGCTGGAGCACCGGGAGCAGCTGAGGGAGCTGGGAAAGGGGCTCAGCCTGGAGAAAAGGAGGCTCAGCAGGGACCTCCTGGCTCTGCACAACTCCCTGACAGGTTGGTGCAGCCGGGGGGAGGTCGGACTCTGCTCCTGGGGAAACTACCTCAAGTTGTGCCAGGGGAGGTTCGGGTTGGATATTAGGAAAAATTTCTTCCCAAAAGCACTCTCCAGCCCTGGCACAGATGCCCAGGGCTGTGGTGGAGCCCCCATCCCTGGAGGGATTCAAAAGCCATGTGGATGTGGCACTTGGGGACAAGGGTTGGTCCTGGGCTTGGCAGTGCTGTGAGAATGGTTTGACTCGATGATCTTTGAGAGCTTTTCCAAACTAAATAACTCTGTGATTTTATGAAATTTTCTCTCAGCAGAGAGAGGGGTTTTTGTGTAAATGCTGTCTCAAGCAAAGTGTTCTAAAGAGAATATGAATTTTGGAGAGATACAAAGGGGCTCATACTCCTGAGCACTTGTCCATTTCTTCCAGCTGTTGGTGTAATAAAAGGTTATTAAGGTCTCTCTATACAAAGTCTCTCTTTTCAAGAGGAAGCACTTCTGACACTCACCATACTGTCCAAACTCCAAACCTTTCAAACCGTAGTCTTAGACAAAGACTTCCATCCATGGGCCAGAAGGGAAAGGCGAAAAAATACCCAACCCAGCACACAACAAAAGTATGAAGAATGCGGACAACAAAGGTGCATGGAAGAATGGTCCAAATTAAATGGTGAGACTGCAGATGGACTTGAGAGACACAAATACCTCATTTAACCTCAAGACACAATGAGTCGCCAGGGTCAGAAATGAAAGCAGAGATCAGCTGGGTGCCAAGTGGTTTGTTCTCAAGTTCCCTGAGCAGGAGAGAGCTCTACAGCACTTGACAGAATGGTTTCTATCCACTTCAGGTCCTGCCAAGGTCCAGAATTAAAAAGTCGAGGACTTTTTGACCTTTTGAATAGTTGATGGGTGTATGCAGGTCTGAACACAGGGTACAGTTTCTCAAGGCATCTTGTTGCCATGTAGTAAAAAATTCAGATTTTGATGGCACCAGTTAATGGCAGGGAATTAGTGAAAGGCCTTGGAATGATGGAGGCAGCTGTACAGACCTGTGTGGTATCTAACAATGTCCTCTGGGATCCCCAGGGGAATTTTGCAGCAAAGCCTGGGGCAGAAGGATCTCAGCCAGGCCCTGTGGACAAGCTGGAGCACACACAGTCTTTTAGGACTGGTTGGTATTTCCTTACTAATTCAAGCTCCAAGCAGTTTAGGAGACCATCAAGGAATGTCACAGCAGACTCACCACTGAAATACAGACCTTTCTCAACAGCTTGAAGAAAGGCACGTCAAGTTGAATGGATTCTCCCCTAAAGGAGGAGTAAACTTGCTGAAATAGCAGCTGGAACAGGTTAAAGACATAATTGAAGTGAGGCGGTGCCCAAAATGGCAGGCCAGCTGGCCAGGAGTTCATAAACTGAGTGGAGAAGGGGCTGCTGGGTATTACTGAGCTTTGCACTGTACATCATTCCTCTTGAAACATTCCTGCTGGGCTGTAAAATGTGTCCAGACTGAAAAAAAAGCCAGGAAGAAACAGAGAGACAGAGCCCGAGATGAAACAAATCCTCCCTTGAACACCAAGTCTTAACTATAGGTTGGGAGTCCTTTAAAATACTTCGCCCAGAGGATAAAAGTCCTCTTTATTCTTGTTACCCACTGCTGGCAGCTGGCTGTCCCCGGAGATGAGGATGATGAAGGACAGATGCTGCTCTCCTGGGGTTTCTCACCGCTGCCCCGACTGTAAGTGAGCCCAATCCAATGGGAGGGTCAATGATTGGGAAGTTTCCGAAGTGCTGCTCTGCGGGCGAGGGCAGATGGCAATAAGAGCTCCAGGTGAAGGGGTCAAAGCCAGACTGAGACGAGAGCCAGTGATGGTTCACACTGTAAATTCCAGCCTGAGACACCAGTTGAGTCTGTCAGGCCTAGAGCGGGCAGGGGATTTTCCTTGGTTTTCTCTGGAGCACCCTCTCTTTGCAGCGCCTGTTTGGGCACCACTCATGCTGGGTGTGTCTGGCTCCCTGCCAGAGAGATTGATTCATGGGACTTGGTTGCCATGGAAAAATTAATGGCACCTTCTCACAGAATCCCAGAATCACTGAGGTTGGAAAAGACTTCCAAGATTGTCAAGTCCAACCTGTGACTAATCCCCACCTTGTCACCCAGCCCAGAGCTCTGAGTGCCACGCCCAGGCCTTCCTTGGACACCTCCAGGGATGGGGACTCAACTACCTCCCTGAGCAGCCCCTGCCAATGCCTGACCACTCTTTCCATGGAGAAATTCCTCCTGATATCCAACCTGAACCTCCCCTCCACAACTTGAGGCCATTTCCTCTCATCCTGTCCCTGTTCCCTGGGAGCAGAGCCCACACCCCACACCCTCCACCCCAGCTGCCCCCTCCTGTCAGGGAGTTGTGCAGAGCCACAAGGTCCCCCCTGAGCCTCCTTTTCTCCAGGCTGAGCTCCCCCAGCTCCCTCAGCTGCTCCTGGTGCTCCAGCCCCTTCCCCAGCTCCGTTCCCATCTCTGGACACGCTCCAGCCCCTCGATGTCCTTCTTGTTGTGAGGGGCTCAGAACTGGAGACAGTGCTCAAGGTGCCCCAGCACAGCGGGACGGTCACTGCTCTGGGCCTGCTGGACACACCATGGCTGGGACAGCCCAGGGGCCATCAGCCTCTTGCCCACCTGGGCACACCTGGGCTCGTGTCCAGCCGCTCTCACCAGCACCTCCAGGGCCTTTCCTGACAGGCTCTTTCCAGCCCCTCTGTCCCAAACCTGGAGCACTCCATGGGGCTGTTGTGATCCAAGTGCAGACGCAGCACTTGGCCTTTCTGACCCTCAACCCGTTGTCCTTGTCCCATGGATCCAGACCAGGGGTATGTTCTCCATACAGGGACATGGCTGGTCTCCGTCTAGCGAAGACAAGTCCTCCAAGTGGTTCCTTGAAGACCATCCCATCTCCACCTCTGGTCCCTCTCCTGACCCGCTGCTCCATGAGAGAGCAGGCCTGTGCAATCCTATACAATAGGATAACCAGGATATTTTTGTGGTTAGCTAGAGTGGATGCAAACCTTCCCCAAAATTACCCGGGGTAAAATCGCCTTTTCCATGTCTCACTCTTCCACATTTCTCCTACCTCATGGCATGGTCCCCTTTGAGCAAATGACTCATTTTAGCTCATTTTGGAACCATTGCAAGAGGCAGGATTTGGAGATGGATGGCCTTCCACGCCAGCTGGTGGGACAAATCCTCTATTTCTGACTTTAGATCAGGAAAGGATCTTGTCTGAAATCCATCTTCCCAGAGCAGGGCCTTTCCATGCTTTGAGGGAGTATCACTGGACGATGTTAATGCTGCAATTCTCCATCTGCCACACCTGCTAAGTAGTTCCTGCACTGTTCATATGGCACGTTGTGCTTGTGCACTCCTTGTTTTGGGGTTAATGGTTTGGATTTTACCCCCAAAAGTGTTGACACCTCGCATGCGAGCAGCCTTTGGTGACAGAATTTGGTTCCCAAGGTCGGCGGAGGTGTGGCTGGTGTTCTGCTTTGTCTGGGTAGATTTTCCTCTGCCATACCAACTCTAGTTGGTGCAGTGATTTCTGGGTTTTTCCAGCAGGATCCCCACTCACCTTGCTCTGTTGGAGTGCGTGCAGCCGCAGAAACCATCCCTGATCTCAAAATGATGCGGGGAGTAGAAGTTTGAGTTAATTACAAAATATTCTCAATTTCACTAGCATTTTATTAACAAATCCACATTAATCCAGTATTAAAGCAGGGCGGGATTATAGGATTTCTCTCATCTGAAGCTTGGAGCAAGGGAAGTCTATAATAAACCTACCTATTCATTTGACACAAAGCTGTTCTATCAAATCTACCCCAGCACGGGGCCCCCCCACCCTTCCCTGCCACATCCATATGCAATCCTATACAATAGGAGCAGTATATTTTTATGATTAACCAGAATGGATGCAAACCCAAGCTGGGGTAGAATTGCCTTCCCAGCAAAGCACCACTGGCCTTGAAGAGGTTTTTCTGGCTTCCCAAGCTGTGCAGGTGACTCTCTGGGAGCACCTTCCACCTGGTGGAGACCTCCCAGCTCCGTGTTTGAGTCCATCTCCACCACAGAACTATCCCCAAAGCTGTTTAAATGCCCAACATTAATTTAAAAGCAAGATGAGCTCATGGGAAAGGATGCTTCCTCTGCAAATCGAGGCTTACACCACGAGGTGGGACATACCGGAGAAAGGAACTGATCTGAGCTGGAAGAAATAAGATGGAAAGGCAGAACTGTTTCATCTTGATCCTGCCACGGTCCTCAAAATTGTCTTGAAAGTTTTCCCAGGGAGAAGCTAGCGAAAGACCGAAATAGTTTGCTTTAAGATATAATCCTTTTAATAAAATGTGAGGGTCAGAATTTCACGTTGGCACTGAACATTTTGCTAAATAGGGCATGATGAGTTTGCTGTTCTGCTCCCAGACTGGGCGCTCGTGCTTGCGTGGTGTGGGGGATAATAATTGCATGAAATCACCATCTCTGCCGGGGCTGGGGCAGGTTGAGCACTCTGAAGTGTAACAGCTCCTGAGCTCAAAGGATTCGTCTTCATTTTACAGACCTCGGTAACAAAAACTTTTGCCTTGACAACAAAAAAAAAAAAAAAAAAAAAGAAAAATAAANACTTGCCTTAAAAAAAAAAAAAAAAAAAAAAAAAAATCCAGAGAAAATTAAGAAAAAGTTCAGCTTCTGCAGACCTTCATTGTCTCGCTCATCAGGGGCACCATGGAGGTCTGAACACTGAAATTATTTCATTTTATCCCTACAAAACTATCCATTTTCCTACAGGTTTCTGATGCAATAAAAAGGGGATTTGCCCATGGATAATTCTGCTGATTCCAAAAGCTGCATTTCTGTCTCAGAAATCGGCATTTTCAGCCAAATCTAATTGCTTTCCTCTTGATTTAGATGTGACACAGGCTTGGAGCTGGGCAGAAATGGGACTGTCTGGGGCATGCCAGTGATGGGGCTTGGGAATGGATGTCCTTCAGAGCCATGTTGGGTTTTTTAGCATCTCCTTGTGTTACCTATTGTCCAGGTCTGTTTTCCCAGGAATATTTTTGAGACTAGTAAACAAGGGAATATGTATTAGAGAAGAGAGGTGAAGCCAATTTCCGCCTATTAGAGAGTCAAGGGCAGTATCTTATTTTTTGGCAGAATTATTTCACTTGACCGTGGCTCTGGGCCCGGAGCACTATCTTCTTGGGTAGAGATGGTTTCACCTAGTGGGGAGCTGGAGACCCAGCTGGGGTCAGGAGATTTTATGGCACCCTGCACCTCCCCACCCTTTGCATTTAGGAGATCAATTCTTATGTGTGAGCCTGAGCACCCCGGAGATTTTTGGGTAGATCACCCAGGTGGGCTAAGGCTCTGTCCACCTCCACTGATGACAAACCTGCTGTTGGTCTCCAGGTCTCCCCTTTGAGCCAGGCAAGGGCAGAGGGAAATGCTGCCCCAAGATGTCAGCCTTGATTCTGACTGTGGGTGATCTCAAAGGGCTTTTCCAACCTAAATGTTTCTCTGAGTCCTTGGGTCTCAGAGCCTGGACAAGCACCAGTTCCAAGCCAGAGTTCCTGCAGCTCCTTGCACAGCCAAGAGAGACGCACGGAGAGGTGAGCAGGAGTGGAAGTCCCACCAGAATGTCAGGGCAGGACCTGAACCCCTGCTGGGTTTTATGCAGAGTGGAACACAGATCCATGGATGTTCCATTCCCACCATGCCCGCCTGGCTTCACTCAATCCATGCTTTAAAGCAGGTCCAGCCTGCGTTTGTCCTCCCCAGCTGGAATGTCACAAATAATATCCCTTGATCTGGGGACCACTCGGTGGCACTTCCTGGGGGTCACCGAGTGGTTCCCGTACCAAGGCATCGATGACAATGCTGTCAAACAGCATTTTAATTCCTGCCTTTTTCCAGGCTGCACTGGAAAAACCATCACCTTCCAGAGCGCTGCTGGGGGCGGCTTCGAGGGCCGGGGTGGAGCTTTCTTTGGAAGGGAATTTATTGTCCCTCTGCTCCTTGCCAGGTCTCTGCCACCTTCCCTGCAGATAATTTGGAGTACAAACAGCCCTATTGTGCCTGTCACTTCAGGAGCCCCCTGATAAACAAGGCTCTGGAGGGGAGCTGACGTGAAAATATGAGATTCCTCCTGCCCACAGCCAGTGCCAAGATCCCAAACAAAATGCACCATCTGCATCGGGTCCTATTAAGTAAATTATTGCTCTGGAATTTTTAAAGAAAATAAGAACGTAGCAAAAAGAGAAGGAGCCCAAGGAAGTTCTTTTGCAAATTAGTCACGATTTGCAAGAAAAATTAGGCAATTGAAGGAGCTCCAGGACGACAAATGAGCCCAAGGCCGAGACATACATTAACGGGACCGTTTATATCAAGAAGTTTTTTCTCTCCCACCTCATCTCAAGCTCCTCTTTTGAGGTTTTTTTGGGTATGGGTTGAGATATGGATGCACATGATCACTGAACATGCTCCTGGCTGTCATGAACCCTGATCGTGAAGCCAGAGGGAGGCAGTGGTACCTAAGGGATATGCTTAGGTGAGGATATTCGCCACTGGTACTGAACTGGGAGGAGCTGTTGACTCCCTGGAAAGCAGAGAGGCCCTGCAGAGAGACCTGGACAAGTGAGCGAGCTGGGCAGTCACCAACCGAATGAAGCTGAACAGAGACAAGTGCTGGATCCTGCTCCTGGGACTAGGCTACCCTGGAAACACAGAGTGGGGAAGGAGAGGCTGGAGAGCAGCTGTGGGAAGGGACCTGAGGGTCCTGGTCCATGGACAGTTGGATCTGAGTCAGGAGTGCCCTGGAACCAGGAGGGACATCCCTGTCCTGGGGGGAATCAGGCCCAGCATCACCAGCCAGGCCAGGGAGGGGATTGTCCCACTCTGCTCTGGGCAGGGGTGGCCTCACCTTGAGTGCTGGCAGCAGGTTTGGGTGCCACAATAGCAGAAGGAACTAAAGCCGTTGGAGAGCATCCAAAGGAGGGATATGAAGACGGTGGAGGGTCTCCAGGGGCAGCCATATGAGGAGTGGATGAGCCCATTGGTCTTGTTCAGCTGCAGAAGAGGAGATGGAGGTCAGACCTCACCCTGACCTGCAGCTCCTCCCAAGGGGCAGCTCCAATCTCTTCTCTCTGTGACCAGGGATATGTCCCAAGGAAACAGCTGGAGCTGTGTCAGGGTTGCATATTGGGAAAAGGTTCTTCCCCCAGAGGGTGGCCAGGGTTTGAACAGGCTCCCCAGGGAATGGGCATGACCCCAAGGCTGCCAGAGCTCCAGGAGCACAATGCTCTCAGGGATGCACAGGGTGGGATTGTTGGGGTGTCTGTGGAGGGCCAGGAGCTGGATTGATGATCCTCGTGGAGCTCTTCCAACTCAGAATATTCCATGATTCTAACAGGAGCAGCATCCAGGGGACCTGCAGCCTGTTTGTTGTTGCTTGGAGGAGCTGGGAGGGAAGGACAGACCTCGCTGTCATCCTGGACAAGCGATGTTGAGGACAACACAAGACCTGGACCTGTGAAAGCAGAGGCATCTCCCACGGGAGATCCACAGGCAGTAGAGGGTCCTGGAGCACGATGCCCATGGGAATTGCCAGGCTGTCTCCACTTGTTCCTTGTTGGTAACACCAATCCTTCATCTCCCAGCCCGTCCCAGTCTCCTCCTGAGCTCCCTCAGCACAGCCAGACCCAGCCATTAAACACATCTCAACAAGGCTCAGTACAAGGCTTCCGAAAAGCCGGGCTCAAAATAACTCCACTCTAATGCGAGCAGCAGACAAAGGCAAAGAAAAGCAGAGGAGCAGGCACCCTTCAAGCTAAAGCATGTTATTAAGGAATATTCCTTTTTTGAAGTTTGTTGATTTTATTTTTATCATATTTTAGCACAAACCCTTTTCATGTTATAAATTAAGTAACTGCTGCAGAAGGGTTATGTTGTGGGGTGCTTTTTTTTTAAGATGCATATCCTATAGAGAGATTTTTAAAGTTTCCAGTACAAAAAAAAAAAAAAAACCTAAAAAAAAAAGGGGAAAGCTGTGTTGAATTATGTGATACATTGAAATTAAAATGAAATTCCAAATTATCTTGCAGTCAGGGGCTGATGTGGACTGAGTGATAATAAATAAAGGTTAAAAGGACATTGGCAAGTCTTTTTTCATGGCTTTCAATTTTTCCCTTCCCTGTTGTTTGTAAAAACCTCTTAGAAGATTAAAAATAATATTTCTTTCTCTATTGATTTTTTTTTTCTTTTTCCACATTTGAAAACAGCATTTATTTATTTTCTGTGTTTCTAATGGAGCTGGGATTAATGTGGCTTTATTTGGTCTCTGCTTGGCTTGTGCTTTCGGCTTGTGGAGGGACTCGGTGCAGCCCAGGGAAGGACAATCACCAACAGGATTGCAGGAACCCAGCACCAAATTCCTCAGCACATTCCCAGCCAGGGGTGAAGGTCACCAGAAAATGCTTTGACCTTGGTGCAGCCGCACAAAAACCTCATCTCATTTCATTTTTATGCTCTCTATCCCATGTCTTGGGTTGAGCCTGGTCCAAAGGCTCCATCCCATCATGTCCCAAGTTTTGGAGGGAAGAAGACATCATTAAATCATGGAATCCCAGAATGGTTTGCATTGGAAGGGACCTTAAAGCTCATCCTGTTCTACTCCATGCCAGGGGCAGGGACACCTTCCACTAGCCCAGGTTGCTCCGAGCCCTGTCCAACCTGGGCTGGAACACTGCCAGGGATCCAGGGGCAGCCACAGCTTCTCTGGGCACCCTGTGCCAGGGTCTTCCCACCCTCACAGGGAACGATTTCTAAATATTTGGTGGGATCATTTATGGTGAGTAAAACTTTCCATGCTTCCTCCCTCAAGTTTCCTTCTCCTCTCTTTTTACCCCAGAAAACAATGGACCAAATCACCCTTACTCCTTCCAACACTGCCCACCAACATTTTTTTGTTAGGAAGGTAGATTTCATTCATGTGGGAAAGCAGTTTTCTTCAGTAAATACCGGATTTCATCTATAAGAATGCATTTTTGTAATGGGATATGTTTCTGTTTTGACAAAACCTGCAGCTGTCTCACATGAGGCCATGCGGGTGTAGGACCTCAGGAGAACATCTGCCCATCTCTCCTAGGTTACAATATAGATGTATTTAAGTGTTCTATTACCACCAGCTGTGGGCCATTAGCTGTTATCACCCGCTAATGACCCACCCCTGATAACAGACAATGGGCCATCAAGAAACCACCACATGACTCATGGACTTATCTCATCCTACTGTGAGATGTTCCACCCAGGAGGGAGGAGCCAAGCATTCTCACCTGGATATAACCTGGCCTCCACAGCACAAGGACAGTGAGCACACCAAAGGCTGTGTGGAGCACGCTGACCATTGGCTGCTGCCACCCCTCCGCATTATAGTTCATTTTTGGGTATTTCTCTGGAAAGTTCCATGTCCCTCGGTTGGTAATTGACTGTCCTGGGTTGCAGTGTATTTTATCACCATCCTCATGAACTGTTAAAACCAGGTGGGGCAGTGTTTCCTGGCCTCCTCCCTCCGGACTATCTTTCTGTTAATGGCCCATCAATGCCCTGCCCCATGACTCAGAGATAACTCCCCCCGGACTATCTCCTGCTAATGAGCCCATCAACACCTGGCCTCATGACTCATCATCCCATTGTGAGATGCTCCACCCAGAAGGAGGAACCAAGCATTCCATCCTGCATATAATCTGAGATCCTGAACATCACAGACACCCTTTCCACTGGATTTCCCAGAGGACAGGAGCTACACAGCCACCACTGGACCTTCTGAGGAAGAGCAGACCCTTCGACCGGACCACGGCTTCGACAGAGCCACATCCACCACTTCAGGAGGACTGCAGCCACCATCTTACTGGACTGCTATTGCCACCCTGATCAACAGGGTGTCAGGTTGTATCCTGACTCTGTCAGTTTGGACATCAGGGGGAATTTCTTCACATAAAGGGTGGTCAGGCACTGGAAGGGGCTGACCAGGGAGGTTTGGTGTCCCCATCCCTGGAGGTGTTGAAGGAAGGCCTGGACGTGGCCCTCAGTGCTCTGGGCTGGGTGATGAGGTGGCAATTGGACAAAAGTTGGACTCGATGATCTTGGAGGTCTCTTCCAACCTCAATGATTCTGGGATTCTGTGAAAAAAAAAACCGTTGTGCTGTCTGCTCTGCAGCCGGGGAATTCCCTGCCAGGGGAAAAGATAGAGCAGCAGAAATTACTTTTTAGGGACATGTTAAACTTCAGCTGCTCTTAAGGACAATCCACCCTAAAACCCAAGAGGTGAAGAGGGAAAGTGGCATCCCTAGCAAGAAATTGGGCTGGCTGTCACCCCTTTGCAGCACTGGTCTATTGCTATTGCCTGGGACAGGGCTGATCCCATTCCCACAGCTAAGTAGCATTCCAAATGCTGGGACAGCTCCTGGCATCCATTCCAGAATGATATGAGCCAGGTGGGGGAGAACTTCTTCATCTTTTCCTCATCAACCTCAATGCTCTTTGAGGAGGAGGTTGGTGTTTCACTAATTTTTGAGGGGTTACTCGTGCATCCACTTCCAAGAGGAGATCCCAGGTTTGGATATTCCATCTGCCTTTAGAGGATTATAGGTAAGAGCAGATGGCTTTGGCTTCACAACTTCTGCTCTGTGATCTCCACCAGGGCCAATTTTATCTCGATCCTCGTTGGGTGTGGTGGATGGAGCTCAGGAGCTCGACGGTGCTGGTACATCCAGGCAAAGTCACTCTGGCTGGGAACACCCAATATTTTGGGCAGAGAGAGTCTGAGATGTGGGTGAGGTGCAGCGGGAGGACGTTGGGAATGCAGACAGCACGCAGGAGATGGTGCCAGCGAAGCCCTGCCAGCAGAATCCGGCTGGCAAACCCTGTGGAGCAGCAGTGGGGAACCTGCAAACCACTCCTCGTCCATGGGTCGTCCATGCGCAGGGATGGGTTTGCTTACATCCCTTTATCTGTGCATTCCTTTACATTCCCTCACGGCCCCCTCCCATGCTGGGAAAGCCCCTCCTAGGGAAGGCGGGGCGTTTCTTTTTGGGTGTCCCAGCATGTCACCAGTACAACTAAAGCGCTGAAAGCCTCTGGTCTTTGTCCAGCTCTAAGCTCTTTAGAAGGGGGAGACTCTGCCAAGACATATTTGTGTAGGGCCCAGCACAGCAGGAACTTACCGTCAAAAAACCCCGAAAACCCAATAAGAGAACAACACCAATAGATGCTGCCGAGATTTAATTCCTTGTGAGTGCTCCTTGGGATGGTAGCTGGTGTTTTAGGGTCCCCAGTGTGCCAAGAAAAGGGTGCTGAGAGCCAAGGCATTCATTTTTTGGTGTATGTTAAGACATTTAAAACCTTTGCTGGGTGAAAGCCATTATTTCCAAGCAGCAGAAGACATGTTTCCTGAAAAAAAAAAACAAAGGGGGAAAGGCAGAGGAGCAAACCCTCCCTGGGGAATGGTTGGGCACGGCTTGGCTCCCCTCTGTCTCCCTTAGCCAACAGAGAAAAGAAACATCGATGAGCAACTGGGATATGACCAGCTCCATGGAGCCTGCTCTAAATCCCCGCAGGAGATGCACAAGGAATATGCAGGATCCGTCCGCCGAAGGGGGTTTTGGGGGGCTCGGGGAAGGAAAAAGGGAATGAAATGAAACCCTCCCAATTTCCAGGTCTGCACTGGGAGCCCAGCAACAAGTCCAAAGGCCGCTTGCCTTGCAAGCGGGAAGTTTCGCCAGAGCAGACTTTCTTATCGCTCTGCCTACAACGAGGCTGATACTTTATTAGCATCTTCCCCGGTAATCCCAGCGAAACTGAGGGGAAAAAAAGTGTCAGATCAAAAGGGGGAGTCTGAAAGCGGGCGGCTAAGCAGGTTGCTGGGATGCTAATGATTGCTTCCCTCATTCTCTGAGTGTCACGCACAACATCCCTAAGCCCGGCGCGGCGCGTAAGCCACACAAATAGCCATATTTGTTAACATTCATGTGACTCTTTCGTCTGAGCTGTATTTCCTTGAGTACACCACAATGAAGAGTTTCTTTTAATAGGGATCAACCAGGAAAAACAACTGTGAGGGACTTTTCTCTCCCTCTCCCTCCCTCCCTCTCTCTCTCACTCCCTCTCTCACTCTCTCTAAACCTTTTACACTGCGGTTGAACAAGCCTCTGGATAAAGACTTTATCCAAAAACCCCCTCTTTAAAGTTATTTCAAATTTCTCTGCAAGGCTTTCAGAAATCTGTTTGTTTGAGGGCAGAATTAGATGTGACCGGCGTTTTATTGTGACATAAAACCATATTTCTTCCCTGGAAGATTAAAAAATAAAATCGGTTAATAAGAAAAGCTGTCAGCAACAGAAAATGGCTGACATAATCCGTTTATCCTCCGAGCAATAAAGATATTGGTCCTTGGGAGTCTATCCTCTCTCTCATGTTATTTCGCCCAAAACATTATCTTCCCAGCATTCTGATGGATTAAGAAGTCATATGGGAGATAGCAGGGAAATGACAGATACAAAAAAAAATAATATCCTTTCATTTCCCCTCCTCCCTGCACTCTCTCTCTCTCTCTTTCTCTCTCCTATTTTCTCCCCAGCCCCTCCTTTCCCTGCCTCCCTCTGTCTCTTTTTCTCTGTCCCCTTGGAAAAGTGCTCCATCTCTTTATTCCCAGCATCCCAGAGCTCTGCCAAAGTCCCAAGCCACTAACCCCAGTGTGGCGGGGAGAAGCAACTCAGAACTTCTTGGTCCCTCTCACGCACGTGGAAGCACAGCTTGGCACCATTCCATATCCAAATACGTCCTGAATTTTTAGGGATTGTTGTCCCAGCTCTCTGCTCCCACATTGAAACGTCTCTGAGTAAATTGTTGGGGGAAGAGAGATGAAATCCACCACGAGGTTTGGGTGCAGCAGAGCTGGGGGTCTTTCCTGGGGTTTTCTGGTGGTGAAATCCATGGATGAAAGAGGGCTCTGGTCTTTGGAATCCTCTTCTGTACCCACAAACCTCTTCTTGACGTCCCCTTGTAGAGAAGTGCAGCCACTACAGGAGGTCATCTCCACCCATGTGTGATCAGGCCTGGTGGCCTCATTCTTGGTCTTGGGGACTCCGGTGGCCCTGGGGCTCCTGGAGACCGAACCCAGCCCAAGACAGAGGTCCCAGGGCTCTGGAACACACTGCTGTGACCCTGATCCTGTGTCCGGTGGCTTTCTGTCCCACGTGAGTAGTCTTGGCATTCCCTCTTCCCTCAGGGAATCTTCCCTCTGCTACCAGCTCCCCCTCTGCCACAGCTCAATCTGACCAGAGCTTGCTCCAACATCACGACAAATTCCTGGGAAGGCTTTGGAGGTGCAGGATGCAGGGCTGAAAGGGACATGAGGTACCATTTAACCCTTCCCCCTGCCCAGGGCAGGATCATGCACGTCTAAAGCAGCCCTGAGACATGTTAACCCAACCTTTTCCTGAAAACATCCCACACTGGTCACTCTGCCACCTCCCAAGGAAATTTATCCCGGTGTTTCTCTGTCTTTTGCACCAGCGTTTTTTTCTGAGCCTCTGACTTAAATCTTCCGTGCCGAATTTAGGGCCATTACTTCTCTTTGTGTCCCCACAAATTTATTGTCTTTCTCCTTTCAGTGGCCTTTTGGCCAGCAGGAGACTGTCCAGAGAGGAAACGAGCAGGAGGAATCATCTTATCCTTCCCCTCATCCCACCGGTTTTCCTTTCCGGGTGAAAATTTCCTGCAAAATCATGTTTGATTGATCTGCAACCACTTTCCCGCCCATACTAAGCCCAAGCTCTGTTGCCATCCAGCCCAGCTCCTCAGGGATTGGGGATGGGCTCCTCTTCCCTTCTCCTTCTTCCCTGCCATCTCCTGGTCACCTCACAACCTGACTCGGCCTCCCCTCTCACTTACAGGTGACTAAAAGGTGTTGCCAGGGGGTATTTTTATCACAATTAGGTGAAAATACATGCAAATGGAAGTTTTATAGAATCATAGAATCATCATTGGATGGTTTGGGTTGGAAGGGACCTTAAAGCTGATCTCATTCCACCCCCAGCCATGGGCAGGGACACCTTCCACTAGACCAGGTTGCTCCAAACCCCATCCAAACTTCTTTCTTTCAAACAAAAAAACCCTCCAAAACCTACTTGCTGTGGCAACCTTCATGGAAATTTTCCTCTCTGATTTTATTCCACGTTTCATCTCTTTTGCATCTTACGGGCATTTAAATTAATTTCTCCACTCTTTGCCCAGCAGAATCAGCTCTGCTTTGCTGTTTCACCCGATTGAATGGATTATGAGGGATGTGGTGTCAACTTTTTGCTCACTATTTCCCCAACGTCCAGGTTGGGTTGTTTTCCCATGGATGTTCCCCCAGATCTGTCCACATATCTCACAGGCAGGAATGTTTTCATTTTGAGAACCATGTTATAAAATGAAAAATACGTAAATATAAACATGATGAAACATAGTATTCAGAGAGCATAAAAATCACAGAATCATGGAATGGTTTGGGGTGGGAGGGACCTTAAAACTCATCCAGTGCCACTCCCTGCCATGGACAGGGACACTTTCCGCTATCCCAGGTTGCTCCAAGCCCCATCTAACCTAGCCTTGGCCACTTTCAGTTTGAGTTTTCCTTAAAAATTCAATCAGCTTTAATGTCCACTAAAATTACAAAGTGCAGCATGGAGGGATGAGTATGGTTGTCCCATAACACTCCGGGCCTCAAGAACAAAACAATTTGCTTTCTTCTGCCAGCACTTGTTTCCCACAGTCAAAGAACCTGTGAGGATTAAAAAAAAAAATCACATATTGATGACAGTTTTACCAGGTTGAGAATGATTTCAAGATTTACAACTCTATTTTGGACTGCGCTAGTAAGAGAAAAATAAGGTTTATATCCTAAAAAGGCTTGTTGGGACACTTTAAATATAGTAGAAGACAAAAATCGTATCAAAATAGGGTTTAAAACTATCATTTTCCTTCAATGTTTTGTTCTCCACTACCTTCCACCAAAAAGAAGATTTTTAAAAGGTTTAAAAATAGATTTTTAAAAGTTTTATCAACCTTTAATCATTCTCAAAAGTCCTTAAATCCCTTTTCTCTTCCTTCATTTAATGAATACCAACATCTCCTTGCTGATACTTCTGCAGTGATGAAGGAGCCTCCATATCCATCTGGAAATGTTGGAAAGATCAGCCTGACACTAAAAACGTCAACACCAGACTGGAAATGTCCCAGCAAAATTCCCTTCCAAGAGAAAACCTTTTCCACCCAAAACCTCAGACCCCGCTGAACGGGCAGGTCTCACCCCTTCAAACAGAGTCAAGACCCAGAATTCTGGCGGCAAACATAACATCTTCCCACATTTCTCCTCACAAAGAGATCCATCTTTCAGCTGAACTTCGAAGGAGACACATTCCATGTTTTCATACATATTTTTACGTGAGGTTTATACATGAAGAACAGTAACAAGAAAGCCCCAGCGTGAATATGAGGAGCTGATTTTTCCAGAACTGGTTGAAGAATTGCTTCATTAGACCACCCCAAAATCTGACCAGACCGCACCATTATAATGCACTGAAAATCCCAGTTTATTTCCAGTAAATCTTCCTTTTTAGTGGAAAGCTTTAAGCTGAAAATCACGCTCAGCCTTAACTCCACCCACCACTTTTGTGCCTACCCAGGCATGAACATTTTTATTTCCACGATGGGGCAAAGAAGAGCCATGGAGATCTTGTCCCGAAAGCTGACAGGCAATACAAGGGATTTCCAGGGGTGAAGAATGACCGGGTGGAAATGCATAAATAGGTGGGAAAAGCAGAACAAGGGAGTCATCTGCCTATCAGCAGCAGCTCAGGTGGCTCTCAGGGGAGGAGGTGGCACTGATCACAAACAAGCAGAGGCCATGGGCTGGGGGAGGGGGGCGGGGGAAGAGTGTATTTACTTCCAGCTGAGCAAATTTGTCAACCACCTGTAAAACACATGATTATCACGGAATTACATGTATTACATTCCGTGTTTATCCCGATTCTTATTTAATATAGAGATACTCTCCAGGGCTGGACTCACAGAAAACCAAGGAGGAAATGTAAGAAGCAAACCTGGAATTCAGTAGCAGCTGAATGGAGGAAATACTAAATTAAGCAAGCGGGCGGTCGGAACTAAAAACAAGGCCATGACTTAAAGAATGGAGGTGAATCAATGTCACCAAGCTGGGCTAACCCTCCCACAGAAGATGTTTCTCAATCCAGTGTGTACTTTTGATTAAATAACTGTGCACCCTCCAGCCCTCCTGCACAGGTTGTGGTTCCCAAACCTCTGGTGAACTTTGTTGATACCGGTTTTGGTTTCACATGAAAATTTCCCTCAACACCTCATTCCTATGGTGACCTTGAGCAGGACACCTCTACTTCCCACACCTTAATTCCCTCTCTGTGAAATATGGGGAACACTCCTAAAATACCCATAGACCTGCTGCTGGGGACTGTGTGAGTGCTCTGGAACAACAGAGGTGAGAGGGAGGAGGAGGAAATGCTCCACGAAGGATGAATGGCTGGCGGGCAGAGGGATGAGTTCCCACGGAGGCACCTCCTGGAGGGGCAGTCCAGCTGGACGATGCCTCTGCATCCAAGCATTCACAACATCTTGTCATGATTCATTGGCTTTGAAAGCTTTGAGGGAGCTTTACAATTCCCCAACCTCACTACCAAGACCCGGGAATGCTCTTCCAGTGGGAAGTGACTCTTCCTTGCTGTGTGCATGAAGGTTGTCACCCTGGTGATTCCTTGAATTGTGGGGCATCTTCTAGACCGGAAACCCATTTCTTTTGTGACCTGAAAACTCATTTCTTTTGTGACCTGGAGAGAAAAACTCTGCTCTTAAACTCTCTCCCAACAGTTTAAGAGGCGAGACCTCTCCAGGTATGACCCGCTCTCTGACTGGAAAACATGGAAACCATGGTGGGAGTTGGTGACACATCATCCCCCTTTGGCACAACCAGAGATGCCAACACGACTGGGACAGTCAGATTTGGTGTGAGACCACCCTCTGTGACCCTGCGGGACTGGGACACTGCTCTGAGACACCCCTCAAGGTGATCTTTTCTAATATTTCCCATTCCGTGGTGGCACATCAAGGGCTCCTCAGGATGTGGTTAGACGAGGTCAGGTCTGGATCCCAAACTCACCCTTTCGCAAGGCACCAAAGAATTTGGGCAGCCCAAAAGCCCTGAAGTGGCACTGACCTTCAGTATTTGCACCTCTGCTGATGTGTAACAGCACCCTACGAGTGCCACCGGCTTGGCACGGGCACAGGAGACAGCAAGGAGGATAGAGAGGAGGAGACACACACACACACACACACACACATGCTCACAGGGATAAAAAGGATAACTGGATCCATGAAAATAAGCCAAGCACTGCCATCGTCGGTCTAAATGCAGATAAGTATTGTACTGAAAACAAAGATTACTTGTACTTTGTAGATAGAGACGTGTTTTGTTACAGGATGCTTTGTATGGAATTGGGTCACAGCAGAATATGAGCCAACTCCCCCCCCCGCCCGCCTCCTCCCAACCTCCCTCTCCGCCTGCCTATCCTTTGAATCTGGAGCCAAATCTCAAGGGTAACGGAGTAGAAATTGCTACAGTTTTGCTGTTTTTTCCCTTGGCTGGGATTTGCTTTTCATTTGTGGGGCAATACTCGCGCCACTCTGCCATTCATCTATTAATTAATGTCATTGATTAGGAGCCGCTCCCGCTCAGCCTTGTGTTTGCAAACCTCTGGAGGGAGTGGGGGAGGTGAGGTGCATCCAAAGGATCCCAAATTCTAGTGCCAAGGGAAGCGCCAAAGCTTTGCTGCCCTCCCCTCTCCTCCCACCCCCTCGCCATGTCTTTGTGTGCTGCCACATGTCCTCTTAGCCTGGCACGTGTGCTGTGCCCACCACCTCGGCGTTTGGCCACCTGCTTCTCTTCCCCCAAAGCAAAACATCTCCTGATGGCCTTCAGGAATTCTCCTGTGCCAGGAAAGGGTTTGCACCCACATTATTTATGGGTCCTATGGCCTGCCCTGCCCTTTGTGGTTACTCCAGTCCATGACTTGGTCACCTCCTACTGAAATCTGTCAGCAGACCAAAGTTAGCACCCAAGACCTTGGCCAGTGGAAGCCTTTTTAAATCCCAGGCTTCTCCATTTCTTATCCAAGACATGACAACTGAGATTAAGTGTCCCCAGAACCTTGTGATCTGTGCCTGCATGCTTCCCCTGGATTGTCTTCCTTGGTTCTGGATGTTGGCACTGCTGGGTGAGTGTGTGACTTGTCACGAATGTCACAGAAGAAAGGACATCCAAATTCCAGCCAAGCTCACATGTGTGGGGGTTAACCAAGAAGAGAGTTTTCTGCTATCTGGGAAGTGCTGATTTCTTCTCTTTTCACCTGACAAAACAAAAACTGCTCTGGGGCTCTTTCTAAGGAACCAAAGCACCGTGTCCACACATGTCTGTACCCCAGCTGGTGAGATGGATGAATTTTTCTCCAGCGATGGAAGGTAGAAATTTCCTTTTTTCTTTTTATTTTTCATTACTTTTTCTTCTTTTTTCTTCTACTTTTTTATATTTTCTTTTTTCTTTTTTTTTTAATATTTTAGTTTTACTTTTTTCTTTTTCCTTTTTTTTCCCTTTTCTCTGCCTTTCTTTCCTTTTTCTTTCTTCCTTTTTTTATATTTATTTTTTCCTTTTTCTTTTTTCCTTTTTCCTCCTGGTTTTTTTAACATGCAGAATACCAGGGAGTATCACAGCCAGCAACAGGGCTTTGAGAAATGGGCCAAACAAGGTCCATCTCTGAAATTTGTGACCTCTGGGCTCTGACACAGCACCTGAGACTGGACCTACCAGCCTTCAATCAAGATTCCCAGAAGATGTGAAGCATCTTGATTCTACAAAACACAGGGAAGAATTTTGAGTTGGTGGGCTCTAGATGTCCATTGGAATGTGCAATATTGGATCAGGGTGTGATTGCTGGTAACTGCTCACTCTTTATTTTACCCATAAGAAATCAAACTTTCAGCGGCACAAGCTGGAAATTTGAGTGGGTTTACATTTCCTTGCACCGTTACCAGTCTCAGACCTACAACTGCTTTCAGGCAGAGGCCACCTAAACCACCGTGAGCAATATGGCATCTCCAAACCCTCTCTAATATGTGGGACTTCCTCTCACGGGTTGCTCCCAACACCAACAGCCTGGGAACTGCAGGGTTTCAGGTTGACACCCCATAGCATGTCCCTTTTCCCACAACATGGATGAGGCACAACGGGTGGGACACCTCAAAACATCCCCAGTGTAGTTCAAGGTGGCAAGACCATGAGCTGCTGGACTAAAATCTGCCTGGAAGTGTTCAAAGCCAGGTTGGATAAGACCTTGAGCAACCTGGTTTAGTGGGAGTTGTCCCTGTCCATGTCAGGAGGTTGGGACTGGATGATCTTTAAGGTCCCTTCCAACCCTTATACGATTCCATGATTTTTAGCAGCTGAAATGATGCATAGGCTGTGTTGGACCCTCCTAATCTCTCCAGAAAGTCCAGATGCCATTTCTTCACAGATGTCATTTCTTCCAGCTCTGAGTTTGGCGGGTTCAAACTGGTGCCTGAGCGTTACTCAAATAACGAGGTTTTTTTTTCCCAGTGCTGAGTCAGGTCTCACTTCCCTCCTCTCTCTGCGCTTCACTCAGGGCCTGATCCAGCCCCATTAGAGCTGATTAATCCCCAGCGAGCACAGACGTCACGGCGTGGTGCAGCATAAAGTTTTTATGGGTGCGGGTTGGGAATGAGGCGCATAACTCACCGCTCCGGTGCCACTTGTGAGTAATGCGCCCATTCCGCACTCCGCGGATAAAACCTTTATGACCCTCCACAGCTCCGGGTATTGCATCTAATATATGCACCACTATAATGATGAGCACTGAAAACCTGCTTTTTTAACCTGTTTTCTCCCCCCCTCATCTCCCTTTCTCCTTCCCATCTTTAAATACCCCTCCGCGGCTGCTTCCTGGTGCTCCACTTCTGCTTTGTCAACTACCTGGGGAACCCACTCCATTGATATTCCGGACAAGGTTTTGATTTGGGAAAAAAAAAAAAAAACAACCCACACCACAGAGTGAGCGGCATAATTTAAAAATCAAAGAAATTCATTTCAGTAGTAAAAGGTTAACAGCCTTTAGGAGGAACACTTTTTAATCACCCACGTCTAGACTCTATCACTCGAATCACCGGCAGCAGGAGTGAAATATGGCTAAGCCCCCGTCACCAAACAGCACCTAAAGACTGTTGTATTTAATCATGTCTGTGCACTAGTTATGGATTTTCATTATGATTCCCGATGCTGTTGCGCTGTGTAAAATATTAATATCCATAGTAATGATGCATGAAGCTTGGAGTGTAATTTCTTCACTCTCCTTGTCTGATATTAAATTGTTACCACTTTATCATTTGTGTAGAACTGCACGTTTCAATTAATCTTTCCGTATCAGCAGCCCTGATTAATATAGATCATGATTCATAAGCTTATCGTCACTATAGTTTTAACAGATCATTTATAAAGATCTTAAATTTCAGGGCCTGGGAGGCGCAGCCACTCTGTCCAAGGCTTTTCTCACTTCTTGCTCCAGCAGGTTTCTCCATTCACACAACTAATTCCGGAAAAGAAAATTAGCCAGATAAAAATGCCTCCTTTATTTATTTTTTTTTTTTTTAACTTTCCTCAGAGCCACCTGTAAACTTCTTCCATGTTCGCCTCATCAAGCAGGAGCTGTGTGAGTACAGCTGCTCATCAGCTTTGGTTTTCCTCGGTTCATCCCCTCCATGGGAGCTGCTCTGGGTGCTCACATGGGTTTTCATGGAATCACGGCATGGTTTGAGTCAGAAGAGACCTTAAAGACCATCCAGTTCCACCCTCTGCCGTGGGCAGGGTCACCTTCCACTATCCCAGGTTGCTCCAAGCCCCATCCAACCTGGCCTTGGACACTCCCAGGGATGGGGCAGCTCCTTGATAATTACTGGTCTTCTCCATGTCCATGTGATAGTTAATTTTTGGCACTACAAAGCCATGCTGCAAGGCCCATGGGCTGAAAAATCACTGAGATGCTGCACTTTCTGCTAGCCAGAAAGATTTCGTTCCACTTCACCCCTTCCCAAAACTTTTGCAAAATCATGGAGAGCTAAATTCTACGTTTGCTTGAAGAAGTGACCTCCTGCCAGAACCAGCCTTCCTTGTCCACGTTATCCCAGACCCACAGCCGGCAGTTATTGCCCCAGCTGCAGCACATCGAGCTGCCAGGGCTACTACAAGGCGATTTTCTTGGAGCTGGGAAGCGATTCCCACCCTCTGAGCTCCCCACGGAGAGGTCTGGCGTTACCCAGTGCAGGAACACAGGGGCTCCTCAGGCAGGCTGCTCTCCAGCACAGATGTTTGCCTTGAAAATTAATGGCAGAAAGTGGGAAGGGCTGCTCAGCCGGGGATGAAGAGAGCGCGTCTCGCATGCGGGAGCGCCGGGCGTTTTCAGGACACTCTGATAATCGTGGTAATGAAGAACAGCAACCGATAAGTCATTTTTTAGTGGATAGAGTTGGAAAAGGCCCATTAGGTAGTTTAAAAAAATCCATCAAAGGTCCCTGTCTAGCTTTCTGTGTATTCTCCAGGGCTTTGTCAAGTGATCTTAAGTGTCTCAAATAATGGCAAGACTCATGAGACTATTTAAAATCCCAATAGATTATTATTATTTTTTTCCCCCTACTTACATATTTTCTTTCCTGACAGTCCCGGAATTCCTCATTACAACCCTCAGTTGTGATTTGCAATAGGACGTGGGGTTAACAAGGAGGAACAGCTCTGGAAATCCCACCGAGAGCCAGGTGTGAGCTGGAGCAATCAGCCACCGAGCTCGGTAGGGGCAGGGGCATGGAAAAGCCGGGAATTAACAAATCCCTGCCATTTTCTCCCTCACCTCTGCGCCCGTGGTACCGCTGAGTGCCGGCGAAGCACAACTCCAAGGAGTCCCTCCTCGCTGGAGTAGGATGCGGTGGGCTCCTCTCCTTCCTGCTTCTCACCCCGTGATGACGGCAACGCTGCCGTGTTTTATTAACCTCCTGCGCTCCCCGAGTAACCCGGGGGAAGGGAAAAACCCTGGGAAGTATACATCCCTATCTGAAATCTATACAGCAAGACGGATCTGGCTGGAGCAGTCTTTAGGGCATATATACATTACGAGGCTACAGTGAAATATGGCCCGGAATTTGTCTCCCAAGATGAGATAATGTAGCTGCGTTAACAGCTGCAACTGTCACTTCCAAGTGAAGTAGTGGGTATTGTGTGGAGCACATTTGCAGGGCAATTTTCCAGTTGGAATAAAAGGCTTTCCGAGGTGAATTTTGCTCGGGTTTTATCCATCTATCTGAGGTTATTTTTATATATATATTATACAAATATTGACTGGATCTGAGGGCAATAGAGGTAAAATATTGCACTAGGAAAGAAAATAGTTCCCAAGTCTCTCTGTATAAATTTTGGCCTCAGCTAAAGGCTCAGGGCAATATATGCCATTTTTCCCCTCAGGGCACGAAATTTTACTGCTCTTGCTTCTTAGCTATTTTATTATCCCTTTGTATGTTTGTATAGAGGAAAGAGATAGGGGAGTGCTGGGCTTGGGGGTTGCTGCACAAAGCAATGAGCTTCGGAAGAGTTTTGCCTGAAACGTGAATTTGCATTGCCAGGATCTGTGTTTTAAAGGCACTGTGTAAAATACAGATAAATACCCTTCCCCCCGACTTTTTCCCCTCCAAAAATAAATATAATATAATAAATTCTCGCCATTATTCACGAGGAGGGTTCCAACAGAGATCAGGGCTCTGCTGTACCAAGCTCTCTGAAATATATTTTAGGTAGCTTAGGTACCAGGCAATTCATGCATGGACAGAAAAGCTGTGCCGGTTTAAGGAGATCCAGACTTTCAGTGGCAGCAATGGAAACTCCTGCCACATCTGCCTGTTTGCACACTCACCACACTGGGAATGTAACATCCATGTGGAGAGGCTGAACCCCTTTAGACACCCAGTGAAGGCAAACTGAAAGTCTCCTTTCCACATTTGCCCTGAAAACTTGGGTGCCACTTTTCAGATGCAAAGTGCCAGCAGAGAGCCTGGGGGAGTGAGTGAGGGCTGATGGCCAAGGAAGGGATTTATGTCAGGGTTGGGCCTTGGGGCAAGAACAGGACCATGTCCAGCTCTGGGTCCGGCTTCACCAAGGACACTGAGCAGCTGCTGAGGACACAGAGGCATCAGGGTGGCTCGAGGGCTGGGGGACACAAACCCATCAGTCTGTCAGAAAGAAAAGCAAGAGTTCAGCTCTTGAGGGCTCCTTCCTGTTGAAGAGCAGGGAAAGGCTAAAAGGCCGGTGAGTGGAGACTAAACCTAAGTTAACCATGGAAATAATTTTTACCTGCAGCTGGGCTGAGCAACAGGGTGGGATTTGGCTCCTTTGCTTTGGCAGGTCAGCAGTGTTCCTCTGCAGCATGTGCTGGACAAAATAGCAGCGAGAGCAAAACCAAAAGGAGGTTCCTCCAAGGCCTTATAGGTCAAGCTTTGGACTGTGTCTTCCCCATGGAGCTATTCAAGACCTGTCCAGCTCTTCTCGTGTCTGCTGTGGCCTTAGGGGAGGTGTCTGCCTTGGGGACCCAACCCTCACACAGGGCAAACCCCTTTTCCACCCAAGCCATCCTGCAGAGCTGACCCAGGTGGAGATGGAGCCACCCAAACCTTGTCCCCAGAGAGATGGCAGCGAGCCCACCATGGTCCCCGGTGCTGAGCAGTCAGAGAGTATCGAGAGAGGAAACAAATCACCAGTGGCACCTATAGCCACCTTCAGAAATTAGAGAGTCGGACTATAAGGTCACAATAAATCAGTGCACTGACAAGGAGATCTACCCTTTGTCCAGGGTGCAAGATTTATCTCTGACCCCAGGCAGGGGCATTTCTTCCTTGATTTGTTAAATGCTGAGGAGAAAATGGAGCTAGATCCGAAGCCTGATGAGAACCTGATTGCAAACGTTCCAACCCCACGCCCGCTCTTCCCCCTCGGCAGACACAACACGCTTGTTCCCAGGATTCTGTATGATGTTCGAAGAGAGCCTCTATCTTTTCTCTCCGTGATGGACCAGCTTTTGCAGAAGTTGATTATGTGGTTTGTTTTCCCAATGACATTTTATTCAGAGGGCTCTCTCTCACACGGTGCCTGGGGCTGTCGGCAGAACGGGATGGGTGTTTGCCAGAGGGAAACACAGCACATCCCAGTGCTGTGGGAAGGGGAGAGACCATGCTGGGGTGCAGGAGGGAGCCACACATTGAAAGGAAAAGAGGTTTCTGAACATGTGTTTAATTTCCAGGGTGTCTTTAAGAAAAGTCTTTCAAACCCGGGGCTTAATTCAGCACGATCAGGAGGGAATGATTTGGCACAAGCAAAGGGTTGCACCACCAGAGCATCCCGGATTCCATGCATGGCTGGACAGGGTTGAGAAGAACAAATGACCTTGGCAAAGACCTGCAAGCAGGAGAGAGGAAAACTGCAGGAACATTGGCAGCACCTGACCTCTGCCTGCTCCAGAACCAACCACAATGACCTGTCCAGCCACGAGGTCTGGGCTGTGTTCTGTGCCACCTCCACGCTGATGGACCAGTCGGATCCAGGAGGGCTCCACCTTCTCCCCAAAATGGCAAGCAGGATTTCCTCCCTCACCTCCTCAGACAGTACCTGCAGATGTTCAAGGTCCACTTGTAACGGGTTTTACACAGAATTTAGAGTAGCCTGATCTAACTTAACGAAACCACCCCCCTGCTGCCACCCCACCCACCCTGCGCCTTGCAACGCAGGCACTGGCAGCAGCAATGGGAAAAACAGGGAACAATCAATTAATTTTGGCACGGCTTTACAAGCCTTAAACTACCAGAGCTCTTAGTTTTCCGTGTTTTTCGTCTCCCACCACTAAATTATTCCTTAATGGACTATTGTCGCAATTTGAGGAACTTTTGACATATTATAAATGCAAACATGCCTCTAAATCTCACAGTAAAAACTCAGCAGGAGAAGCCTGAATAATCATAAACAGTAAATATTCTGCCGTGGCAATGGTTCATAGGGGAAAAAATTAGCATTTTGCTTCGGTTCGGCCCAAATGTGTTTTGATTTCCTTGGAGGTTGTTGAGGGATTTTTTGGTGCAGTCTCCTGCAATATAAATAATAATGTAGCCAGATGCTTGGTACATAAACACATGGCTGATGAGCAAAGGGATGTGAAGGATAATGTTCATCATCTTTAAAACATTGAGAAACAGGGCTACTGCTTTTAAACTGTAAAAATTTCACGGCATAAACCAAATGTTAATATCCAGGCAGGATCACAGTGGTGATTGGAATGGCCTGGAGTGATGGTGCAGTCGGGGAAGTGGGGGGGGGGAGGTTTGACCCACAACCCTGCCCTTTCTGCGTGGAAGTTTCAAAACATTGTAGATGTCACCAGTTTGGAGAAGAGAGCTGGAATGTGGTGGTGGAATTAAGCCATGAGGCAAAACCAGAGTTGTCTAAAGTCATCTGCCTCACCTTTGGTTCCCTCCTGCTCCATCTGGAGTCATTCGGAGCAGGAGGTTCAGTCCCTCCTGAATGGAACCACATCTCTGATAGGTATCCAGTGCCTAGAGATTCCAGCGATTCCTCTGGGAAACGGGTTACTCCTTTCACTTTCTATAGTCATGGGAACCACATCTGAATAACAACTTACCTCTGAGTTATGAATACGAACCGATCGCCTTATTAAATGTTGAATATTTATCACTCCTCTGCGCACGGGACACTGAATTCCAGAGATTTAGCGGTATCACCAGCAGTTGGGGTTGATTCCCATTGTCCCATTTCGCTGCACATCCTCCCAGATTCCAGCAGGCAACCACTGTGACAGCAGGATGGAATCAATACCTCCTTTGTAGAAAAGTCTATAGCCACGTGAGAGAGAATTCCCAGCACCCCCTGCTCCAGAAAAATCTGCATAGAGTTTCCCATTTCTGTTCCACTGGCGCCACCTATTGGTAAGTGCACATCTCATTCCATGGAAACAGTCATTTCCTTGGAGGAGCCGTGACAGGAACGTGGGCCTCTCACCAAAGGCGGCCAATGGCGGTCATGGCACAGACACCATCTGGGCGCAGGCGGAGACCAAACGCCTTTAACCTCCTTTGGTCTCATCTCCACTGACCGTTTTCCACCGAGTTCCGTTCCCATGGCCCTTCAGTCAAACCTCTTGGTGCTGCCAAGTTGAGTAGAAAGCCCCACAGCTGGATTCTGCTTGGCCTGGCCACCACTTTTGTCCTCTGGAAAAGGTCAGTGGCTCGTCTGCCCCACAAATGGTGTGGTGCCCATTGGAGTCTGCCCAATCCTAGGTGGATCTGGCCTTCACAAAAACTCTCCTTGGTTCCAGGTATGTCTGACACAGTGATTTGGCCACCAAAGCATCAGTGTGATGTTCTTAGTGCTGGGTATCCATCCATGGGGCAAGTTCCCAGGACGAGTTTGCTAATATTACTCCCAGGAAAGGGCAAAAATCCTGGTTTATGTGATTTATTTTGGTGTCCCAGTTGAATAGTTATCTCTTATCGAGAATAACTCTATTCTTTTTGTCCATTGACCAGGTCTTCCCTAGGAAGACTTCCCAGACAAAAGGAGGGAAGGAAAAAAAAGGAAAAATCCCTGATTTATGAAGAGTAATAACTAATGCAGATGGACCACTTTATCTCCCTGGAGGGCATCTCCCAGGAGATCCGTTGGGCATCCTTGGGAAAGAGAATGAAACTCAGCTGGAGTCTCACCAAACTTTGCCAGCCAGGACACCTGTCCACAGGCACACAGAACTTCTCTGCTCGGTTTAGACTTGGAAAAGATTAAAAGTCAGATTCCAACCGGATGTCCGAGGACATCGGCAATCCCTGGGCCAGGCCCTTGTGTCGGATCCTTCTCCAGTTCAAGCAAAGCATTTATTTCCTCAGAGGTTGTCGCCAGACTTTGGGGAAGTGGTGACAGGAGAAGGAGATCAGAGGGAGAATTTATGGACGGGATAACTCGGATAACCCCGGGAGAGCCCTGGAGTCCTGCACTCAGCAATCCTATGGGATCTGCAGGCACATGGGACATTCCCTCGTGCAATCCAGGGGCATTGCCCTAAGGATGCCTCCTGTTCCCACCTTGGCTTCCAAGGAGCAGCAAGTGACCCCAAGTTGCCCCAAATTCATGGGTAAATCAGGATGAGTCCTGCTGGGAACACATTTTCTCCATGTTCCCGTCTGATGAGTCATTCCTAGCAACGACTTCTCCCACATCATTTCCCATGAAGTCTGGAGCCAGCCCAGAAAGGTGCTGTTCAGCTCCCTGCTCACCTCCATCCCATCCTTTCCAGAATTCCCCAGAGCTCTCCCAGAGCCCCCTGCCTCTGATCCCAACACAGCCCTTCCTGTCCCTTACACTTTCATTTCTGTTTCTTTACATCTTTATTAAACTGTATAGCCACTTTGATAGGAAAATTGAAAAGAAAAAGATATGAGGAACAACAAAAAAAGCCATAATTATGAAGATTCAATTTAATTTTAAAGGTTGTGGAAGGAGGAAAAAAAAAAGAAGCAGGAGAAGAAGAAACCAAATTAATTTAGCAGGAAAGCATTGCATGAAATATTGTTGGAGTTTAATAACCATGCAAAGACAGATGATATGTGTGGAAAAATTAGTTGTAGGACCTCATAATAGTCTATTAATATTTTCTACAGGCACAGAAACCCTTTGCTGAATGATTGTAACAAAGTAATCTTTTTTTTTTTTAAGACATTAAAAAATATCTTCAAAAGGAGAAGACGGCAGCAATGTGCAGACTGTAGGGAACGGAGACCCCGGCGGGGCGGGAGAGATCCCAGGAGAGAACCAGGACCGGCTGCTCTGCTCTGCCACCACTGAGGGTCTCCCAGCGGGTAGCTGTCCCAAATGGTGGGACACGACCCCCTGCGAGGTGTCTCTCCCCACTTTCCCACTGGTGCGACGACGCACCCAAACCGCCCGTTCTGCCAAGCAGCGGAAGAGGCCAAGCGCAGTGGGAGTCGATGGGTCGGGGTGAAGGGATCCACAGAGGGGCCCATGCCCGTTCCCACACATAAATGCACTTTTTCTTTCCCTTCCACTCCAGGGAGAGCTTAGACCCAGCTCTGCTCCCCTCTGCCCTTGGCTGTGACCTGTTTTCTGTAGATCTCTCAGAACCTTCCTGACCAGCTGTACCTCCACAGCCAGGTCTCTGTCACCACGATGGGACAGCGATGGGCAGGTGCACCCCAAACAACAACAACAGCCCTTCTCAAGGCAGCCTCGGGACACCAAATGTGATCATCAAGTCCTTTTAGAGCCTGGGACAGCCTTGGATTTGGTCCAGTGCAGAGAACGATGCTTGAGTTGACTTGTCGTCTTCTGTCCAACACGGACAAGGACAAAGACCTCCCCACCACAGCGTGGTGGTGGAAACCTGATGCCGGTGCTGAGGATGCTCAGCCAAGGCATCAGTGCTGCTCAAAGCCTGGGACAGCTGGAAGAAGCCTGGGTTTTGGGAGGACAAAGGGAATGGGTCAGGCCACAGAAGAGTTGCACCCACCTTCGGCAGCATTTGGCTGCTCTAGAAAAATCATTGGGAATATTTTTGTCTGAGGGGCTGCGCCCTTGAAGGAAAGGGTGGGGTTACCCATTCTGAAACACAAAACCTGGATGTGCGTACGCGTCTCCAAAATCAGCATTGACCCACTCCACCAAAACATCGCCACAACTGCACCAAGACAAAGGATGAAATGGAGAGAGGGAGGGGAGGCCTCTGTCTGTGGATGTTTTAACTTGGTCTCTGGAAAGGATGTATTTCCTTGGTCCTAAATGGGATTTGCTTTAGCTCCAGACAAAACCCTTAGGATCCTGTAAACTCAACTAGGTCACTCCTGCAAGGAAAAAAATAAAATGAAAGAAAGAAAGAAATGGAAATTAAAGGCTGAAATGAACAAAAAAAAAATTATATTAAAAGAATGAAATGAAGGGAAATTAAATAAAATACAAAAATAAAATAAAATAAACCCAGGACAAAACCAAACTGAAATTCCTCATTCAAATTCCCCTTTCTCCTATTTTAATCTGTATAGTACCATCCAGTTCCAGCCTCCCCCTTCCCCTTTTTTTAAATACAGTCTAATCCTGAGTGTGAACTGATGTAGTTTGTGTGTTAGGAGGGAAAAAATCTCTCTCTCTTTCTGCCTTTTTTTTCCCTTCTTCTTTCCTTGGCCCAGTTCATTATTTTTCTTTCTTGTCACTCAGTGTGATAGGTTGAACAGAAGTGCACAGATGAGCACTGAAAACGGTGTCACAAGGCCTTAATCTAGTCTTTAATGCCTGACTTCAGAGATGTCATTTATCTTCTAACTGCAGCAGGCTTCCACCAACTTTATCTCTAATAATATATTGATGGATTAAAAGGGTCGGGCAGGAGACCGGGCTGGAAAAATTGCTTATTGACATCAAAATACAGTGCCCTCAACCTGATAAACATGGAGGGGCTCGTGTATCTCCCAGAATAGTTGGCGTTGCTATAATTTTTTTTTCCAGCATGTTTCTCCCAGGTTCATGGGGTGGTCCAGTAAAATAAACAAACGGAACAAATAAATGGGAAATATGGTTTGTGCATTGAGGCAGCTGAGTGGGAGCCCAGGCATTGCTGGAATAGTTTCTTAATGACAGCACTAGGCAGGGCTTTTTATCGCAGAGCACGTTTGGAGGCGACCTGGCAGGGAAAGGCTGCCATTGTTTTAGGGGGTCGGGGAGTTTAGGATGTGTGGGACGAGAGATCGCGGCACCCTGGAATAGCATTTCGGGAGGCTGCTCCTTTCCCCATGGTGTGAAAGTCGGGAGCTGTCTGGCAATCTTTATGGCTGAAATTCATCCCTTGCTGCATGGATCTCGTGCAAGGAGAATTAAATGGGGGAGGAGAAGGGAATGCCACGCAGAGCATCAGCAGGAATGCTGCCCCGACCTCCCGTCTCCGACAGATGGGTACCCGGAGGGGAAGTGAGGGGTAGTTAACCCTTATTTTGGGGATGACGCAGCCTCTTGCAGATGCAGCTGGAGAAAACATCCCCCTTGCTCCTCAGCCACCACGGGCACTTGGAGTTGATGCTCATTCCTGATTTATCCATCCTTTCTGACTGCCATTGCTCGTCTTGGCTTGGGGACTGCTCCCCAAGGTCCTCCAGCACAAATATTGGGGTGTGGCCAAAAAGATTCCCAACACCACACCTGAGGCTCGGCATCCCACAGCCTCCATAAAGGACAGCAGAAAGGTTCTCCACCTTGTTCCAGTTGGTTTTACTAATCCTACAGGACTACTGGCAGGAAAACCCTTTCATTGGTCTCCTGTTAAGGAAGGTTGTTGCAAATAGAGATGACTAAGAAGCACGGAGCTTCATCCTGAAGGAAGCTCCAACAGTTTAAGTCTGGTTTATGGTGAGGCCAGGCTGTGTGGCAAAATCCTGAAGCCTTTCTTTGGAAGACAAAGCTGAGAAAAACATCCTGAGCAGGACATCGCACTTTGGAATGATGTCCTGGGTCAATTCCAGCTTGACCTTCATCAGGAACTGGAGGGATAGGAAAAGTGGTAATGGGTTCAGTGGGATATTTAGGTCAGATATATGCAAGAAATCCTTTCCTGTGAGGGGGGTGAGGCCCTGGCACAGGTTGCCCAGAGAAGCTGTGGCTTCTCCACCCCTGGAATTGCCCAAGGCCAGGTTGGATGGGGCTTGGAGCAACCTGGGATAGTGGAAGGTGTCCCTGCCCATGGCAGGGGGATGGATTGAGATGGGCTTTAAGGTCCTTCCCATCCCACACCCTTCCATGATTCTATGATTCCATGACCTACAGGTGCCCTCCATCCCAACCCATCTGGTCTTCAACAGGAATCACTCAAAAATCCCACCCATTGCGCACGGGGATGGACATATTCCCCTAAACTACTGCACGAGCTTGCTGGGAAGCCCATGAGACACTCAGACAGATAAAGAGATAAATTTTGTCACCAGAGAAAGCATTTCATTTCATTTCCCTGGAAAGAAATTCCATGAAAATCAATCTTCCCACAGAAAATGTTGATTTTTGGCAAAAAGCCTTTTTGTGATTGGGAACTGCTTCAATCCAAAAACATCTGAGCAGTTGTGGTTACGAGAAGGGTCACATTTCACTGGGAGGGACTTTGTGTGAAGGCAAGTTTGAGGAAAGTGCTGACCACCACCATTGCTATTCAGGAGCCCTAAGAACCATGGAATCATGGAATGATTTGGGTTGGAAGGGACCTTGGTCATCCAGTTCATCCAGTCCCACCCCCTGCCATGGGCAGGGACACCTTTCACTGTCCCAGGGTGCTCCAGGCCACATCCAACCTGGTCTTGGACACTTCCATGGATGGGGAATCTGCAACCTCCCCCTCTCCCCGTGGGGAGGAATATACTTGCAAAATAGATAAATAGAGATGGAGAATGGGGAAAAACCAGCCTGGTGGCCCCAGATAATCAACCAAGCCATGACTCTGGCCAGGAGTGTTGCTCCAGGAGTGACCAGCTGAGCATCCCATGGTCTGGAGTCCCGGTTCTTCAGACGGGAATGACTGGCAGGCACTTGCAGAAGCAGAATGCAAGCCTTGCATTATAAGATTGTCTTTCCGAAATTTACCCGCTGAAACGCTGCATTTATCAGCTGAATTTATCAGCTGAAATGCCTCAGACTTCTGGGAAAGCTGCCTCTGGCCGACCACTTGATGGGAAGAATGTCTCCGATTTTTTTGGCATGTGGAACTAAAGCAGCTCAGCCGCTTCCCCCTACACCTGCCAGTCACTCCTGGTTGCATTTTATCTGAGCACCGTTTTCTAATTTCACCACTATCATGATGCATTTCTGCAGGAGGTGGCTAAATGACAAACCACGAGGATTGGTACATTTGGAATATAAATTGAATAAATTACTGTAGTTAAAAATAGCCATTTAATACCCATATTTTGTTAGGGAAAGAAAACCAACCTGATTTTTTTGTAAGCACCATTCTTCACGTTTCTCAATTTTCAGACTCCCTGGCAAGCAGAGAAAAAAAATGAAATAAAGTGGTTTTCTTCCCCAGAAATGGAATTCTCAGAAGCCTTTTGCAGGACTTTGTTTCCTTCTCACTGAATTCCCTGGAAGGCTCCACAGCGACATGACCAGTGCAGAGTTTGGCCAACACTTCTTGGTTTTAGCATTTTGCTGTTCTCTGGGACATTTCACAAATCAACTTTTCCCTTTGTTCCCTTTGACTGCCCCATCCCTTCCTGAATTTCCAGCTAATCTCTTGTCATTCCTTATGTAAAGGGAGGGGAGGCGGCATTTCCCATCCCAAAGCCACATGTTATGGCATTTGCCAGTCCATGAGGCACCTTGAGCTCCATCCTGCAGCCAGCCCCAGCCCCTCCTCGGACTCTGCCAGAGATCTGCCACTTCGGTCCCAGGAATGGGATATTAAGGAAGCAACAATGTTGATTCACAGCTCTTTGCTGCCTGCAAACTAAGCCATGGCAAACTCCCACTGGTGTCCGTAGCACTGGGATTTTCTCTTTAAGGCTCAACAATTTTTCACTGTTAAATGTTAACATATTTCACATGGGAATGATTTCACTGCCGAGTGGAATAATAAACTCAGTGGATGGTTTTTTTCCTCAGGGTTGGTCATTGAAAATAAAAACCATCCGTATCACACTTGGCCATCCTTACCTGCTTTCCTATTATTCTCCAGAAGCAATTGCCCAGGATTTAACGGAGCGGTTCCCCAAGGCGTGGGTGTGCCGGGGTATTTCTGGTGTCACATCCTGGCCCTTCCAGTGTGCCTTCTCCCTCAAACCGCTTTTGCCCTGAAGAATCACCCAGTCAAAATCCTCATTATTTTACAACTGCTCTGCCCCTCTTCTCTTCTCTTCTCTTCTCTTCTCTTCTCTTCTCTTCTCTTCTCTTCTCTTCTCTTCTCTTCTCTTCTCTTCTCTTCTCTTCTCTTCTTGTTAAATACTGCTGGAGCAAAGGAGTTCAGTAGCTCTACCATTTTAGCAACACCATTGATTTTGTCTCCCTCTTCATTTATTAATGGAACTACTTTCTCTCTAGTATTCCCTTTTCCCTGATATAATTGTGAAAGCTCTTTTTATTCCCCTTAAGCCTTTCTGCTCTCTGAGCTGGCCTTATCTTTTCCCTGCAAGCCTTAACTGACTGTATATTCTTGTTTAGTTCTCTTCCCTTTCTCCAGTTTGCACTATAGGTTCTTTCTTTACCTTCCTATCTTTCCCCGGTGCTTTGTTATGCCACATTGGATGCTACTTGTCCCTCCATTTATTTCCACGGGAGCTGTGGCGTGTCCCACTCCATGGGGCCATTCCGGCGTTTCTGGCCTTTTGTCACCCCTCTGGATTTAACTCCCTGGTGCACCAGGTTCACTCCTGGCCACGGAGGCACCAGGTCAGGCTGGAGAGGGAAGTCCCACACCTTGTCACCCCAAGGTCCCAGATAAATGTGCCCATCTAGGAGGGGAAAAGAAATCTCTCCCAAACAACCAACGCTTTTCAGAGCCAACTCTTGTTTCCGAACCCAAGGTCACAGGTTTTCCAAGAAGCAAGAGAGGAAGTTCACAGTGAGGCTTTAATTATTAGAGCAACCATCGTCTGGAGCAGTCCAACAGTCTGGATGGAATTTTCCAGGGTCTCTATGAAACTTCTGAATGGCATTTTGGGTTATTTGCTTTACTTCTTGATTTATTTGTTCATATT
This sequence comes from Struthidea cinerea, assembly GCA_013397865.1. Lineage (NCBI taxonomy): Eukaryota > Metazoa > Chordata > Aves > Passeriformes > Corcoracidae > Struthidea > Struthidea cinerea. The sequence goes on along the minus strand of VZTI01005596.1, from coordinate 20,439 downwards.
GCTTTGCAATACCAGTGGGTGAGAACAAAGTGCTCAGGAGCCACCCTGGTCCTCCAGGTCTCCTGCTTTTTGTGAGTGGAATGTCTTCATTCCAAATAGGTAACAGCTTGAAAGGAAAAAAAATTGCTGTACTCTTTTAAATGAATCATCGTTTCATCTGGAAGAATCAAAGTGCTGCATTTTAAAAATAAGGAAACATACTCTCCAATTCCATCAGATTCAGAACACCCTAAAATGAAGCCATTTCCTGAAATTGTAACAAATTCACACAACTCCTTTGCTACGTTTGACTCTACATTTTTCCATACATGATGTTTTTTTAGCAGCAAGTCCACAGAACAGAGATGGGAATTATCAGAAGAGCAGAAAACAATGCCTCTGAGGAAAGACTGAAGAAGCTGGGGTTGCTCAGCTGGAGGAGAGCTGGGACATTACTCTAATCTCCGAGTTCAGAGGAGGCTTATGGAAAGAGAAAGGGATAGCTTTTCTTCCTGGTAGGTAAGATAAGTAGTGAGCTTAAACCACAGCAGGAGAGGCTGAGGCTGGGGCCGAGGGGCCGAGGCTGCTGAAGCTCAGGGCCAGGCTCTGGGGGAGCAGGTTGTGCCTGCACTGATGGAGGGGTCTTTTCACCCACGTGGAGCAGCACAATCCAGCTGGTGCTGCTGCAAAGGTCATCCCAAGGTCCCTTCCACCTCCCTTTTCCTAGGATTTCACTGACCCCGCTGTCCTAGCAACCCCCAGCCTGCCAGTTAAAAGGTTTTTGGATGCTGCAGTGCTTCTCTAGCACTGTGGGGTTTGGTGCATCCAGGGAGGAACATCTCAGAAGATCTGCGTGGTCTCCAAGTCTCCCCTGAGCAGAGCTGCTGTGCCAGGCACTGTCCCAGCGAGAAGAAATGCTGAGGAGCAGGTTTCTATAAAAACATTATCAAGAACATGAAAGACCCAGGCACTGAACAGCAGCAGGATCCATGAAGCCAAAAGCCGCCAGGAGCGGCGTTCCAGGCAAACCCTTCCCAGGAGAGCCCTGAGCCCTGGCACGGGGAGAGGAGGAAGGTGGGATCCTTCAGGGTGTTTGGCTCTGCTCCCTTCTCCAAGTCTCCCTGCTGTGCACAAAAGTTACGGCATGGCTAATGACAGGAATTTAAAGAGAAAGAGATAGAAAGAGATCCCTGAGCTGAGACAGTCCCAGGAAGGACTATGGGTGTTCTGCAGTGTCACCAGTGCAATTAGACCCACAGAAAGTGGGGCTGAAACGGAAAAGCTTTTCCTGTGAGGCAGGAAAAGGCTAATTATAACCCATTTCTTTGGAATCTATTTTCCAGGCAATAAGTATTTGCAGATTACCAGAAAAGACATTCACCGTGGTCTAGGCTGGAGTGACAGCACTGGGAGGCTGTGGCAGAACAGAGCTTGTCCTTAACCCACAGGAAATGTCCCAGGCCAGGAGCTCCATCCAGGAGAGTCTGCTGCTAGGAAGAGCTGAGAAGGTCCAAATGCCATCAGGCCTGGAACAGGTATCCGTACAGTCACACTGGGATGCTTAAGGACATAAAAATGTAGAATACGACCATGTTGGTCACACCATTCAACAAAGCCAACCAGGCTGGATGCACAAAAAGACCTGGTCTTTGTAACTTTTCTAACAACTCTTTCAGTAGTCCAAGCACACCCTTGAAACTCCTCTTTCCAGCATTTTGGAAACCTTCTTCCTACAAGAGGGCAGATATATTGGAAAGAAATTCTTCCCTGTGAGGAAGGTGAGGCCCTGGCACAGGTTGCTCAGAGAAGCTGTGGCTTCCCCATCCCTGGAAGTGTCCAAGGCCAGGTTGGATGGGGCTTGGAGCAACCTGGGAGAGTGGAAGGTGTCCCTGCCCATGGCAGAAGATGATCTTTAAGGTCCCCTCCAAACCAGGCAATTCCATGGTTCTATGATTTACCACCAAACTTCTCAAAGCTTTCAGCTTCCACAGCTGAACATCTTTCCTAGCTCTTCCACGCCATCCAAGAACACAGGATTCGTGTATTTCCACGCTTTTGACCACTGCATCAAACAACCCCTTCCCTCCTCCATCCCTCTCCCGAGCAACTGGGAGATTTGCCGTACTGGCTTTGCCGGGAGCCATTCCCAAAGCCTCAACGCTTTAAAGTTTGGAGCACACCCACCCCACCAGCCCCAGCATTCCCGTGGCGTAATCGTGGCAAGTCTTTAAGCATTTTAAGGAGGGGGGTGGTGGAGAAAGGAGGTCTGTGTTTGCAGAAAAAAAGGGAACAATAATTCCTTCGGCAGTTTGATGTTAAAAAAAAAAATAGAGGCTTGTAAGCTGCTCTGAAGCTTGAATGTCAGAAGTAGACCCCGGGGACGTGGATTAGAGGGCACAATGAAGGTGAGGCTGTGAAATGAGCATCACGGATCTTTGGGCGATTGTTAATAAGAACACAGAAATGCAAATCTCTGAGAGCTGGTGAGCCACCAGCCTGTGTGCCTACAAATCCACATGTGACTCCAAGCAAATTATGGGAGAGGAGCACCGGGACGGGAGAAGGCACATGGCTGGTGATGTTTGTTCCAGCACAGAGGCCTCATCTCCTGCTGGTGGACAGCAAGAGGTCCCTCACAGGAGCAAGCCCAGGGTCTCTTCATGTACAAAGATACAGGGAAGTGACCCGATCTGGGTTTGGCTGGATCCATGAATATCCTGTTTGGAAGCACTTGGCCACCATGTGTAGCCCCACTGAGAGATTCCCTTGCATGTGTCAACAAGCAATTTGCATGTAATTTAATTAATCCTTACTGCAACTACAAATAACAGATTTGATTGTCTCCTTCCTCTGCTTTTTACTTGGTTTTGCATGGGAATCCATCCCAAACTCTTTATGGAGCTGAGTTGCTGCTAGAGGAGAAAGCCGAGCTGAAGGTCACACACAGGTTCCTCCCGCAGTGAGGGTTTTCTTCCTGCTGACCATGATTTGTGTAGCTCTGTTGTTTTGGGTTTCCAGGCTGAAAAATGAGCTCTAATTCCATCCTGTTCTGAGCTCTGTGCTGTGTGTGAGGACAATGAGTCACTGCAGACACCCCTTGCATCAGCATCAGCTCTGATGAAAATTGTTCGTCAGCTCCACCCGATGAGACAGACAAGCACTTCCATAACAAGCGTTGAGTCCCCTCCTGAATGGCACAGCCTTTGGATTGCTGGGGACTCAGTGGGGAAAGGGTCTCTCCTCAGGCCTGGACTATGCTCAGAACAACCCCGAGATGGAATCTGCAGACACCTTCCCACCCAGCACTCGGTCCTTACAGAGGACCTTCCACTTCTGCTCAGGTGTTGCCATTGGACCTTCTCCTCTCTCTGAATGCAAGTCAAATCAGTAGATACCGAATACCTGATACCCTGCAGCATTTTGGGAAGGACAGGCAATACCATTCCAGTCTCCTAAAACTCTGGCTTTTAAGCCAGCTGCAGATTTGGCCCAACCCGAGATGGCCCTTGAGAAACACTCTTAGCAAAGACAGTCGGGCCAAGGTGGGCAATCCCAACAGATTGAGGGCAGAACCCAAACTTTGGTGGATGCACCTCGAATCCGTATCCCTCCAGGACCCCCCAGTCAGCAGCAGGGAGAAAATGTGCCACACCAAAGTTAGCACTGGGTGGGTTTCACATTATGCCTCCAGGCAGAGGAGACAGTACAGCCTTCCATGGGTTCATCCCTCCTTCTTTCTCTTTGGAATCCTTTATTTTTCTCCCCCCCTTTCTCATTCTGTCTTTGCTTGAATTTCAAGGTTAAAAAAAGTCAGGATACAATAGTAAATATGTAAGATTAGCTCCTAAAATATGTTAGCAAGTGAAAGCTAAAGAAAGCCAAATGAATTTAAAAAAGGCTTTCTTGAAGCTTAGAACAGAGACAGTTCTTTTGATCCTTTATCACACCATAACAAAAAAAGCACCGAGCCAGATCCATATATATAATATACATATAATATATATATTTATACACCCCGTGCACTGGGCTCTGTGTGTGTGTGTGTGCATGTGTGTGTGTGTGTGTATTTTAATTCACATAGGCTTTCCTTTCTTTAAAATGCTGCAAGAAGCTTTTTTTTCTGCAGATTTCTTTTTCTTTCTTTTTTTTGATATTTCAAAGCTGGCAGTTCAGTAAATGGCTGGAACTGCCACATCTCTGTTCTTGCTAAAGAAATCAATGCTAATCCTATTACTGGCAGTTATCACCTATCCCAGAAACCGCGGCTAAAAGAAAAAAAACCACTGAGATGTCAAAGTAGGAAAAAAGCATGGGGGAAGGGGAGAAAGCGCCCTTCATTCACTTTCAAACAGTGATTGTTTTCTTATTTTTGATCATTTTTTCCTGTTAAGAGAGAAACTAAACCACAAGAAAAAAAAAAAAAGAGGGGGGAGGGATGGAAAAAAATAAAGAACAAACCCATGCTCAAATAACATTAAGGGCCTGATTTAAACCCACGCACCCGCACGGAAACCCAGGCACGGCTCAGAGCGGAGCCTCACGGTGCCGTGCTGAGGTGGGGATGGGGGTCCTGGGATCCCATTCCCCCAGACCCTCTGCCTTGTTAGCCCTACAGGGCTGCCTGCAGATCCCAAAGGATTGTTTGGGGCCACTTGTCAACACGGGGGGAGGAGGGGGTGTCAGCCCCTTTCTGGGTGTGCTCCAGATGTGGAGACCCCCCCAAAGCACCCAGGGAGGCAGGAATTTCTGGGTGCTGAGTGGTTTCTGTGCTGGCTCCGCCTGCTGCAGCCAGCTGGGATGTAGCCAGACTCCCCTGCCTGCTCCAGATGTGGGCAGATGTCCCCATCCCCTGATGCCGTTTGGGGGTCTGTCCCTCACATCTGCAGTCCCAGGGCTTAGGATCTCAAAGGGCTCAGGTAGGTCACTGCAGGTCATGCTTCACCACCCGTGTGGCGTCCTGGATCCCCCAAACTATTTTAACACGCTTCCATCTTTGCTTCCCTTCCCATGTACTCCTACACAGGGTCACAGAACGGTGAGTGATGGGAGGGACCTTAAAGCTCATCTCATGCCACCCCCTGCCATGGCAGGGACACCTTCCACTAGCCCAGGGTGCTCCAAATCCCATCCAACCTGGCCTTGGACACTTCCAGGGGTCCAGGGGCAGCCCCAGCTTCCCTGGGCACCCTGTGCCAGGGCCTCACCTCCCTCACAGGAAAGGATTTCTCCCCAATATCCAGTCCAACCCTACTGCCTGTCAGTCTGAAGCCATCCCACTTGTCCTGTCACTCCAGTTCCTGATGAACCTCATCCTCATCACTCCTTGATCCTCATCCCTCCTTGATCCTCATCCCTCCTTGAGGATCCTCATCCCTCCTTGAGCATCCTCAGGGTACAGTTTACCTGGGATTTCAAGGTCCCAGCTGTGGTTGTGATCAGAGGATGTTGAAAAGACAGAGGTCCTGAGGTCACCTCCCTCCATGGAGGTCCTGTCCTGCCTGTCCTGCCTGGCCCACTTCATTCCTTAGGAGTCTAGGGGGATCAGACATCCCAGCTGAGTCTGTGTTACTCTAAAATCCAGGAGCAGCAGCAGTTTGGAACCTGTGCTTTGGGAAGAGGCCCTCAGCTCTTCTCCATCAGACCACGGCATCCTCCTCCCCGCCAGAAGTGAGATGTTGGTCCTCAGTCACACCGAGGACAGGGTGGCAGCACCTGGTACCAAGCAAGAGAGCAGAGCCAAACCAAAACAGAAAGAAATAAAACTCAACCCAGATCAAGGGCTTGGACAACAGGAGCTGTGTCCATGCAGCCACAAATCAGTGCTTCTCCTGGCACCACGGGAAGCATTTCCATAGCCCGTCACTCCCACCACCCACACCAGCGTGGGCACCCCTTCCAAACTCTGGCTCTAATCCAAAATCCCAGTTTATGCTGGGCCCTGGCTCGCTGGCCAACAAGCCACTGGAGATACCGGGAGCCCACTGGGGATGTTTTTCTCCATCTTGTGCCGCGGTGCTGAGCGGGCTAGCACGCTATCTCAGCACCGGGAAATGTTCTGCCTGCCCCAGGTGGGGGGACGGAGGCCGATCGCGGCACTGGAGGGCAGGCGAAGCACCAGCTCGGGTTCGCCTTGCCCACTGATGGCAGGGTGCACGAAGGAGGGAGGAAACAGCGGAGAGACTTCCTCGTGGGGCAGGGAAGGGTTTATTCCAGGGAGAAGCCACGAGGAGAGCCGATAAAATTAGGCGGGTGCGGGGTTTTATACCCCTACATAATAGGCATGGAGAACATACAGTAACCAATAACATATCAGTTATGGGGTCTTACAAAAGGGGGGGAGAGGGGATCAGGGCAAATGGGAGAAGATGTGGGGGGTAGAGGATTAACATGGGCCAATGTTCTAATTTGNCCTGATGTCCAAACTGACAGAGTCAGGATACAACCTGACACCCTGTTGATCAGGGTGGCAATAGCAGTCCAGTAAGATGGTGGCTGCAGTCCTCCTGAAGTGGTGGATGTGGCTCTGTCGAAGCGGTGGTCCGGTCGAAGGGTTTGCTCTTCCTTGGAAGGTCCAGTGGTGGCTGTGTAGCTCCTGTCCTCTGGGAAATCCAGTGGAAAGGGTGTCTGTGGTGTCCAGAGTCTCAGATTATATGCAGGATGGAATGCTTGGTTCCTCCTTCTGGGTGGAGCATCTCACAATGGGATGATGAGTCATGAGGCCAGGTGTTGATGGGCTCATTAGCAGGAGATAGTCCGGGGGGAGTTATCTCTGAGCCATGGGGCAGGGCATTGATGGGCCATTAGCAGAAAGATAGACTGGAGGGAGGAGGCCAGGAAACACTGCCCCACCTGGTTTTAACAGTTCATGAGGATGGTGATAAAATACACTGCAACCCAGGACAGTCAATTACCAACCGAGGGACATGGAACTTTCCAGAGAAATACCCAAAAATGAACTAAAATGGGGAGGGGTGGCAGCAGCCAATGGTCAGCGTGCTCCACACAGCCTTTGGTGTGCTCACTGTCCTTGTGCTGTGGAGGCACCAAACCACTGGACCTGTTGGTCTGCTTGGTCCTGCTGACCATGGCTCTGGCCATGGCTCACCGCAACAATCTTGAATTTCTAAGGCAGAGTCAGAACCAATTTAGGCCTTTGAGACTATCTGGTACTTGTGAAAAATGAGTTTGTAGAAGCTCAGCAAAGGGCGAGCGAGCCTCTAAGGGCCATGACAGGAAAAGGGCAAAACCCACACACTTCATTTTTGGTGTTGCTTGGAACCAGCAAAGCTGAACAAAGGAAAGAAAAGCACCAGAGAGGACGAAGGTGTTTGACTCGGGTGTTTTGCAGCTCCTGGGCAGGCTTGTTCTCATCCCCCTGCCCAGGAGACACCACCACGGACACCTCTGATGGTCCAACCAGGCAACTCCAGCTTCCCTCGTGGCAAACCCCGCCCACTGCAAGGATACTTTGTGGTTGGAGTGCTAAAGGGAAATTATTGTTGGCCTATCCCAAAATAAATTAGTCCTAGTTTGACTCAAACCCATCACTTTGCCTCCAGTTTGCTGCAAGATCTCTTCATGGGTTTACTGCAGCTGAAGTCATTATTAACAAAGATTCTTTGATGTGGGTGGGGAGAAGATGTTGCCGGTAAGTCGAAATAACATTAAAATAAATTAGGAGTATCAAACTGTTTTTGTGGGTATTTATTGTACAACAGAATAGGGTGCTGAAACCAAATCAAGAGTGATGGGAAACTGAGGCCCAAGTGGGAACAGACCCACGGTCTCTGTTGCATTCTCTGAGCTCTGAGAATCAGAAGAAAATTAAAAATAAAGAGGTTTTTATTCACTAAGAAAAGGTTTTTTTCTGTGCTGGTGGACACAGTCGGGTGAGCCCTGTCTGGCCCGCTCTCCTGGGCTTGTCCACCAGCAGGAGGGCAGTGGAGAATCGTGGAATCATGGAATAGTTTGGCTTGGAAGGGATCTTCAAGACCATCTTGTTTCACCCTTCCACTAGCCCAGGTTGCTCCAAGCTCCATCCAACCTGGAACACTTCCAGGGATGGGGCAGCCTCAGGTCCTCTGGACAAGCTGTGTCAGAGGACCCGGGGATCACCATGGGTGGCTCAAGTTACAGGGGATGAATCCCACCCATAGGACTTCCCTTCTTAAAAGAACTTTAAAAAAAATTTATTCTTTAGGGCTTTTTTTCTGAGTGGGTTTTTTGGCGTTGTTTACCGTCTTTAAAATAAATTCCAGCAGAAGATCTGACCCGGACTATTGAAGGGAATCAGCTACAGCACCAGAAAAGGAGTGCCTGAGTAATTAGAGGCATAATTCACTATTTATACGGCATCAGCTCTCTCCCAGTATCAATATTTGGCCATTCCCTTCAGAACTATGGGGGTTTTATCCACTTTTGTAGCTCAATCAATAGGAAGATGGCTCTGCTGCAAGCACTGAATGTGAAAGGCATAAAGAACCTCCTAATTAGGCTGCTAACGAGGGACAGAAAATGAAGCTGTGTGCCCCTGAGGGCCACTTTCCGTGTGCCCCAGTCCCACGGGACAGGGCCAGGTTGTCCCTGGGAGACCGGAGGAGGACGCCCATCTTCACTGCAATGGGATGGATGCAATGGGATGGATACAGAGCCTTCAGCAAGGGGTTTTGGAGAGAAATCTGGATGATTTCCGACAGGAATTGCCCTTTTGCTGGGAGCCCTCTGAGCTGCAAGCAGCCCTCTTGGTGATTTGCATGTTGCAAATTCGTGCAGAATTTTTGCTTGACAGAGGAACTCGGGGAGTTAGTGGTAGGGTATTTGCTGGGATATTTGCTCCCAAGCTCATTCCTGGTTGATCCCACGTCCTACCGGTGAGCAGATGCAAGTGACAGAGGCCAGCAGTGCTCCAGGGATGGGTGGTCGCTGCCCCCCGCAGCATCACCCCACGGATCGGGGTCCCTCACTGATTAACGCAACCTCACCGTGCCAACCGGTGGCAAAACTGGCCCCTGTTTCCCTCAGGTGTTGGGATCTTCCACCCCTGAGGGCTGTGCACACAGGAGAGCGGGGCTGAACGGCTGAGCAGGGACTTGGAGGCAGCTCACTGGATGGCTGGATGGATGGATGGATGGATGGCTGGCTGGCTGGATGGATGGATGGATGGATGGATGGATGGATGGATGGATGGAGGTAGGGATGGATGGATGGATGGATGGCTGGCTGGCTGGATGAATGGATGGATGGATGGATGGATGGATGGATGGATGGATGGATGGATGGACGGATGGGGAGAAGTCCTCTAGGGATAGGGGTATCATTGCTGGGGGAACAACAGCCAGCCTGGGAAAACCAACATCTTGCAACGAAAAGAGAAAATCTTTCCCCCCAGACTCCCAGCAATCCACAACTCGAAGCCCGGAGGAGGAGAGCTCGTGCTGGGCTGGCAGCCTGGTCCCAGAGGCCTGCTGGGATGCGCTCAGCACAATCACCTGGACCCTGTGTCCTTCCCAATGCCTCTCTGTGGGTGGTTTCCTGCATCCCACTCCAACACCACCCCCAGTTCCTCCCTTGCCTCTCTGGGCAGTGAATCCAACACGGGAGAGGCAGCCCCTGCTCTCCAGAGCAGCACATTCCCGAGTCCCACTCCCTGCCCACCCCCTTCTTTCCCTTCCAGCCAGACTTCTGTCGAGTTGCTAATGTCTACTGATTAAACAAGCCTTGAATTTGAATCGGGAGCAATAAAGAGAGAGAGAGAGAGGGAGGTACACTGCCATCCGCGCACGGAGCGGGCGCCCCGCAGGCAGCAATCCAGGGAGCAGGGGATGTGCCAGTCCGCCAGGAGATGCTCCAGCCGTGCTGCCTGCTCCCAGGATTTGGGGAGGGGAGACCGTGAGGTGGTTTGGGGGCGTTATTAACAGAATGCAATGCTCAGAAACCCGAGAAAGTCTTCTTTTCCCGCTCGTCGTGCCTGGAGGTGTCTCATGGGGGGCAGCCCCCCGGCCCAGCGCCGGCTGCCAGCTCCACCTTCAAGGAGCAGCTCCTCCCTGCAAAGATTGGGATTTCTGATACGTCCCGTGCACAAAGGGCACGGTGAAACAGGGTGGGGTGGGGCTGAAGGGTTTCCACAAAACAGAAGGGAATCTTGGGGTCATGGAATTACAGAACCACAGGATGGCTTGGGTTTGGGTTGGAAGGGACATTGAAGCTCCTCTCCTTCCAACCCTGAAGGTGCAAACTGAGCAGGGATCAGCCACAGGGAAAGATGGAGGGGTGCACTTCTTCCCAAATCATCCTCAGCTCCCTAACTGTGACTACAAATACAGCAGGGAGGAGGGAACAGCTGATGCCAGGCCCAGGAGGGGATTTTTGGGGATGCTCCCGGGCATCTCCTCCCTTCCGAGCCAAGCACAGCCCAGCCCAGGTGCTGCTCAGAGCTGGGAGCCTGCAGCCCCCCAGGGAACTTCTTCCCTTCCATCCCAGACAGTTTTGCAGAGCAAACTGCCATTTCTGTGAGATCTGGAGACGTTTTCCCTGCCAGCAACAATGACAGGCTGCTAAATGGTGTCAGCGACTCCCTGTCGGAGTCCCGGTTAAAATAAACCATCGTCTTCACGCCAGTGGCGTTTTGCCACATCATCAGCGCCAGGCTGGCTCCGCTCAGGGATAGACGTCCCTTTAATTATATAAATCGAAATAAATAAAATATCACACCCTCGGGCCCATTGCAGAGTGTCGTGCCTGATAGGAAAGCACCGGCAGGCAGAGTGGGTTTGGGAAAAAGGCAGCTCCTTGTGCTGCACAGCTGAGGGGAGGAAGGAAAAGCTGAATGATCAGATCCCTGTCTGGAAGTCGGGAGGGAATCGGGAGGTGCTGATAGAGCCCATAGCCGGGAAATAAATTGTCTCAGCTCAGAAAAAAAACAACCCCACAAACAAATAGTTGGGAAATCACTGACTATGCTGAGCTGGAAGGGACCCGAAAGGATCATCAAGTCCAACTCCTGCCCCTGCACAGGACACCCCAAGGATTCCACCGTGTTCCAAGATAGGAACAACTGGAAAACACCTGACAGCTGGTGCTGCAAGGGAGGGAGATAGCCCAAATATCCACACGCCTGCATGGGGCTGGCAGGGAAAACTGTTTACATGGAAATTAAAAGAAAAAATAAATTATTGTATCTTTTTCCAAAAAATCTCTCTTTAACTGCTTGTTTCCCTCCTGCAGCCACGTCCTCAGGGCTGGGTTTTCACTTTCTTGACCTTTTACTTTTTGGGAAGTTAGAGCTGGATCTCTCCATTCACTTCATTTTATGACTAATCCATCCAAACCACATGGAAAATGGTCCTTGCACTGGTCGCCCCCGTGGTCACCTGGAAAGGAGAGCTGCTGGGCCAGGCTTTCACTGACATGTGGCTGCTTTGGTTTCTTGCTATCACTGGCAAAAGTTAATTTATTCAAAGCAAAATCTCCCAGTCTGGGAGAAGGAGAGGAAGAGGTTGGAACTGTACGAGCTTTTCCTTTAGGTTATTTTTTTGACCTCACAGACCTCCAGAGCCTCATGAATCCTCTTTAATAGCCAATAAAACCACGACTGATTGGGAAAAGAATTTTTAAAACCAGGCTCTAATTATTTTTTGCCATTTTACAAAATTCAAGTGAGACACAACAGGGATGAACCTTTTCAGAATTACCTCGGGGAAATATTTTGCCTTTTTTGATGGCAGAGAGCAGCTCAGCAAAGCCACCAGTTAGTTCTTGATCTCCTTAAGACCTGACGCAAAGACTGGAGGTACAACCAGAGGATATTGATGAGATCAGCTGCAAACTCCAGGCCCAAAAGTGGGGGATCACTGGGGCAGAAAGGTGGAGGGAGGGACCAGCACATCAGGTGGTCACGGTGGTTTTGTCGGGCTCTGACACCTCTGGGCCTACAAGCAGGTGAAACCTTGATCACTGGTGCATAATTACCTTATCTCTGATCTTAATTTCAAATATTTCTCCCTGAAATATCTGTTTCCATTCCCCCTCCTAAAATTTTCATATCAGCAAATGGCATAATGTCATATTTATATTAATTGGATATTCTGGGTTTACTGCTCGCTCCATTGGCAGGGGGGAGGGTTAGAAACCACATAATATACAATCTAAAATATAAAATCCATGTTTGTGCACAGTGTATAATTTAATGCATGAGATACAGAAGATCTTCCAGCAGAGAGGGTTTTAAACAACAGCATTTTAGCCTCTAAAGCACGGCAGCGAGGGAAACATTTTCCATGCTCAGTTTCTGTGCTATTGGAACATTTGTTTTTTATTCTGAATATTTCAGCACATCTATTTACCTGGCACTATATTTAGTACCACAGTACCAAGATGGCATATATAAAGATTCAATTGCAATTCCCATCTGATGTCCCTTCCCTCTCCTTTTTACCCCCTTTTTTATGTCCGCACTCTGAATTCAGCACAAAGTTGGTGTGTTTAATTTAAAAAGAAGTAAAACGCGCCAGGAGACGCCTCAGACCACTGCAAATCACCTACTTTATAGAGGCAGTAAAATTGTGTATCGGATTAAAAGTGATGCTGATCTGAAATTTATGATAACTTTTAATGGCATTATAATTTTTTTTCCCTGTGCGCTCCATCACCGGATCGTTTGGATGCACAGTGCAGCGAGATGAAATTTGTAAGGGAAGAACATTACATAGGCAAGCTCCGAGAGGGGGGAGGCTCTGGAATAATGCAGGAGCCTCTCCTGGGCACACGGAGGACACTGGGTGTGGGGCCTGTGGACAAAGGTGGGAGGGAAACATCATCCCAACTAAAGGTTATTTGGGAGGACACCGGGACAAATCCATCCCGGAGCTGGCAAAGGTCTGGGGTTGTTTTTTTCTCTGTCTGTGTGAATCAAGGCTCTCTTCCCACTGCCAGGGAAGTCAAGGCTGAGGGACGCGGATCTGCCCTGAGACCAGAGGGATCCGGCGCTTGGCACAGCTCCACCCTTCCAAGGACACCTCCAGCCAGTGCCCAGCACCAGCATAGCTTTGGTGAAGAGAGATCCCCCTGAGCCTCCTTTTCTCCAGGCTGAGCCCCTTTCCCAGCTGCCTCGACCGCTCCTGGTGCTCCAGCCCCTTCCCCAGCCCTGTTCCCTTCCCTGGACACGCTCCTGGAGCCACACACTGAAGGATGAGGGAAGCCTCAGACCATGATATCGTTACTTCAGTACCTCCTACCCGCCCAGCCAAGGAAATAAAGCACCACAGTAGTGTAATTAAACCCTCTGTCACAATCTTACACACAAGCAATCCCAAAATCTGTCCTTCCCGGACCTCAGCTTTGCAATGAGGTCCAACAGAAACATGTAGAGTAATATATCAGCCCTCTAAAATGAGCATAAATTACTAAAGCAGTGAACACACGCGTGTAAAGAGTGAACTCATTTATTAACAGCCGCAGGAAACTGAATCCCACCATTTAAAAATTACTTGCGCCAGAGCAAACCCACCTGGAGCTTGGAATTCTTCAGAAGTATCTCTGCATTCAAGGAACCAAACAGCACCGTGATGGCTTGGGCGAGCTGGGAAAAGCTGCTGGGAAAGCCAGCAGATGCTGGAGGACAGGTTGTTCCAAGCAGACACCTGGTAAGAAGTAGAGGAGCTCATTGGGGTGAATCTGGGTCATCCAGGAGGTGAAAGAACAGGAGCTACAACTCCCACAGAGAAGGGAAAATTGCGTTGATACAAGGCGTGCGAAACCAGATGCCGGCTCAAAATCTCCTTAGGAAGAGCGCGGAAAGAAACCTGAATTATTTATCCACTGGCCACTCGCTCTGTAGAACAGAAAGGAGAAAAAACAGTGGGTTTTTCCAAACCACATCCCCAAGGACAGAGTGGATTCTGCCACAGGGCACTGCCTCGCCTTCCAGTGTGTTAACAGAGGCGAGGGTCTGGGAGCAAACACAAGGACAGGGGACACAGCAGCTCCTTTGGAGAGGCTTTACTGCCTTCGTTTGCAGTGGGGCTCCTTTGCAAGATGAATTTGGAGAAAATAAGGAATTTCATTGTCCACTTGGGCTCCGCGCTGGTGTGTCCCCCACTGAAGGGATTTTGGGAACCGCTCAGCCTCATTCTCATGGATACCTGCTTAAATTACCATCCATGTAAATTTTTGTAACAGCACCCCAATTTGCCACTGGTGCCTTTGATGCGGCGTTGTGATGAAACTTCCATTCTCCCCCTCCTCCTTCTCTGCTTCATTTTCATCCTCTCCTCCTTCAAACTCCGTGATCCTACTCCACAATAAAATACAACTGCTGTAAGTGATTGTTTTGCTATATTATGTGAAGTCAAAAACCTTTTGAATCGTATTTTGCAGTGAACCTGCCTTTGAATCCCCACGTTTTATCATTCCGCAGCAACACATATAATTTCAAACAAACAAGCGAACAAACCCGATGAAAATGGCCTGAATCTCTTATCAGTCAGTTTTACACTGGCGTAACTCCATAAACTTCAGTGGAATTAATCTTGATTTACACTGTTGGGAGAGCAGGAACAGGCACTGTAAATAGCTGCAAACCAGTGCACGACACTTAAAAGCAGGCACACCAGAAATGCCTGGCAGGAGATGAGGATGAAGGCATAAAAAAAAAGAAGCCTTCCCAGTGGTGCTAATCCATGGGCACAAGGATAAACCCCAAGGACAACAACGACGGAGAGGTTGTGGCATCCAGGGACCGCAGTCCATGGTGTGGGGAGACCCGTTTATCGCGCTGGTGGTGGCACCAGGTTGTGCCAGATGGGCACGCAGCTCTCTGGGGACGTTGCTGCTGAGGTGGGACAGACTCTGGGTTTCACACAGAGGAGAGGTTGGCTGGAGGGCGTGGGAAGGACCCCAGATCCGTGTGTGCTCCGTGGTCACGGCCGGAGTGGATTCTGCCGCGGATGTGGCGATGTGGCACCAGCAGAGCTTCGGGCTGCCTTCACACTGAAGCCACTGGGAATGGGGCACCGCAAGCTGATCTGGAGGCTCCAGCATTCCCAGAGAAGCGTGGGCTTCCACAGTTCCCAGGAATGCTGAGGGGATGTGCCCACCTGCAAGTCATCCCTTGGGACAGGTAACCTGTCCTCTCAAACACCTCATGGGAAACGGCACCAGGGGACACTTCAAAAAACGTCCCTCAGGTGATCAAGGCATGAGGTCAGATTCGCTACCAGCTGTTGCTCCCTCCGGAGAGAGGACATGACTGCCCTAAACCAGGGATCGATCCCTCGGGGAGCAGCGTCACCCTCTGCCAGAGCTCCTGACCTGCCACAGCGGGTGGCAGCCAGTGCATTCCCTGCGTGAATTATCTCTAACAGATCCATTTAAATTTAAATTCTGAAACCCAAATGGATTCTGTCTCTTCCCTGCTAATTGCCAGGGCAGGAAGCTGGGGTGCCTGGCATCCTACCCAAGTCACTTCTCCCACCTGTGGTGGACACAACCGATGGGTTTTGCTATTCCAGCTATTTTCAAACTCCTTTGCTCCAAACCATGGCAGAATATGGAGAACAAGACACCATTTAATTTTTCTCAGGGATACCATTATGAATTTTCACTGAGGTTGCACAAGTTAGGACTTAGGGGAGGTCAGAGGACAGAGAAGAGCACACAACAAGGAAGAGGTGGGATCTGCCGCAAAAAAGACAACGTGCATCCCAGTGCCCTCCCAAACATTGCAATTACTGCACTCCAGGAACCTGTCTTGGAAAACAACCCAGCAGAGGCCAGCGTGGAGCAGCACCTGGGCTGGGCTGGATCCTCAGCCCCATGATGGGTCCATGAGTGAGGCAGCACAGGGAAGCTGGCACCAGGGATATGCCCACGGGGATGTCTGGTCACGGAGCACCCAGGCGGGCTGGATGCAAGCTGAGTCTGGAGCTGGTCGTGGAGCATTGTGGTGCTTGCAGGGCACTCCATGAGGGGATGTGCCAGGCAGGCAGGGGCCTGAAGATGCCCAAAAAGGTTATTTTACTGATCCAAGGGTCCGTGTCTCTTGGGCCAGTGATACATGATAGAGTAAATGAGAAGGAGAGGGACCTTGCAGCACAGGAGACACCTGCACCTCCTCCTTGATGCTTTTCCTTTGACTCGTTGTAATGTCAGCACATCCCTGGGTGCTCCGTCATCCCCCCATCCTAACCTGTGCAACATTTCGCATGTTTTCCAAAATAAAATCTTGGATTAAGCACTAAAAGCTGCACCTATTGATTAAAGTTTCAAGTGCTGCCACAGCACGGGAGGGAAAGCCCCAGGCTCCCGTACCCCTCCTGGGATGCGCTGCAGCATCCCAGCTTGGCAGCCAGGCTCCACCCAACCCCAGGAAGATCAAAGGTGGTTAAGTAGCAGCCCAGACTTTATCCAATTGCTCTTATCAATCTTCATAACAAAGAGAAAACAACTCGACCATCTCTTGTGGGAAATAAATTGAGTCCTCCTCTGTATTAGCCCTATTGATGAGGCCCTGGTGAAGAGCTCCAGAAGCAATTAAAGAGAGTGCTGTAGATCCAGCTGTACCTGGATAACATTCTTGTTCTCCCCTTCTCCCCGGGTCCCTATCGCCCACTGGAATCAACACAAGGTGCATTAGAGATGATGCTTCACAAAGAAAAGCTGCTCTTCAGGCTGAGACAGCCTTGATCCAATTGCACTTCAATTAGCAGAGTGCAGGTCCCAGGGACTCCTGGCCAAGCTGCAGCTGCAGAGATTAAGACAGAAGGATGCCTTGGAGTTGGGAAAGAGGACCCAGGGTGGAGCTCGCTCTATTTTCACCTCCTCCACTTCCCATTTTGGCCACTTCCCAGTTGCCCTGCCAAGACCACTGGGCCCAGACTGCCTGGAAGGCCCAGGTAATGTATTTCCAGATCTGTCAGAGCAGACACCACATCTTCAATAAGCGAGATCCGAGGCTTAACCTCATTTAAATATTCTCTCAACAAAGGTCAAAACTTATCTGACTGCTGAGACCCTCCCCCCCTTACACCTGGAAAGGAAACATTTTGCTGTTAATTAATTCTTTCAGATGAAACCAGCAAAAATGTCAATGTAACAAATTAGACCTGCATTGATTATTGGCTTAAAAAAAAAAAGAGTTAATGGTTGTGATCTGGGGAAGGGGGTTAGGCAGGTCTTTAAAGTGATGCACACACGCAATACTTCATGTTCATACAGGCTCTGGATGTGGTGTTTTAATCGGAAAAATGTGGTTAGGAATTCTCTGTGTCTCTTATTCCCTGCTCCTCTTTGCTCCTCGTATTCCCTCCTTCTCAGGAGGACAGTCCAGGCAGCTGAAATGTACCACCACCACCGCTGTAAGCGAAGCTCTGCAGAAGCCATTTGTTCCCTGCCATCTCCACAGGAAAAGGGCCACTGACCACCATTGTGTTTGGGAAGCATCCAGGGGCCAAGGAGCTGCATTTCATGGAGCAGCAAATGCTGCCGATGGAGCAGCTGACAGCTCAGCCTCGGAGGAAAAACGCTTCACTCAGCTGCGTCGTGACCCAGGAGTAATCGAATGTTAACAGAGATTACCAAAAGCAACTGATGGTCCAACATTCCGGAGTTAAAGGTCCTGAAGAGACACAAGTCTGAGGAAATTACAGCAGGAAATGCCCCATCCCTGGAAGTGTTTGAGGCCAGGTTGGATTTGGAGCAACCTGGGGTAGTGGAAGGTGTCCCTGCCCATGGCTGGGGCAGGAACTGGATGAGATTTAAGGTCCCTTCCAACCCCAAACCATCCTGGGACTCCATGACCTGCCAGCAATACAGACATATTGAAATTATATAATGCAATTCCGGGCTGAAATTCCTATGCCACCACCAAACTGGATGAAGAGCATCCCCTTCTCCCTGCCCTTCCCTGGCTCAAAATGTGACTTTTCTCGTGCAGAAAACAGCACCAGTCAGGAGGGTGTGGCAGCAGAGAGGACCAGCAAAAGCAGAGGTTTTACATTTGGTGCCAGGGACGGGACTGAGGCAGGATCCAAAGGGCAATTTCAGCAGCACACAATGAAGAACAGCCCAAGGCAACAGCAGTGACATCTGAGGGCTCTGTGAAAACCACGGTGTGGTCACTGTGAGGAGCTGGCTGAAATTGCACATATTTTTAATCGAAAATCCAGATTGTAGATTAAACTTTAGAAAGAAATCACACAGCAGTATTTAATTAATGAAGGCTTTAAGTGACCTAGATGAAAATACCCCAACGATAACTCCTTGGCTGGCTTAAGTCAGTTTGCACTGATGATACATATTATATTTCCTGTCCACCGGAATAATCACCATTAATTCCCTGCCTGGAAAAGTCACTTTGCCCTCGTAAAGCATGTTTAGAGCAGCTCTGGAAATGAAGAGTGCGTTTAACAGCCACGCAGTGATGGTTTGATTGCAGCCTGGGGTTGACTGAGGCCGTGCAGAAGGGTTGTGGCCCCAAAGCAGGTGCGTGCCAAGCCCAGCACCCCGTACAATAAACCCCGCCGTGAATCCAGAAAATACATCCACATCCCAAAGCCTGGATTTTTACCCAACTTGGAATAAGCTGAAGCATTTGCTTCCTTTGACAGCAACAGGAAAAAACAACAAAAATTCCTCCTCTTCATTCCAGACCCCTCTGAAAAGGAGCATGACTACAGGCGAGTTTAACTGCAGCAGGCATGTCCTGGGGTAACAAGGATGTGATGAAACACACGCTTTACAACCGAGTTTAAAAAAAAAAAAAAGGGAAGAAAAGCTACATTCAATGGCAGAAAAAATTGATTTAACCACATAAAATATTACAAGCAAAAATCAGAGGTTAGAAGTGGAGTTGAAATGCAAACCATTACCTCCATTATCCAAAACAGGCTGTTTATTTACAGCTCGAAACTGTAGAAATGACTTGGCTTAATCATAATTAAAACCTTTTGGTATCTTTAGAGCAGCAGAAGTGTTGCACGCAAAGGTAGCAGGGCCGTGAGGCGGAGGAGATGCTCAGGCTCACAACAAGGACATCTTGGGCTGCACGGAGAACAAAACAAAAGCCTGACGAACACGATATTAGGCTGAGAACAATTCCGACTGTGGCAAGACAAGAGGCTCTGTAATTGAATTTGCAAACGGCCGTACAGCAAAACTAGAGCTGAACTACTTGTAACATCCATTAGCTGAGAGAGGCATTCCGAGGCAGAAAGGATCATCCGCAGGGAGAGGCGCTAAAGGCTTCCGAGCTCCCTGCCACTCCCGACTCCAGTCAGGAATCCCACAGCTCCCACCATGTCCTTGGGACTCTGCTGCCCACCTGGGAATGGGGGGCAAGGCTGGGCCTTCTCCCGGGCTTTTGCTGGGTTGTGTTGACTCCCACAAGGATGACAACGCTCATCCAACTTCCTCTGCTGCGATGGGATCAATAAGGGCATGGAGCTGTTGGAGCGATTCCAGAGCAGGCCACACAGGTGCTCCGAGGGCTGGAGCCCCTCTGCCCTGGAAACAGGCTGGGCAAGCTGAGGGTGCTCAGCCTGGAGAAGAGAAGGCTCCAGGGAGAACTTGGCCCCTTCCAGTGCCTAAAGGGGCTCAAAGAAAGTTGGAGAGGGACTTTGGATAACAGATGGAGAGGCAAGACAAGGGGGAATGGCTGCACACTGCCAGAGGGCAGGGATGAATGGGATATTGGGAAGGAATTGTTTCCTGTGAGGGTGGCAAGACCCTGGCACAGGGTGCCCAGAGAAGCTGTGGCTGCCCCAGCCCTGGAAGTGCCCAAGGCCAGGTTGGACAGGGCTTGGAGCACCCTGGGACAGTGGAAGGTGTCCCTGCCCATGGCAGGGGGTGGAACAAGATGAGCTTTAAGGTCCCTTCCAACACAAACCATTCTACGACGTGATATGATATGATATGATATGATATNTGATATGATATGATATGATATGATATGATATGATATGATATGATATGATATGGGATAGGATAGGATAGGATAGGATAGGATAGGATAGGATAGGATATTACAAAAGTGTAAGACAAAAATGTAGAAAACCTTTGTTAAGCTGCCCCTGCAGCCCCCAGCCCTACCACCAAGGCATCAACGGGAGGAGATCCTGCAAATGCTTCTGGACATGATCCCATTTCTGAAAGAAACTCTTCAGACAACCACAGTGCTGAGAGACTGCTGAAGGCAGCCCCTGTGGGACCAGAAATCCTTCATGGAAGGGTCATGTTACACTTTTGCAGTCTGAGAAGTGAACACGCGTCTCCGAACATGGCGAACTGAGCTCTAACAGGTTGGACAAACAGGATCTCTCACACCAGGGACTCAGCAGCCGCAACCCAGATGATCTCTCGGGGGCATTGGACACAGAGGACATCCCATCCAACCCGCACCTGCTCCCAGGCCACCATGGAGCCTGGGGATGCCCTTCTGCAGCGTTTCAGGTGATGCCATGATGATTT
>VZTI01005595.1:582000-600735 GCA_013397865.1 Struthidea cinerea | reverse complement strand
GGCTCTGAGCAACCTGGTCTAGTGGAAGTTGTGCCTGCCCATTGTCGCTGTAAAGTACTGAGAACGGCGAGAAACTACATGATCCAAGTTCAGGAAGAAAGTGGTTATTTAATTAATTGTAATTGGGTTTATATAACTTTGTTCCCAAAGATGACAGGAGGTCATTGGATCTTGGACCAGCCACCCGCTGTCCCATTGGCTAAAGCTCACAACACCTACTTCAAAATATTATTTCGCTGTGTACCATAACAACTCTGAAAAATAAATCCCAGGTGCACAGATAAAACTCAGTTTACAAAAAACCCATAGCAGTGTTTATCATAGCTTTCATGAGAACCATAAAGTTCTCACAAAACGCTGCAGAAAGCTGAAAAATTTCTCTACCAAAGCTTTTGAGCATCTACAGCCGATGGTAGGGGGGTTGGAGCTAAATGATCTTTAAAGTCCCTTCCAACTGAAGCCATTCTATGATTCTGTGGTTTTAGGAAGAATACAAAGCAATATTGGCATGAAGAACTTTAGCTCATTGCTATTTCATCCTAGGACATGTGGTAGCACTTCCTGCCATGCCTTGTGTGAACAGGGTTTGGGGTTTTCTTACTTGTCTTTTAAGGTGAATCACTGAGCATTAATGGTTAGAAGTAAATTGGTTTTGTGAGATCAGTTTAAGAAGAGATGTGACAACAGGAAGAAGTAGCTGGGCATGCAGGGGGTAAGTAGGGTATGCACAGATATTTTTGTACCAGCTTCACTTCTCGACAGAGAAGGAACATGTTAGAGGCCCTTTCCACAATGCCGTATGCTGCAGAATTGTCAGTGTGCTAGCAATCTAACCCAAGAAATGTTTATGATGCTACTATGAAAATTAGTTAAACTGCATTGTGGAAAAATACTATTTTGGGAGGACTATGAGTGTAAAAAATCATAAATTGATAATAAATTGCATAGAGAAGTCTCATATTGTTCTCAGTAGTACTACTTTTAACACTAATTTTATGCACTCTCCTGATTTACTTTAGGTATTTGTTTAACAAATGGCCTACATAGGCTTTAACTTTGGAGCAGAGCTTCAAAATTCAAAAGAGCTACAATCATTCCTGCTTTGATTTTTTGAAGTTCTGGTGGTACTACCCTGGTGGTGTTGACTGAAGTTTATTCCTTCTGCTAGTCATGTGGCAGATGGGGAAAAGAGTCTCAGCATTATAGCATGCAAAATCACGTGAGGCCAGAAAAAGTGACTGTTTCATGGTGACTGCCTGGTTTCCATGCGATTGTCAGTTTCCTGTAGCATTTGCAGAAGAGGGCAGTGACCCTGTACTTGCAGTTCTGAGAACACTCTGTGCTTAGGTAATGCTAGTGGCTCACATCTACAGCCTGCTCAGCATGTTATCTTTCATGTGGGTGCCGCTTCAAGCCCTTCTGTCATCTAGTTTAATCTTATTATTAAGTTCCCATCTCTGATAAACTGTCTTCTCTTAGCCCTGTGCTGAAATGGTTGTGTGCAGGGGTGTCTTACAGCTGCCTGGTACCTTTCCTCATGCAGCTGCTACTGCATTGCGTCTTCCAAAGGGACCTGGATTTTTGAGGAACCTTTGTTGGGAGGTGTTTATACTCATTGTGAAGTCAATTTATATTTGCATCCCTGACACAGGTTGTGTCTGGCTGTTTGCAGCAATGCCTGTGCTTACCCTGTTCACTCTCAAGAGCAAGCCTAGACTCACACACGTATAGGGATTTCAGCTTGTTTACTCAAACGTTCTTTGATTCACAGTTTGAGATAAACTTTCTCTGATGTTGAAGTTTTGTTTTGTTTTTGTTTTTTTTTATTTCCATGCTTTGAGAAAACTTTCAAAAAGAGCAATAAATATCTTCAGTTATACATTGTGAATGCATTGAGAATGGCAGTGAATTTAAGCCTAAAGGCTGTTTATAAAACAGCTGAGACTCACTGGTGGTGTTGCCAAGACAATGAAAATTAATTCAGAAGCTTTTCTGACTCTTTGTGTGATTGTATAGTTTCAGAAAGGAAGGTGTTGGAGGATTCCCTATTACATTTGACAGATTTTCGTGTCAAGCCTACAAGTTGATTTTTGACTGCCAGCCCTGCAGTAGTGTATTTGCAGCAGCTGAGCTGTACACTTGCAGCAGCTGAGCTCAGCTCTGCCTGTCACCACCAACACAGTATCACTTCTGCCAGCTAGACAGTCTTATGGGTACACTTGGAGTAACACCTGTGCAAACTCATTAATTGCTAGAAAAATTTCACTGGTGTTGCTCTAGGAAACAGGAAGAGAGCAGTCTGTATTTTCTGGCAATCTTTTTTTGTTTTGCCTCTGAAAACTCGTTTTCCTTCCGGCACATTGTTGGCATTCAGCCATGAGAAAGCTGTGAGGCCAAAGCAGCTCTTGCTGTGAGAGAAACACCTGACCTGTGAGGGGAAGGAAGACTTTAACATGCAATTGTTGCTCTGCAGATGCAAACTGGGGTGCCACCAGGTTTTCTGGACAGTCTACCAAGAACATGAGTGTCTTCCATTAGTTTTTTTGTGGCTACCAAGGAGTGGCCACATAGTTGCTCGCAGCTGTTCAGAGTAAATGTACTGCACAGGTTGCCATAACAAAGCAGTCTTTCCTACAGTGACAAGACAGTTCATCCTGAAACCTGAATTGCACGCCAGCACACTTGCCTTCCTGACATGTTGTGAGGCACTTTACTTCCAAGCACAAGACAGTCAAGGGCAATTAAGAAACCAAGACATCCTGGGAGCCCAGTCTTACTTTCTTTGGGCAAATGGGGGATGTCTTTTTGGCTCCAGACTCCCAAACTACATAACAATAAAGCTGATTCCCTGTTGTGGGAGGTGTGTGCCACCTGGCATTGAGGGCTGTGGTCTCAGTCGGGCAGCAGTGCCCGTGGAGGGTTACCTGCTGCACCCTGGGCTCTTGCCAGCCAAATTCTTCGTTGCATTCTGTGGTGCATGCTGGGCTCTCCGCAGTTGTCCCAGCAGGAGGGAGTGATCCAGAGGTGATACTGACCCCATCTGCGCATTGTCTCCCGTCCACCAGTAGCTGGGGCTGCCTCAGGACTCCCAGCTCTGCAGGGGGATGCTGCTTCATCAGCTCCTTATCATTGCAGGGAAGAAACAACAATTTCTGGCATCTAGCATTTTGGAACTTTGTGAAACTGACTGAGCAGCCAAAGTACTTTCAGAAACATGGTGATGTAGAGGGATAGCAGGACTCTGGTTTGAGTTTTGCATGCTGAACAACTGAGAAGAAGTACAAAGTGGCCTTCAGGCAGGTTACTGAGACACCATGCATAGGAAGGGAGCCATTCTGCAAAACACTGGGCTGTCTCCTGGCTTCATGGAGCTGCGTTTGACTGCTGACTTCCTGACAAGTAGCTACTGCTGCCTTCTCCAGCTGGGCATGAGAACCTCATGAGAGGTGAAACAAGAAAATGCTAGTTGCCACACTCTATCTCTGGCAGCGCAGTATTTTCTTACTCCGTATAATAAATCCTTCTTGAAAGATCTCTTTCCCTAGGATAAAAAGGACTATTAAAATTTGTTGTTCTTCATCAAACTATTTTGCAAGGTCATTTGTGGCAAAAGTACTAACAAACTGGTCTCTTTCTGGTAGTTCCTCATTGACATTTCCGTATGTAAAGAGCTAAGAGAAGGGCAATTTTTCTTTGACATTTTAACATGGAAAAGAACAAAATGAAGCTTGTCACCATGGGAGAGCACATTGTGCTGGCCTCCCTGAGACAATTTGTATTGGACTGGAAAGCTGGTGGCTGGCAGGAAGGAAAGGCAGGCTGCTTACAGTAGTGGCATGGGGTGTCTGTGCAGAAAGCAGTCCAGAGGCACATGGTCGTCTGACTTAGTGTTTTTATTAGGGATCTGGGCTTCTGTGAAAGAAGCAATAGCAGTCCCTGCTGAGGAAAACCTTGCTGCAGGTAATGTTTCGAGTAGATGAAACTTACGCAGATAAATGTTGCTTAATGACAGAAAAAGGAAGGAAATGCGTAAATGGGATTTGTGTTCTCAAGGCCAAAATAAAATGCCTTTGTGAACTGGGCTTGTAACAAAAAATTCAGCAAAATTAATTACATCTTTGTTGGCACTAGTGGAGCTTGTGTCATTTCTGTTTCCTTTGTCAAGGAGGCAACAGGTACAAGAAAATTTTAGGAATATGTGCTGTTTAATATTTGAACTCTTAACTTTAAAAGTCTGTGTCTAGAAAATCAAAGATCGACGTAGGCTGTTGTTTGGGAAATGCATGTGCATGTGCAAAACTGTGTAGTAACTACAACAAATACATTTTCCATAAAGCAGACTGTCAATTGTGGGCAACTTTTTTTAGTTAGAATACCATATACTACAGGAACATCTGACCAAAGTTTTCCAAAGACAGCTTCAATGCAGAGTTAAAATCAACTAAAAGCCCTTTATACCCTTCCAGCGTGTCAAGAGTACTCATCCCTAAGCCTCTGAAATCTGTTACGTAAAAAGTTAACGCTTTCAGGAAGTGAATTAGTAGTTAATTTTTGAGGAAGTCATGACAGCAAAGAGGGTGCAGTAAAATACCTCTGGAAGGATGGAGAGGGAACTGATGTACAGAGAAAGTTCATTGAAAGTGCTGAAATGCCACTGGACAACTGGTTCTGCTTTTTTTCTCGGGTCCTTGCTTATCTTCAGTCTGCATGCAGGGGACTCCTGAGTAGAAGCAAGATGAGGAACTGAATCTAGGGACTCACTGCTGGTGGTAGCAATAGGAAAGAAGCTCGCATCTCCTTGCTGATACCTAACTCTCAGGAGTGATGGACTTGGCTACTGCTCTCTACAAGTGTACTACCCTTTTGTTTGAAAGCTGTGATGAAAAAAACACTTTCCGGAGAACCACATTCATTGAAGCTCCATTTACAAAGTAATACATGAATTCAAAAATCATTGCTTTATTTTGGAGCCGTATTAGGCATATTTTATCTCTCCCCTAAATGTCCCAAAGTTGCCGCACTTGCTTTATCTCTGGTGCAGAATTGCTTGGCTGTAACATATGAAGCACAAGGGTGGAGGGTGGCAAAGCCAGGTTATGTAGGTCACTTACAATTCTACAGTGCAGAATTCTACAGAAGTGCATCTCGATTAAGACCATCATTTCTAAAGTGCTTCCTGTAGTTTGTGCAGTCCTTTTCTTTCAGCCCTTGTAATGTGAAGAAAGGCTTTTAGCTGCGGCCTGCAGTGACTGTTAAGCTGAAGTCTGTGTGAATGTGTTTTTATTCTGATGCCTAACTCTTCACCTGAGTAGGAAGAGCTGAAGCACTGAGAGCTGGAATTGATGCATTAGAATCTCTTGGAGACTGACTGAATTACTGTAGAGAGTGAAACTTATCTGTAATGTTAGTGATTCTAAATACACAACTGTTTGGATGACAAATTTCCTTAGTCAAAACCAAACATAGAAAAAATACCTCTATTTTGACAAAGGAGCTGAATTTTAGAAAACCACTTATTTTTAGTAATGCTGATGTGGACTTGCAGCTTTTTTTTTTTTTTTTCCTTTCTTTTCAGTTGTATTAATTTTCACTGCTAATATTCATTGAGCATACTCCTTGCATTAATAGAAGTGTCTGCATTGGTTACAACAGCCTCCAGCCTTTCCTTCAATCTAATAGTTTTCCTAACTTTCATAAAGATCATCCAAGTAGGCAAGTGAACTTCTGACTTCCTCAAAACACTGACTGCTGAAGTTAGAAATCGAGGTGGTGTTTGGTCAAAGCTTACACACAGGAGAGAGCTTCTGTGCACAGCATCCAGTTGCAGAAGTGGGGTGTCTTCATGCTCTAGCTTTATACTTTATATAAACCGTCTCTAGAAATCACTTAATCCATTTCTCTGCTTCAAAAGAAGATCAACTCAGCTGCCTGTAAATATAAAGAAATGTTAGTGGTATTCTCTGCATAGCAGCACTAACACTGAAAAATGAAATATTTAGTACTCTTTTCTTAACTAAATGCATACTGGTAGCTTTCTTATGATGAGTCAAAGTAAGTGCTTATAGGCAGAAAACATGTTAAAAACCGTGCAAGGAATATTTGATGTTTTTTTGAGAGAAAGTGTATACTATTAAGAATCTGGAACACAAATGGATGGAATCCCAAAGGATGGTGGTAGTGTTGAGATTTTATTTCATGCAACAAAAAAGATCCAATAGATGAATAAGGTGATGACACATCTACTTCTTATATTAATTTGATACAATCTTTCTAATCTTCAGTGATCTGTTCTTATTTCTCATTTAAGTTCTGATGAAGTTAGATAATCAAACCTCCAAAAACTTGATTTTTGTCCTGTCTTCTCAAATTCCATCTAGAAGTCTAACTGGAAACCTCATTCTTGTTCCCCAAGGAGCACTTATGCAAATAAAATGCGTGCTTAACCTGAGCCCATGTGATTATTCAGCAGTCGTGCTCGAGATTTGCTGTCTCTCTAGCACTGTACAACAGCACTTCCAAATCCTACCAAAGGAAGAGAACACTATGTTTTTAATGAAGTGAGCTGGTTTTGGCACTGATGATTTTCATCCATTACTTTCACAAGTACGCTGTGATTGTTGCTGTAGCACAAAGTTGTAATAGAATGTATTTCCACTTTAAACAAAACCAATATCAAAGTAATAACAAGCAGCCATCTTCAGTTCAGCATGTTTTAACATAAAGCCACGTAGATTGACTTGCTAGGGCATAAACTCTATTTTTCCTTTAAGGAAGGGGGTTGGAGAGAGTAGCAGGGATTTGGCTAGAAGTTGGCTATACAAAAAGAAAAATAAAATGCTTGTCATGGTCTTTTCTCCCTCCTCCAGCTATTGCATCTGTACTATGCTCTCAGATTGGGTAGCATACAAGTGCTGCAGTCTTCTCTGTCTTCAGAGGTAGATCTAGATGCATGCAGTAAACCAAAGAAAAATTATTTTAGTGTGTTTTTGGATAATTGTGCCATTTAGTTCAGTTGTGGTGAGACTGTTGATAAAGAGAGGAAGTAAAAAAACCTAAAGCTAACCTAAAGGAGTTATATTTACCTCTTCAGAACAACAGTGGATTGAAATTAGAAGAGAGATGTGAAACTTCACACATAATAGAATTTCAGTGAGTGAAATATCTTGGCAAATACAGAAACTTCAGATGGTTTGTACTTTAAATGGGGCAGTACTTAAAATGAACTGACTTGGAGCCAAAAGCAAATGGGTAGGTAAATGTCCAAGAATTTCCCACTGAAATACTATTTCTTAAGGAACAGAATTTTTTTTTATACATGTGAGGTGGGGAGGATGGGGGAGTGGGGAGGCAAATAGTTTCTATATTGATGCTGGTTATACAGCAAGATTTGTAGATTAATCCTTTTGCCCATGTTGCAGATTGATACTGCGTGTAGCTGCATGATGTACCATGTGCCACTTAATTGTTAAGTTAAACTTAGTCTTTGTGCGTATATGCTTTTATTTTTTATTTCATTAAAAGGCTTCTAACAAGTGTAATTAGACTATCTAAATAAAAGGAAGTAAATAACCTTGAAAGCAGCAGAATTGTATTTTTAATGAGGTATGTAGAAGCTTCAATAACCCAGCTTTAATAACTCAGATTACTGTTTATTCCTTTTTTTGTAGATTAAAGGATTTGTTTAAAACTGTGTATGTTAACTTGAACATGAAATGTGTCCATCCATTTCATACATCCATAGCTGAGAACTTAATAGGTTCTGAAGAACTGTTTCTGTCCACATACTGAATAAGCCCTACTGAGCATTGAAAGTACTGGGTGTGGGTGAACATCATGTTTGGGACACAGCACTCTGTTTAATCCAGAACAGAAGCATAATTGTTGGGGTTTTTTCAGTTACGTTTTTGGCGTGTTTTGCCATTTTCTTGTGAAGGTGAGCTAGGTAAGTTGGAAGGAAAGCAAGTGTCAAGCAGAGAACATAGTATAGGTAGCAAGAGGATGATTTGGAGAAGGGCGTCTCTCCTGGGAGAGACCTTGTGGTGGGTACTGATTCATTTCTTTAGCTGAGCTTCAGGAAGAGATCTGAGTACCTGGCCACCCTGCTGGAGTCAGGTGAACTTGTAAGGACAGGACGAGCAGCAAGGATGAGAGCAGAGGTGGAAGGAATGAGGAGAAATTTGTAATTTTTTCCAATTTTGGCCAACAATGGCTTGAAGACCGAGATTTAGTGAGGTACAAGAGAAGATGGACTTACTTGCAAGTGCTGAAGCTGCAGGTGAAGGTGGAGGTTATAAAAATCTGGAATTGAGACAGCTGAGTGAGGAAAATAAATTCAGGGGACTGACTCCGGTGAAAGTGATGAGAAGGAAAGCTTTGTGTTGTATTGTAAGAGCACAGTGAATGGGATGAAGAGGTCTGCAGGTGGTAAACACCAGAGAGAAACAGCCAATGCAACCATACAGCTTTCATTCAAAAGTTAGTTTTAATAAAAAGTGAAAGGCAAACAAATAGTGTTTCATTTGTATTGCAGAATTTTGACCAAGAAAGGCTACAAACCATACAGCAAAAGAAATGGAGCACATTGCACAGTGTCGGGTCAGTTGCCACAGCGGCCAGAGAGAACAAGGCTAGTGTATCCCATGTCCTGTAATCAGGAAACCCAGTCACCACCACGGGGGGAGAAAGGACAAGAGAGTGAACACGAGAGGTGCTATGCTCCAAACTCTTCTAAATCTTGGACTTGTCAGGTTTTAGTTTTATAGATCCCTCTTTTATTGAATACGAAAAAGAAAATTATAAAGGTTATTTTTAATGCTGTAAGAAATTTGAAGATAATTTGGGAAAACAAATTAAATTAATTTTACAATTATCTAAACGGAGGGAAATTGAGTCATTGAAAGTTTTTCATGAAAAATCAATAAAAAAGTTAACCTGAATTTGAGATTAACTAATGTGCTGCGGCCCGGAGGGTAGGGAGACAAGACACCAATATGATGTGCGATATAAGCTCTGATTTATTGTTCTGAAGCTAGCATTTTTATACACTTTGGCTTTCCGTGCATACATCAGCCGCGTGATAGCGCCTTTATAATTGGTTACAGTCATAAAGCACGCGCCTTACATGCATCTTTAGCATATCTTGATTGGTTGGCTCCTGTATAAGTTTTTCTTCCCTCTATGGTCTCTAGCACCTGTTTCATGTCCTGTTATCGCAGTTCTTTTACTTCATTTTGCTGGATCAGCTTTTCTGTTCAAACCTTCAGGGTCAGCCTGACCCAAACGCTCGTAGTATCGTAGGGCCCCTAAGGCTCCCAAGGCTCCCGCACTAATGAAATATATAGAAACACAAAATTTAGGCAGCATCAAAGGTTAAGCTTAAGGACTGATCAGAGGATTAAAGATGCATCTTTCTTGCACAGCATTTTCTTCTGATCAGGTGGTTTCTGAAGGACTTAGTGAAATTTCTGTTACATCACTGAGTTGTTACCTGCCAATTTGAGTTTATGGATGTTAACTCTTTAACTTAAAGTCCGAGTAAACTTAATTGTCTAATATTTTTAAACTATTATGAAATGCCTTTATAAGCCTTGACTGTCTCACAATTACATGCTTTGTGTGGCAGTTCAGTTTAGATAGTAAATATTTGTTGAAATATGTATATATTGGAAAACAGAGCTTTCCATTCTTTGCTGTAACTACCATATTCTTCTTCCTCATTCTTTTGAACAATAGTCTCTTTAGAGATAAATTTGAGTTCAATGCAAATAAAGTCTTCAGAGGTGATATTTTTATGATTTGTTTATATTAAATTTGCGATGCATGTTTCTGTTTTAATGCTGTGTTGTAATGTAATGTATTTGCCTTTATTTTGGCAATTGAAAGGGTCTTAAACGTTAATAATGTTCATAGAACCATACAACATGCTGAGTTGGAAATGACCTAGCCAGGATCATTGAGTCACACTCCTCGGCCTGCACAAGACATCTGCAAGAAACACATCATGTGCCTGAGGGTTGTCCAAATGCTTCTGGAACTCTGTCAGGCTGGTGCTGTGACCACTGCCCTGGGGAGCCTGTACAGTGCCCAACCACCCTCCTGATATCCGACCTAAACCTCCCCTGACACAGCTTCAGGCCATTCCCTTGGGTCCTGTCACTGGTCACCACAGAGAAGAGATCAGTGTCTGTCCCTCTTCTTCCCCTCATGAGGAAGTTGAAGACTGCAATGAGGTCTGTCCTCAATCTTCTCTGGGCTGAACAGACCAGGTGACCTCAGCTCCTCATCATTCAGCTTCCCTTCAAGGCCCTTCACCATTGTTGTGGCCCACCTATGGACACTCTCTAATAGCTGAATGTCTTTCTTACATCGTGGTTGTGATTTATTTGTTCCCATTCTGTAATGCCAAGCTGTATACCGACAGACTGAGAGAGTTGCGGCTGTTCAACCTCAAAAAGAGAAGGTTCTGGGGGGACCTTACAGCTGCCTTTCAATACCTGAAGGGGGCCTAGAGGAAGGCTGGAGAGGGATTTTTCACAAGGGCGTTAGTGACAAAACAAGAGGAATGGCTTTAAACTGAAAGAAAGAATTCTTAAAAGTAGATATTAGGAAGAAATTCTTTACTGTGAGGATGGTGAGGCACTGGAACTGGTTGCCCAGAGAAGTTGTGAATGCCCTATCCATGGAAGTGTTCAATGCCAAGTTGCATGGAGCTTTGCGCAATCTGGTTTAGTGGGAGGTGTCCCTGCCTATCGCAGGGCAGTTGGAACTCAATCTTTAAGGTCCCTTCCAACCCGACTGTTCTATGGTTCTATTAATGTGTGCTGCCTCATGACTCAAATACTTGCCTAATATTCCTTTAAAGTGGTGAAGCAAACCACAATTCAGCCACATCTAATTCGATACCAAGGAGGTGGACTACATCAGGAAAACACAAATAGCTTCTGTATTGAACTGTGAATCAACACACACAGGTGACAGGGCAACCAAAAACACCACAGCTGAAATGCAAAGGATAGATTTACTCCATTACCTCACTGACTGGAGGATCCTGAAGCAAGGCTGGGCAGCAGAGACACACAGAATGAGGGCACGGGCACCGTCAGGCTCAGTCCAATCCCAGCGGGCAGCAGGGCTGCTGCTGTGCCCGTTTATCCAGGGCCTGTGCACGCGGAGTTTGGCACCATGCTGCCATCTCTCTGTGCTTTTCATGGCCTCTGCTTTGATCTCTCTCCCAACAGGGAGCTCAGGCATGTCTGGGATAGGGCCTACAAGTCTCTGTAAACACCTATGTTATCTCTACACAGAAATTCTACTTCTTCAAACTATCTGTCATCCGGATAGAGGATAAACCGGATAGAGGTTTAACATACGGTTTCCCACACTATTATTCTCCAGGCTGTGGTGCTCCCAGCTTGAGCAAATCCACCATCTTCCTTGCCATTCTTCCCCTTTTAACCCCTTCCTCTGAACACAAGCAGAACTTACATCACCGTTTGTTCAAGTGTTTTCATAACTTCTTTCACATTGGATCACGTATCTCTGAATTTACTTTTCATAATTCCTTCCACTCTTTTCCCCACCCCAAGGTCACGTGCCAATGCTTGGGAATCACACTGAGCAGATATACATGTAGCTCCATGGAGCGAATTGGTGTAACTCAGTCAGAACACAGGATTTCACTGAAATCCTGTTCAGTTTCAAGCTGTGAATTGAAACAAAGCCATTTTTAAAAGGAAAAAAATGTGAAAGCACTCTCCTTGGATAAAAGAGAGGCCTGCATTCTCGTCTGGTTACATAGCAGCCATACTTGGCAAGGGCTACGCATTAGCCTTCAGACAAACTACATCAGCAGGATGCAAATATTACAGGCATTTTGACTTTAATTTCTTTTTCAAGGTGCTATGTTTCTAATTAAAACCGTTTTCAAGGACAGAAACTCAGTTACTTCTTATGATAAAATATATCAAATATCTATTCACTTCACAATATAATGTGTATAAAATAAACAGTAAACAAAATACCATCCATTCATATTTTTTATCCTGTTCTTAAAATCCTTGTAGTAATGTATATAGAGATACTGTACGTGTTTATACCTACACAGAGAGTGGCTGAAACTTAATGCTTTGTTCTGCTTCATGAAATTCAGCCTAATCATCGTGAGACTGCATTTTTTTTCTAAGCTTCTTATTTCTAAATGTGAAGAATTATTCAGTCATCTGCAGTTGATGTTTACTGCCAAATTGCTGATACACAGGAACCACTTTCCCTCATCTCTGCATGATGGACTGTACTAGTTAATAGTTCTTTTCAGCTCAGCAAATCTATGCACAGGTGTGTGCATGCATTCATGCTCCAACAGTTTAACTTGTTTGATGTTAAGTATGTTGGAAAAACTTTATCGTGGTTCTCTTAGTACAATAAGAAAATCCCAAGCAGATAGTCCCCTTTCCTTTGGGTGAGGGTTGGAAAGTTGTACAGGCATGCTTAGTCTTACTTTCAACATAGAGGCACAGTACATAACTGTCTTTCTTCATCCCCTCTTCTCTGAGTCAGCCAGAGCCATCTGATTAATCTGTTCCCACTTAACTAATTACTGTACTGAGGAGCTGTGTTCAGTGAGATGCGATCTTGACCAAATCCATAAATAGATAGGCTCCATAGGGAGCCTTGGCAATGGCAAGCACTTGCCTTTTTAGATGTGTGACACAGACAACAGTTTATGATAAACCACCCTCACAGTAAGAAATTAAAACACTTTGTAGAACTCAGTACTGCATACGTATGCATATCTGTACACAGACAAAGTAATAGTCTTCTGTCTTTTCGTCTCTTTCTCTCTCCCTCCCCACCACCTCCAATGTAACTATTCTTCTAAAATTTTCTATACACTACTTGGAACAATAAGATGCATTTCAGAATTAATAATAAACAGCAGTAAACAATATGTATTTTTCTGAGATACCTTATTTAGGTCTCCCATAACATTTTTTATCCTGCTCTTATGTCCTTCCTTAGGACGAGTGGCTCTTCTGGGTATCTGAGAAAAGGAAATCACTTTTCTGTAAGCTTAGCAAACATCTAGAGAAGTCTGTTAGCAACATAATGAAATTACAGAAATCAGCAGAGCAACAGAAACCTACAATTTCGTCAGTGTTATGTGCTGAGGTTGACAGCACAAGAGGATTTCTGCAGGAGATAAATACATAGCTAAAAGGCATGATGATTTGTTTTTAAATTAACCAAACCACAAAAATATGAGGCACAAGCTTTAAAATGCTGGAGAAGATAATAGATTGGACAAATTCTCTACTTCTCCATGTCTGTTTTCAGCTGTAATAGAGTTAGTTTTCTTCTTAGTAGCTCGTTCAGTGCTGTGGTTTGGATTTAGCCTGAGGGTAATGCTGGTAACACACTGAGGTTTCAGTTGCTGCTCAGTAGTGCCTACCCTAAGGCAAGGACTTTTCAGCTTCCCATGCTCTGCCAGCCAGCAGGTGCACAAGAAGCTGGGAGGGTCTGCTCAGCCAGGACAGCTGAGCCCAACTGGCAAAAGGGATATTCCATACAATGAGAATCATACCCGGTATATAATCCAGGCGGAGTTTATCATAAGAGAAGGGCAGTCACTGCTGGGGGATGGATTTGGGCATTGGTGAGTGTGTGCTGAGCAATTATATTGTGCACTGCTTCTCTGTCTTGGGTTTTACTCCTCTCTCTCTCACCCTCTCCGTTTCATTGCTATTGTTATTGTGATTGGTATTATTAGTATTTTTTTTTCCACGTCGTTGCAGCTATTAAACTGTTCTTATCTTAACCCTTGAGTTTTTAATTTTTTTCCTGATTCTCCTCCCCATCACACCATGGAGGGGCTGGGAAGTGGTACTTGATTGCCAGCTGGGGTTAAATCACAACCCTATAATTCTTTATTTTCTGGTCTATCATGCAACCTGACTTCAGTTACACAAAGTTATGGTAGGTAGTCTATAAATGGTCTATAGTCTATAAATGTGCTTAAAGATTGAATTTACCCCACTGCTTCTTACACTGCTTGAAAACTCAAATTCTGACTGCTTCATGTTGTCACCTGTTATAGATACTATCAAAGTGCTTCCACAAATTTAATTAATAAGGTAATAGTTACACTGCTCCAACTGTCTTTGAATAGGTAATACACCAGAAGTTTCAATTGATCCATAGAGATAAAAAAGGTATCTAAATAAATTATACAGTAATAATAGAGTTCATTTTGAAAGTTGGGGGGTTTTTTGCTTAAAATATTACATAAAGGTAGAATTATTTTTTATACTTCACATATTTTGGTAAAATAACTTTAAATTAAATATTTGATGTATTTATAGTGAAGGATAATCAAACTTAGCATCACATATATTGAGTCACTATGGTGGAATCACAGTACTTTTGGAACTTTTGGAAAAAAAGTTTTTCTAAGTCAGAAATAAAGAAATAGAATTTAAAAGATGTGGAGTTTATAGGTGTGTAAATTCATCTGTGCATAACAAGGAATTCAGAAATTGGGAGTTATCAGAACTCAGAAATACCAGGTGTCAGTACATTTGGGTTTTTTGTAAATCTGATTTTCCCCTTTGCTTCCCCTTCCTTGCTGATGTTTTTTTTTGTCTTTGCTGCTTTTCCAAAATAATTCTAAGCAAAGTGTATCAGCATGCATTATATTGATGGATGTAAATTGCAACTTCATTTTAACCCTGCATCTGTTGGAAATGTACTGCACAATTGCCTAACACAATTACTCTCCTGCCTGTGTACTTGCAGCACTCAACCTTTTATAGTTTTTACAGTCAAATCTAGTTGAGCCCTTGCGCTTGCTTTTCTATACTATTAGTACTTGAAAAAGCCAGTTCTTAACAGTGATCTCTGTGGTCCACCATCAGATTCCAGCTGGTTTATTCTTCTGCTTAGTCACTCATATATAATTTGAGTATTTTCTCTTTAGCTTAAATGCTGTATCATGTTTAGCTCCTCTTTTCTTTGCTTTAATACTGCATTTTTCATGTGACTCCCAAAATTACTACTTCTGTTACCCTATGGCCACCGTGCCATTTCCTGTAACAAGTGTTTATGTGCAGCCTGAGACAAGTTTATGGTGATCGATAGGATTCAGGTGCTTCCAGCTCCTTCTCCTACCAGTATAGGAGAAGGAGCTGGTATATAGAGGTATATAGATGTGTTCCTTCATGTTACCAAGTGGTCAGGTACTTTGAGTGCTGCCACTTGGACTCAGTGTGGACTGTGAAAATGCAGTTGCTCACCATGACCACAAAGCAGACGGCTCCACTGCCAACTGAAAGGTGTGTGTCTGTGTCAGCACTGGAAGTGCAAACTTGTTACTTATATTAAAAAAAATCTTTTCAGAGCTGTTAAAATTGAAAAATATAGATATAAATAGACTAATAAGCTGTTCAGCGTCCATGTATCTTCCATGGATCTTTCAGCTGTCCTGTGATGTTCTCATCTTCATGTTCTTTGTTATTTCTTTTCAGAGCTCTCCAGTACTTGGAGAGCTAGCAGATAAACAGCACTTCTAGCATTCTCTCAGCTTCTGTGCTAGGGAATTAAACCTTGTGGGGCAAGAGAAGGAGCACAAATATGGTGAGGACTGTACTCTGACTTTCCTACTTTCAGTGCCCAAACAAATATGGTAGGACCTTATCAGTCAGTCCTGCAGCCATTTCTTACCTGCCTGTACTGTTTAGTTTACTGCAAAATTAAAAATATGATTTGGGAAAAGGGCCTTTATATTCTACAACATTCCCTCTGCGGGGAAAAGACGATAAGTGCATGCACACTTAGAGAAACTGACTGAAAAGAAGCCTTGTTTTAGACTATCCTGGTTTCTTTATCTGTCAAGATAAATGAAGATTTTTTTTTTTCTTGCAGGCAGAATGCTGGTAGCTGACCCTAAAGCTGCTATTCCATACAATATTCAAAGACAACAGGTTGTCTTTTTAGTGTGGTACTCATGAAAGACAACTGCTCCCCAGTCTCATCTTCATGGAGTACTCTATTATCCTATCAACCAAGACTTACCCCACTTTTGCAAGACCGTAAAGAAGAGAGAGGAAGGCAGGGAAAAAGTTTGGCTCCAAATTAGCTTTGTAGCTAAGCTGAAAATATTATTTTGCTTTCTTTGGAAGGTAGAGAGGGACTTAATGTAGCTATAACCCTTCACAGTTCGTGGACAAGTCATCCTCTTCTTTGGAAAAACTTGCATACTGCTGCCTCACCAGCAAGTTGCGGGAGAGCTAACCTTATCAGCCGAAGCAGGTCAGATGCCTTTGGTGACAGACAGGGGTAATGGATAGCAGTGGTTACTGAAAGAGGTGACTGATGGTGGGATGCTGCTGGGGCTGCACATCCCCTGCTCCACTGGCCTTCCCTGCAGCAGATCTCTGAGGAAAGATGGAAGTGTGTACAGTATGCTAGTAGGTGTTCTGTTGGAGAAAACAAGTGGTTCCATGGCTGAGTTGCGGTTTCTTTCACAGGCTAATCTAATAGTATTATGTAAATCTCTTTCTGTTGGATTAGTGTAATTTTAAAAAGGGAAGTAGTCAACCAAGTAGTAAAAGTAGTTGAATCTCAGTACATTGTGTTTTTGGAGTTGTGTACTGAATATCAAATTTTTAAACAGGAAAAAAGTGCCTACATGTCAGAAACATACCCAGGCATCTTACTACTCTGATGGCAACTTAATGCCTTTTCCTTACTCCTATTTCCCGCTCCCATTAAACTTTGGAATGCAGAAGATGGCAAGGAAAATTGCCCCATTCTTGACCTGTTGTGGCAATAATTACTAGAAAATTGGTCCCTGGGGGTTTCTGGGACAGTTGACCAACTCTGTGTCCAGCTTAGAACTCTTTCAATGGGTTCTTGGGGCAAGAATTTTACTCCTCACAGAAGAAACTAGCCAGGAAGGGCTGGTGCAGACGGCTGGGAGTGGGAGGGAATACAGGGTGTCGGCCACCCCCAGTCACTGTCATCATCCTTGTGGAAAAAATGAAGGGACTTTTTTGTTTTTTCCCTTTGATTCTAAACCGTCTCTGTATTTAAAACTTCCCTTAATTCATGCTAATGAGTAGTTGTTCTGTGATCCCACTAAGCCAGGACCAATAAAGGTTGACATGTAGGTGTTTTATTGGTGCTTCCATCCCCTATCTGCATAACTTTTGCTTATACATATATTTTTTTTAAGGGGCAGTGTGTCTCATGATGTAAAAAGAGTGCAGAAATGTCATGATTAGGTAATGGGTAAGTACTTGTTCTGAAGTGAAAAAAGAGTGCAGAAATGTCATGATTAGGTAATGGGTAAGTACTTGTTCTGAAGTGAGTCTGGAAAATCACTGGATGTGGAGGTATGCCAAGTGTCCCGAAAAGAGCAGGTTTAGAGTAGTAATTAAGTGCTGGTTGAGTAAGAATTACAAGATCACAAAACAAATTACTATTATTAGCACAAGTATTTGTTCTTACATCAAGCTGTCATCCTGCCTTGCTGTTTAACCTGATTCTGCCATGTGGAAAAAAATTGGTGTCAGATACTTTATTAAGTGTGAATTTGTGATTTACTTTGGGGAGAGAGTGCAGGGTGGTTGGTGTAATTTTCTCCTAAAATGGCAGTCATTTTTTGACTCCATGCACTTTAAATTGAACCTACAAAAGCAAGAGAATTTTAAAAACTAAAGGGCTTTTCTGACTTTGAAGATGCTGTATGAGTGAATGCCAAATCTGAAAATTTAGGATCTGTGGGAAGATATTACTGGATAT
Organism: Struthidea cinerea; assembly: GCA_013397865.1. Taxonomy (NCBI): domain Eukaryota; kingdom Metazoa; phylum Chordata; class Aves; order Passeriformes; family Corcoracidae; genus Struthidea; species Struthidea cinerea. The sequence continues at coordinate 582,939 of VZTI01005595.1, read as the reverse complement.
TCTATGAATGTTAGCCTGTGCAAAGCTGGTTTATATCAGCTTGTCGCTGCGGTTCTACAAGGGGAAGCCCAGTAAATACCCTTTGATTTACACATCTCCTCTGCTTTTAAAACAGGAGTTTAGAGAGAGTTGTAAAATGGTGTAGCTTAGGGATCCCAGGCATGAAACAGCCCCTTTGATTGCAGCTTAAGTGTGATCTGCGTGTACAGCGTTTAATAACAAACAGCTAATTGTGCAGTTGTGTGCTGAATAAATACCACAACAGCAACAATAAGAAGGTTATTTGGTGTATAACTGGCACTTACTCAAGATACTTGTTAGTTGAGAACTTTCTTACCATCTTAAGCAGTGTCACAGATTTTTGGAGCCTCACATCCTATTAACTGTGGATGAGACCAGTCTTTAAAGTTACATGGTTTTAAACAATGTAGTGGACTTCTGACAACACTTTTATATTGAATAATGATAGATCAGGGCATCCTTCCAATAGGTTGTTGTGGACAGAGAAAATAGTGAAAGACTGAAAAAACAAATTACATCTCTCAGAAGAGAAAGAGAGAGGAGATCTACTTGTCTTACGCAGCCCCCTTTGTTCCAGTAGGTCAGCCTTGTGCTGTAACATCATAGTTGACCTATTGCCAAAACAAGATTAAACAGTCTTAGCCTTAAAGGCATCGGAAGCATGAAATGGCTTTGGGGAATGATGTAATTCAGATATGAATAATACCATGGAAAAATCATCAACACAGACAACTCTTAATCCCCACCAACTTTTATAATTAAATTTTCTCATGTATCAGAATATATTGTATGTCTGTGTAGTTCAGATTTATGTTTTTACTTTTTTACTCCAGAGCTGATGTTAGGTGTAATTTAGGTTTTAATATTATATTTTGGGGTTTGTTGTTTCTGGGTTTGTTTAATTTCCATTGTAGGGAC
>VZTI01005595.1:539351-581972 GCA_013397865.1 Struthidea cinerea | reverse complement strand
TAGGGATTGGGTAGGGGGAACGGTTGTTTCGTTTTTGTTGATTTTCCATAATGCAGTAGCTTTTGCTACACTTACAGGCTGAGCATCCATAAGAAAGTGGTTAGCCATGCAGCATTCAAGCCTATGGATGAATCTTAAGCAGAAATATTTTTCTTCCTCTATCAGGCAGTTTAGACTTCTAGCCTGAAAGCCAGCCAAGTGATCAAAAGACAACAGCAGCTTTTGACTTCCTTGTGGTCCATGAGCTTGAGTTTGGAGTTGTGATGATGTCTGCATCTGTCTACTGCTCCACTTTGTTGTGTCTCTGAAACTGTGGATTTTCTGCAAAACTGACTGCTTTTTAAATAAAGCTTTGTATCTCTGTGGGGATGTGCATGCTGTGGGGGAGAGTGTGAGACAATCACTTGCTTTTCTCCCTGGAAGCAAGAGCCAGAAAGGCTGTGTTTTCAGTTCAGCTGTGAAAATACCTCTACTCCAGCAGTGCAAAATAGCTCATACCTTGGAGATCAAACTCAGAGGCACGGTTGCAGGAAAAGTTTTTGCAAAATTGGACTGAATCAGGCCTGAATTGGACTGAATTAGGACATCTTGTCTAGCTCTCTGCTTCCAGTTTAGGATGACACAGGTATTCCAGAGGTCTGTGCTTTCTCTTTCAGTCACATATGATTGTCTTATGTGTCAAAGATAACACTAGCAGACCAAGTCCGGGCAAGTGAAGCAGGTCTTCAAGCCTGTGTGTGATGGAGAAGAGGATATGGTGTGGTCTGAAGCACTGCTCCGTCCACTGCAGTTTGTAATAATATTGTGCGAGTCCTCATATGATAAATCTGATCCTTGAAAACTTTGTGTGGAATTGGGGGCGGGTGGAATTTAAGGCAAAGTTATTTTTCACGCAACATAACATCTTCTCACAAGTTCATGAAAGTGAAGAATGAGACTTGAATGGTGATCATAATACTGAAATAAATATAAACCTCAACTTAAGACTGTTGATTTAAGACTTCTCTCAAAGTTTACTTCTCTCACTACCCATGGCTGCATTCAAAGATTTCCCAGGTGGTGGTGCCTACTCTAGAGTGTCTTTCTAGGAGTTCGTAGGAGAGGTCCTGTCTTTGCCCTGCCTTCTACGACTGACAGTCATTTAGCCTTGCCCAACTGCATGTCCCAGTTCAAGACAGTTTCACTCAGGTGACAGGGTACTATGTGGGGTCAGAGTAGCAATGGTGGCATGAAATGAGTAGCTCTGAATGTTATACAGCTGTTCAAGTAGTCAAATCTACTAGGGCTAGCTCTGATTTAACTGCTGTTCTAAGTCTGGTTTAGAGAACAGCTCTTCTTCAGTTAACAGGGTGGGCTAGCTTCAAAAACTGTTCTCAGTATCATTCTGTAATTCTATGATTCCTTCATGTGGTGAAAAAAGCAGGAAGAGAATTTCTAGAGAAACTTCAGCAAGAGATTAGGGAAACTTCAAAGAAAAACCAGTTTTAGAAATCCTGTTCTTCCTTTAACTCAATATTAGACTCTTGGAGATACCTGATCTAGATCAGCGTGTACATCTAGCAACAGCAGGCTCGTACCTCGATGGTAGTGTGCTGGAGTCAGCAACTTCCTGGAGTTTCTTCTGGTTTGTAAGGCAAACACAGGATTTTGTTTCTCCGTGCCTCGGTACTTTTCTCATCTTCAACCTTGTACTTAACAAGATGATACAGTAACAGTTGATGCCTTGAGAGGCCACCTGAAAACAGAGACTAGACAGGAGTAAGGGAATAAAGGTGGGTATTTATTTGAAGGGCCTTCAAAGGTACCCCCTGGGGAGCCAGAGGCTACTGCCAAAATGGACCCCAAGATGGACGGCAGGTCACGAGTTCTTCACACTTTTGCGTATCAGGGTTAATTCTCCAGTTAAAGCTTCAGTTTAATGATGTCATTTCCCCTCAGCTTGCCCCCCTCTCAAAGGCTTTTGGTTTATACTTTTTGGGCCTAGGACGGTCTGGGTGTCCTTGAAGACAAAGCCTGGAGAGGCTTTGTTATGTCTACCTAGCTTGAGAGAGCAGAAGTCAACAGGCTACGAGAAACGTCAGAGTTACACACTAGGCAGTACAGGATTTGAAAAATATGAAAATTAAAACCTAAGGCATCACAGTAATTCTCGATACTACTGTATTTAGTCAGTGCTTTAAAAATCTAAAGCAGCGTCATGAAACTCAGTTTTGTTTTAAAAACTTTTTAAAAAACTAGCTTGAGGATAGAATGAAGTGAATATTGACAAATCATATAGATTGTAAGAAAATAGAAATTCTCCCGCCTGCAGTAGAAAAAATACTCAACGTGCATATGGAAGGAGAAATCCAGAAACCATTACTTTTGTCCAGTAATTCCCAGTAATCGAAAATCCAGTGGTCCTCACTGATAAGGCGTTACCTTTTACTTACAGACACGCTGAAATGTGTACATTTGTGTGATACGAAAGCCGTATATTAAATTACCTTTCCTGTCTCTTCTAGGTTTTTTTCAGGTATTGTTCTAGGTGGCATAAAAAGGGGTAATATACTTTCGTCAAACAGAGTTAAGAGCTGATTTCCCCCAGCACAGTAAGCAGGCTGCTCTTAACTCTAAATTTTCTTGAACTGAACACTTATCATCTCTTTTTTTTAGTGGGCAGTTTGCCGTAGTGAAAAAATGCCGTGAGAAAAGTACCGGTCAGCAGTTTGCAGCAAAATTCATCAAGAAAAGGAGAACGAAATCCAGCCGTCGTGGAGTGAGCCGGGAAGACATCGAGCGAGAAGTTGGCATACTAAAAGAGATTCGACATCCTAATGTGATTACGCTTCATGACGTCTATGAGAATAAAACAGACGTCATTCTTATTCTGGAACTGTAAGTAACTCTAGAGACCCATGGAAGAGTAGCAGAATAATTGTTTCTTTGTTTTTCAAAAACAGACCCTTTCAGAATTGCAGTGATTTAATGGAAGTTTCTTATCACCCCAAAAGAAAATAGATGATAGCCTTAGAAATCTTCATTTCTAAGTCAGTGTTGTAGCTTCCTGATTTCTACACATATTTTTCACTCCGAATGCACTACAAAGTTTAAAAAAAAAAATCAGCATCTTTAGGATTTTTTTTTTCTGATTGTTACTTTAATCACTGTTGATGTTATGGATCCAGAAGAATAGCCTGGAACTAAATAAACTGATTTGAAGATAAGAGCAGAGGAAAATAGAGATTCTAAGTGAAGATTAGTTTAGCAAATTTTACTGTATTCTGTGTTGGTGTAAAGTGACCTCAGTGAATGCTTTTTCTCTTTTTCTAACGCACATAAAACAGAACAGAATTTTCCCAGTTCTCTCTTGTTGAAATGAGAACTGAACTTTCACATTGTTTCATACTGGTTTAGTTCCCAATTTTTCATCCAGTGTCATTGCAAATAGATTGAGGTAAATATGTCAGCAGGGACTACTTCTGCATTTTTTCAAGTCTGGCTTCCAGTTCCTCAAAGACTGCAATTGTAGGAGCTAAGCATTATTCACTTGTTAAGAGTTTGTCAGTGCCTGCTGCTGGAATGTGCATGTCTTTACATAGATTGCATGCCTGGCACTTTATTATTGCCGTACTTGCTCTGTATCAGTTAACCATGCTTTAGAGTTGGTATTTCATGCAAGCAGAAGACTTGGTACCAGAATCTTGGGCAGCACCTTTTTCTTGGCTGTTCATGTGCTTTTTCTTGTGTAGTTTATGTCTTCCTGTTTACTAGCTTTGATAAATGGTATTTCCACTTACCTTATAAAGATACTTCAGTTATTCATGGTTTCAGTAACATGTAGATTTACACTATAGATTTAAAAAGAAAACTGGGAAGTAACTTTTGGAGTTTCATCTTTTCTATGGTCTGTGTATGAATGATAACACTTCTTTATGTTTATGCAAACATATTTTTACACTTCTAGTCCAGCATGTGATGGTTTATTGTAATAGTTGTAGTCTGGCTTGTTTTTTTAGTTCCAGTTGTACACACTTGCGTTAGTTTGCCAGATTTGGATAATTTAAACAAGTATTTTTTTCCAAACTAAATTATCATCCTGTATGACATAAAAGTTCTTTATATTCTTACTACTTCTGGGTTTTGCTCAGAATTCTTTGAAGTGCGACTTGAATACACAGCAAAATTAGTGTAATGCTTCTTCCTCTCCCCACTTGACACTAAGCCTCACGTTCTCTTGCCCTATAACCTTACTGTCAGAGTATTGTTGCTTCTGCAGCTCTTTCTGCTCTGTAATCTGTCCAGATGAAATCAGGCCAGTGTCTGTACTGGAAAGCTGTGAGGGAGACTTGGTAGTTGTAACAGTGGTAGGAGGAACGGGACTGTTCCACCTACCCCCACTTTGCACATGGAATAGGAGCCCTTTTGGCAGCAAGATTGCTGTGTGTGTCAGCCTGTACCCACTACTGTCCATTGAGCAGAAGAATGACAATCTGCATATTTCATAAGCTTGATGGCATGAAGCTCAGCAAATTATTTGCGTTGCAATTTAGGTAATTGTTTTGTGAGGCCAGCAATCCCTATGTAGTTTCAATCGGAGAGTTTTGTTTTCACTTTTCCAAACTGCTTTATGAGTTTTTCAAGTTGAAGAAGTGCTATTTTGGATATCACAAAGGTAATGCATTTATTTATTTAGACATTTGAAGAGGAAAAGATGACATTAGCAATCCCTTTGTAAACTTGAATATGCTAACTGCTACAAAGTTTTGTAATTCTCAAAATCACCATGATGTTACATAAAGCTATTGAAAAGACAGGATTGTCATTTTAATCGCATGCTTAGACATTAAGTATGTAATCCTTTTTCTCTAATGTTCTAATATTCACATTTTGCCTAGGGATCTACCCTCTTGACAGTCTTTGTTCTTACAGAACAGTTTCATACGAACAGAAGTAAATCTGCAATCTCATTAACCTGTTTTGCTGTCCTCGGAATCTACCCTAAGTGTCCATTTTCCATTCTGATTAGAGCATAGTATATTTCCTGGAACTTTTGTTCTGTTCTGACGACAATAATGAGGCAGTACACCGCACAGAGACACAATTTTGTATAACTGAGCAATTGCAGCTGCCCTTTTGTTGCCATATGTCAACATGCACAGTCCCAGGGCAACAGGGTAGCCTGTTCACTATTGATTTTTATTTTCTGCTTCAGCAAGAGGTTTGCTATATTGCATACAGCCTCCTAGACGTTTTTCTGCCTTACCAATTAGCAGTCTCTTAGAGGTGAGCAATTGACTGGATAAGGGGGAATGGCATCAAACTGACAGATGGTAGACTCAGATCGGATATTAGGAAGAAATCCTTTACTGTGAGTATGGTGAGGCACTAGAACAGGTTGCCCAGAGAAGTTCTGGATCGCCATTCCTGAAAGTGCTCAAGGCCGGGTTGGATGGAGCACTGAGCAACCTGGTCTAGTGGAAGGTGACCCTGCCCATGGCGGGGGAGCTGCAACGTGATGATCTTTAAGGTCCCTTCCAACACAAACCATTCTATGATCCTATTCAAGGTCATGATTTATATGCAGGAATATGTGGGCAGTTGGTTAATTATTGCAATGGCGAGTTAGGTCCTCACAGCACAGAATACAAAGCAGAGTGGCTTTATCCACAGAGGTGTTTGGAAGTTTTTCTTTCAAATCCCTTATATCAGGAAACTGATCTACCAAAAAACCCAAGTTCTATGAAACAATTTATGAAACTTTTAAAACCAAATCCTTCCTTAAAAGATTCAGCAGCCATGCACAAGCATGAGATATCCTTGAAGAGCCTTACTTTGTTGCAGTCTTTTGGTATATTTAGAACATTCAGACTTATTTTCATAATTCTGGGTCTTAGTGACAGGTGTCTCCTTTCTTGACTTGGAAATAACCTTTTAAATTCCCACTCTGTGGACTCTTTCATCGTCTTGAAAGGAATGTTATGCATATTACATACAAACTGGAAGCCACTGTCTTTTCCTCATCTAACTTAAAACCTTAATAGTTTACTTCTTTTTCCTTTTATCACACAAATAATGGAATTAGTCAGAATTTCGTAGTACTTTTTTCTATTCAGCTGCAGCAATTAGAGTCTGTTATATGTTAGCAGTACTAAGCTATTTCTAGTGAGCTCTGCTGAAGCCATCATTTTTTCAGACTTCACAGACTAGAAAACACAGATGTCTCTGCACAGTGATAATTATTTTCTTTCCTGAAGCATGTTTTGCACCCACTTGGTTCCCCTTTTTCTGGCCTTGGATGCATAATTTCTCTCTTCCACTTTATTTTCTCTTCCACTTTCTTTTGTCTTTATTTAGACTGCAGACATAAAAATATACTCATTTTTTGGTTCTTTGTAGTGCCTTGGTTATGGTTTCTTGCTGCAACACAAAGAATAAATATTTTCATTCTATATTCTATAGTATTTCCTTAGAATTCACAAAAGTAATGCATGTGGTCTCTTTTTTTAAAATGGCTTGATAGCAATACCTGGCTCCTTTCACTTGGAAGCTGTAGCTGGAGTTAGGTATTCATACTTTTCTCTGCAAAGAACATAACTTCATTTCTGAATTTAAAATCTTAATTTAAGATGGTTAGCTCTTGTAGCATGGTTCTGAGTGATGATTATCTGTTTTACAAATTTTTAAAAAATAGAAAGCTTTGAAAGTACTAGAGTGAAATTACATTAACTTAGAAGCATTTGTGCATTAAATACTAGGATTTATGCTTCATTTGAAAGCATAAACTTTCTTTTAAACTCAGTCCTGTGCACCCCACTGTCTCTGAGTTTCTACTTTGTTGGTAACTTCATATTATTAACCAAAACAGAACAGTGCAAGGAGAGGATGATACATCCCTGTATAAAAAATTACGACAATTTCATTAGTTGATCATTGAAGAGTAAATAAGAGCAAATAATTAGGAACTCTTTAAATTCCTTTTCTATCTTATTGGGGCTTTAATTTAACATTTTACAGTTATGCTCTAGAAGAGAGTTATAGCCTGTCTTCCAGAGAAGCTTGAAGTCTTCACAGGGTTTCTTTATTTTTCACTTGTCTTTGGCTTGAAATATCTCTGAGATTTTTGTTAGTTTTACCTGTAAGTAAATAAGAAAGTTATTCTCCAGTGGCTTTGCACCAGAATTTGAGAGGAGGATTAAATATTTGGTGCTTCTGGGATGTAACTGGAGGTTAGCAAACCCTGTGACACTAATTTGTAGATCTTGTGCCCCCTTTGGATTTCAAAATCCCAAATTCCAGGCCCACAGATAGATGCACAGAGAATATGTAGACAGGTTAAAACAAAGCTTGACGGGGCTGAAAGAACAGGCTCAGAGCCTGTGTGACTCTGCCACACACTGAGCACATCTTGAAGGGAGAGTTGGTTTCTGTGTGCTGCAGTCTCTGAGCAAAGTGCTTGGCCCTCTTGTTTGCTAAACCTGAATACTCCTCATATATTAAATCTGAATGTTGTAGATGAGATCAAAAAGACTAAGGCACTCTGCTGGGCCAAAGTAACTACCTGCTTTATCCAGACTCTGGGCACTTAAGGAACTTCAGTGGTGGAAACCTAATTACCAGCAGTGTTTGGGTGCAGGAAAGATTCACAGGAGTGTTCAGGCCCCCCCCCACCTTAGTGGGATTTAACTGCTTAAATGATAGTCCAGGTTTTGGTGTGTGTGTTCTGGCTGGGCATTGAGGCCAATGCTTCTTGTTCAGTATAATTGAAGAATTTAGGCACACTAAAGAGAGGATTTCATGACAGTTGGTGTCTCTGATAGAAGCTGGACAAATAAAAATGAAAAGGCGTGGTGATGCTGTAACATGTCTTCGTTTTTCTGGTAGCTAGATAAAGAAAAATTGAAGTGCAATGCTGTTCAGCCAGTAGGTAATTTGATGAGCTAGCAGCCCTGTTCTGCTCTTTCAGAATGTTTGGTACACTTTGTACTTCTGAGGAGTGGGTTGGTAACTGCACAATTCATAAAGGCAGTGAAATGAAGTCGATGTAAGCCCCCTTATTCTTACATAAAACAGAAGTAATAATATATGAATCTAGTCTTGGGCTGACAGTGCATGACTGGCTGTCATACAATACACATTTGACCACAGAATAGGGAAAACATTTCTTTTACAAGTTGATCGAAGAAATGTTTGGACTAGAGAAGAATTTAGATAATTTATCAAATTCATTCTGTTTTAAAACTGGAATAAATTGATGGCATGCTTCTTTAACTTAGTTTATGTTGTTTTGAAATCTAAGCAAAATGAATGTTTCTTCAAGGGGTTTGGGCCTAGATTTTGGGGTTTGTTTGTAGATTTTTAAATTCATTAGAAATCCTTAGATAATCATTAATTATCATTTAGGTGCTGTTGCATAATAAGCAGTGTGATCATGGCATATGACTGAGTCATTATGAGGTGACCATGCTGACTTTGAAGGTTAATTGATTCTAAGTTCCCTGAGTAGGTTCCCATAATGACTTCCTCTGAGATCTGGCAATAGTTCTGTTTCATAGTTAAGAAAGCCTGGCAATTTGCAAAAGCACTATCCAGAAATCTTTTTTCCATGGGCGTGATGTATTTTCTCTCCCAGAGGGAGGTGTGTGGGTTGCAATCACATCTGTCAACCTTCCTTTGGGAAGGCTGGGAAATGCTTTTATCACTATTGCATTTTGTAAGAAAGAATGAAGTCAACTGAAAGCTTTAATTTACTTCTCTCATTTCAGGAAAGTTAGCACTTCTGCCTAGAAATATCAGTGAAGTAACACATACCAGATTTGCTCTTAGTGAAAATGTTTGTATAAAATACTTCTAAAAACATGTGCTCTGCTACTTTAAAACAATATAAGAGGTCATGTTATAACAATAAAAATAGATTTACTCAGCCCTTATGACTTTCTGTGTTATAACATGGTCAATAATACATTGGAATTAGGTAGGATTAAGATGTGACTGCCGTAAAGCACCAACTCTTATTTTACTGAGCATGATATTTGAACAACATATTATGACTGCAAAATTATGACTTAATTTAAAATTTAAATGTAAACAGAAAGGTTTTATACAGGAACATTAAAAAATTAATGTTTTAAAGGAAAACAGTATGTGAAGATGAACATGAAGGCTTTGCAGTCATGAAGGAATTTAGCTGTGATTTGACTTGTAGTCAAGTTTCTCTGTCAATCTGAATGGGTATAGGTTGCTGTCCCTCCTTCACTTACTAGTATTTTGGCAGTTAGAGTTGTCTTAGGGCACAAAAGAACTGGTCAGGAAGCTGTCTGGTAACTCCTCCCAGCAAACGGAGAAATGGAACAGAGACAAGCTCTGTGCTTCCTGGGGATATCAGGCAGAGATATTTCAGAGTCCTCTACAGGAAGAAGCGCTAGTGCTTGGTGAACCTCTTGCCTGCACTCCCTTCAGGAAGCATCTTTCTCCAGCTGGTGGTTGGGGGCAGCAGTCTTTTAGATGCTGGCTGTGTGGGCCCCTCTGTAGAGGCCCAAAGGCAGGCTGGGAGCAAGTTTGTGTGGCTTGGGAAACCCATGCAATGGTCTGGTTTCAGTCAGATGTCAGCAGAGTGTTTGTGCATCAGCAACCCCAAAGCTAATTTAGAAAACAAGGGCCCATAGTAATGGAGCTGGAAACAGTGTACTTCTTGGTAGAAGATGATATTCAAAAAGACCAGCCAAAAGGGCTGATGTATGGAATTACCTATGCCTTCTTCCTTAGCTTAACACTGGTTCTGTGTGTGAGATGGGATGTACACAGATTCCTTGGTGGAACGGGGCTCTCTGCTTGCCTTCTGGTTCCGCTCTTAAACGTGACTCTGGGTTACTAAAATGTGCAGTGTTTGTATATTGAAACACTGTGGCTGAGGCACAGGACTAGACGTGAAAACTCAACAGCATTTTTGGAGGCTTGTGAAGGCTGTGGTAGCTTGCACAGCCAGTGTCTTTACTGGCTTCTTCTAACCCATTTCTTCATCTGGAAGTCTAGACAAGATCATCTAGTTGTTCTACATATATAATCCAGTTATGAGATCTATGAAACCATGCTCTGCTGATAAATGTCTGAGGACATTGTAATTCAGTCAATTAATTGTGGAAGTCAAACTTGTAAAGGATGCTGAGTGTGGACCTGCATTAACCCTCCATTACTCACTTGAATATTGCCTTGCAGTGATACGATGGGTTTTTGTGTGCCCATGGTAGTACAGCTTAATATCAGACCTTCCTGAGTCAGCAAAAGGGTAAGGAGTAAGTAGTCTCCTGAAGAGCATGAAGAGGAAGCTGAAAAACACAACCTCCCATGAGTGCATTTGTGAGAAGGGCCTTACATGTGTGAGAAGGGCCTCCCTAGAGATTGCCTGGCGCAGAGGGACCTTTCTGGGAAGCCAGGTGTTTCTGAGCTTCCAGGTGAAGCTTCTTATGCGTGCTAGTATAACCTTTTACTCATCATTGCTATAAAAACCCTTTTCTCTCATGCCTTATGTCCCTACCAGTAAAAGTAAGCAGCAGGAGCAGCTAGATGGGCACTGTGCTTGCCAGCTATGGCAGCACCCCGGGGGAGAACACGGGTTTCTGAGCTCGCCCACACAGCTGAGGAGTTACCAGCAGGAGAATTCACAATGGCCCCCTCTCTGAGGTGAACCCACGCAGGATCTCCTCCTAGACATCAAGAGTGAGATGTGTAATATGAGGGGGCACACCAAAGTCCCACAGACCAGAGGTACAGCTGCTTCTGGAACAACACTTTGAGTGCATTACAGCCCGTCCCTCCTCACTCGCCTACTCATTCAGCAAGAGCTGCCAAGTCACTTAGGGTGGCAGTACTTAAGCATCAAAGAAGCATACAACAGATTGGAAAAATCTACCACTTTTGCTAATGAACTTCCAGTTTTAAAAGAGGAAAAAACATTTCAAGCTTCTCTGACCCTCAGTTTCGAGATTTGCAAGCACTAGGTATATTACCTGTGAAATACAGATAACATTTTATTGCACACAATAACATGGCTTATGATGTGTCATTAAAGAAATGCCACTACAATTAACCTGTGGCAAAGACAGAAGACTAGTACTCAGCAATACAGAATCTGAATAACTCCAGATAAGAAGAAGCTGAAGAGGCTCTTTCCATTTTACAAATGCAGATATCTCGAAAAATTGCAAACTTTGGGAATTAAATCTTTCTTTTGGGTCTGTAAGGAATGTGTATAATCAGTGATAATCATAGATGACTATTAAGTTTCACAGACTACCCATCTTTAAAATGCCAACAGGAGTAAGAGCAAGCTTTATCAGCCATAAAGCATGACACCACCTGTGTGACACTGTCACACTCCGTTTGAGACTGCAGGGCGGGCGGGCAGCACCGTGCTTGGAGATGGCATTGTTGCAAATGCCTGCCTGAGTACTTCTCTCGTATTTGTGGTGGCTGGTGACTGATTTAAGCATCAGCAGGAGCTTTTGCTGTTTTGCAGGGTTTCGAGCTGGGTGAAAAGCGGGACCAGATGCAGTCTTTTGTTGCAGTCGTACAGGCTCTTCCTTGTAGATGCTAAAAAGCTAGAAGCGGAGAAATTCTTCAGCCTTTTCTCAATATTCTGTGAGAAGACTGTCTTTCCTATGTAAACTATTTTAAACAAGGTCACAGTTTCATAAACTTCTTGCACCTGCACACTGTTTTGCAAGATTGTTACGGCTTTGACTCTGAAAATATTATGGAATAGGTCTCTTAGAACTTGGCCAATCCTCTCAAGAGGTGGATGGCCGAGGAACCAATTACCTGTTGCCATTCAACACACTTTTGCAATCTATCCTATATAGTAGTCAGAAAATTATTAAAGCGCTTCCACCTGTTCATAAGCCTGGACTCAGTCGTTTTCTTTACCCGTCTCAGATGTGACAGCGACACTTCCTCAGCTGAGGATCCATCTTCTCTGGTTCCCCAAACCGTGATAGCTAGCCCAGTGCCAAACCATGCTGAGTGCATTCAGGTGATGGGTTTTGCTGTGGCTGCTGGCACAGCTGCTCACAGCTGGGGCAGTAGCCACAGCGAGTCTGCCTGCTCCATGTGTCATGGTTGTGCTCCAGTTTACAGCCTCTCAACAACTGCAGCCAACATCCACTTGTAGACACGTGGAAGCAAGATTCACGTGATGCTAAGGTGCCTTTTGCCCAATAACTGGAAATGAATGCCACCGTTGAGTGTAGTGCTGCAGAGATACAGACGTTAGCCTGAAAATATTTTCTTTTTTTTTTTTACTCAGAAGCAAACAATGAGAGAATATGCATATGTGTCCATTTGTAAGATGCTTCTGACCAGTCTCTGTAAAATAACAAGTTGGATTTAATCATTAGGGATTCCATTTTAATGTCTCTACAACCACAAAAATTTATTAAAATGACCTCGTCCTTCCAATCTAGAATTCTTATATTTTAATGGCACTTTGTTTCAATAATTGCTTTCATGCAGAAAATATTACAACACAAATAATACCCAAAACAATACTCTCGTTATTGTCTAGGCAGCTCAATGAAAGCTCCAAGAACTCATTAAAATACACTTTTCATGCAATTTGCATTACAATAATGCAGATTAAGTCTCTTAAAAAGTAGACATGATAAAGAAGTCAAATGTATTTCCAGAAATTTGCCCAAACTATTTACCTATTGTTACATGTTAATTGCTGCCTCATGTTTTATAATCAGAATTTTAACTCGTGAACAGATTTTTTTTTTCCCTGCAGAAGAGCAATAAAAATTAGGGTGCACTTTCTGAATTTTTTTAGTATCATTACAATGCAAATTATAGGGGATATTATGACCATTTTTGCAATCTGTAAGACATTTCTAAGTAATACCCCTGCTTTCACAGATGGGAAAAGTATTTTGCCACAGTGGGCAGTCATCTCCTTATATGTCCTTCAGCTGAAAGGTGTTTTTCTGTTATTTAGGAATAGCTGTAGTTCTGTTTCTTATCACTTCAATATCTCTTTATGCTGTTGACTGAGTCAAGAGCTGCTTGACTGAGCTGAGAAGAGGGTCATCTTCTCTTTATTCCTCTCTCTCTCTCTCTCTCTCTCTCTCAGATGGAAAAATCCAGATATGCTTATGTACCTTCTCTTGCCTCTTTTGTTTCTGCTGTGCAGCTAGAACACTTACTGGAAACAGTCTTAAGGGCTTTTCATTGTAGAAAAGGTCAGAGTACAAATACATGTTAGAGTACAAATACAATATAGGTGCTGCTTGTAATACAGTATTCAAAGAACAGAATATATTTTTGAATAGTTGACCGCTCTGTTTAGAAACTAAACAAACAGTTTAGGAACTAAATAGTAGGACAGCTGCCAATAAGTATTTCAAAATGAACTTTAAATTTTGTATTTTTCAATGAGGGTGTAGAAATCTAATGTTTTACTGATATGAGCCAATTCACGTTTTATTTTCTAGATAATGTGATGTGCTGTTGAAACATTAGTATGTTTTGAGTCTCGTTACTTCATATTTAATTTTATTCTTTTAAATGTGCGTGGAGAGTCAGAGGCCTTTACTTCATTTTAATTCAGATACTGTCAACCATGTTTGTCTGGGTTTTCTAAACTTTTTTTGGTCTGAAAGTAAGACTCTTTTTACTGTATTTTTTTCAGGGGGAGGGAGGGAATAACTAACTCCTTTGGGTATTGAATTAAGTAATTTTCATCATCTTTTCTGATATTTGCAACCTTTAAAGCATCTGGATCCTTTTCAAAGCTGGTCTGAGGACAGCTATGCTGGAAGGAACCCACCGGTTAAAGCAAGCTTGTCAGTAACTCTGCTTCTGTTCTCCAAGTGTTGCAGGTGGGGAGCTCTTCGACTTCTTAGCTGAAAAAGAATCTCTCACGGAGGAGGAAGCTACAGAATTTCTCAAACAGATACTTAATGGTGTTCAGTATCTCCACTCTCTGCAAATTGCCCACTTTGATCTTAAGGTGTGTTGAACAGATAAGAACTTCAACAGCTGTAAGCAACATCCATTAAAGCCCTCTGTAATTCTAGCCACAAATCAGTCATCATGCAGATCTTGGCCACAGTTTTGTTTTGCTAGCTTATGTCGACAGGGGAAAGCTCAGCCATTGGAAAGAAGTTACTGAACTGTAAATAGTTCCTGTCTGTTCCCAACGTAAGATTCTTCTGGGGAAATGGCACCTTCTGACAAAATTAAACCATTCTGAGAGAACAAACCTGAAACAAAAATGAGGACTATGATTTTTTTTTTTTTTTAATGTGAATGGGATCTGGGTGAAACATTCTTTTTTAATTGGGGGGGTTTTTTGGCACTTAATTAAAACTGCACTGAGCTAAGTACAAGGATTTTTGTGTAGCAGGCAGCAGATTATTTCCTCTTCTGTCTTTTTCCCTTTTGTGGCTTTTTTGTTTGTTTTCAGAAAAGCTGTTAATTGCATCCTTTTGGTAATGAAAGCAGAGCTTTTTGTATCTAAACTCAGCAACTGCTTTTTAATGTTTCAATTTCAGGATCTTTTCCCCCATAAGATATTTTTTTTCAAAGGTAGACAACTAAACATTCCCTGAAGTCTGCTGAAATGGGCAGCTATGTCTATCAGAGAAAAAGGAGGCATGATTATTTCATTACAATTGACATACAGTTCTGAAAAGGGGATGAGGTAGGGAAGGAAATGGATTTCAGGGTAAGCATACCTTTTCCAGTTTCATCCTCATCACCTCAGTAATTTATTTGGTCTTTGTATGACAGTCAGCAAGAAAAAAAATTGTAAAGCTAGAAAGGAATGTATTTTTTAGAGTATGAAATGTGAATTTTTGCCAATGTGTTTGTAATGGAACAAGTCATCCTTGGATACACTAGACACCAAAAATTTGTGCATTAAAGTAGGCAGCAGTGTGCAGACCAGTAACAGTATGCAATAGAAATGCAGGAAGGAAATAAAGAAAATTACATTTGCCCTTATCAGGTCCTGTGATTCAGAAGGAAAGGTAGAAGAAGGGTGATGATGAAGAGCTGCCTTTAATGACTCCAGAAGCCCTTAACACTCTGAATAGGATGGAGGTAGCAACAGGACCTCTTCAGAGCATGCCAGCTTATGGACATGACAGGATATGGAGTCTAAGTAGCTGGTTCTGTATGCTCGTTAAAGTGATGCAGTGTAGAAACAGGACCCTTTGCTGATAATCCTGACATTTCATCTTCTTCGTTCTGGTTTTGCAGAACTTTGATGTAAAGTAATATAAAGTCCATGTTTCAAAATAAGCTAGAAAAGAAGGAGAACTTTCTCTTTTTCCTTTTTTTTGAGTGTGTTGAGCCTTAAAATCTGGGAGCTGGACCACTCCAGAAGTTTCCCTGGAAGATCCAAAGGCAACAAGACACCTGATTGCTTATGTGGTGTGGAAGAAACCTCTTTCAGGGACTAATGTAAACCAAACGCAGTAACTAGTTGATAGGGGTTTGTTTCCTGCAAGCTCCCACCAGTGCTGGAATGGCTGTAGCACAGGGCCTGTCACCTTTACTGGGGATGGTGTGTTTCTCTTAGGGTCATCCCACATGAAAACTGCAACTGTGATATCTAGAAGTAGTAAAATCTTGGCCTTGTGGAAATCATAGCACTTCCACGTGAACATGAAATCCTAATTTACGGTAGTTAACTTCTAGCGTATGTTTGATATGATAGGAAAAGACAGGATTTTTCCGCCTAAAACACAATTCAAGGGTCTAAAGGAGGTAACGAGAAGTGTTCATTGCTGAAGAATACTGGTCCACAGTTCGTACCTATGTGTAATCTCTCTTTTTTTCCCACTTCCTCCTTCCCAAAGCCTGAAAACATAATGTTGTTGGACAGGAATGTGCCAAAGCCTCGAATCAAGATTATTGACTTTGGTTTAGCACACAAAATTGACTTTGGAAATGAATTCAAAAATATCTTTGGAACGCCAGAGTTTGTTGGTAAGAAAACTGATGTTTCTTCAAACTATTCTTTTTTGGTCTGTGAAACAGTTTTAGTGGCTTAGCTTGGCTTGGCTGATTTACAGATTATGAAATTTTTTGTGTAATGTGTGACATTTTGAAATTTAAATAAGCAATTTGTAGCATTTGATTTCAAATTAGACTTGCATTAAGGTGTTTTTATCTATCAGCATCTTAGCTTATTATCTCTGACATACATAGACTCAGAGTGATACTTACATCTGTTCTTTGACTAGGTACTTATCTTCCTGCTTTTTCCTTTAGCTCCTGAAATAGTAAATTATGAGCCTCTTGGTCTTGAAGCAGATATGTGGTAAGTTATTGGATCTTAATTGAAATAAGTCTCTCATGATTATGCTTATGTTCTAACCTTTTTTTTTCTCTCCTCTCTCTCTTTCCATCTGTTTTTCTCTCCTCTCCCTCATCCTTTTTTTTGTTTGTTTTTCCTTCAATCCAGGAGCATTGGTGTAATAACTTACATTCTGTAAGTACCAACATCTATGGGTGTTTCTTGCAAATGCTGTTGTTTTTAAATTCTGATTCTATCCTCTGGGGTTTTGGTGGTGTCTGTACAAATAATACCATTCTGATTGCACATCATGATTCAAGTTGTATGATCATGAAAGCAATAGTTTAATTATTGAAAGAATTGCCATTAATCAGCACTGAGCTGGCATGGGAAACTGTCTTCAAATCTGTAGGTGATGTTCCTACCGCTATATCTTAACCAGTATTCTTTGAAATTACAGCAAAGTTTTTTGCCCTGCTGTATCACATCTTCGTGAAAATACATTTGCAGCATTAAAACAGAAAAGAAAAATGTTCACTTCGTACTGTTACTTGCTCTCAGAGGGTTGAAGCAGCAGTGTTAAAACATGTAATGAGAGGAATGCACTGTCTTTCTTGCAGTCTAAGTGGTGCATCTCCATTTCTTGGAGAAACCAAACAGGAAACGTTGGCAAATGTGTCTGCTGTGAATTATGAATTTGAAGAAGAATTCTTCAGTAATACCAGTGCCCTAGCTAAAGACTTTATACGAAGACTTCTAGTCAAGGATCCAAAGTGAGTTGTTTTTCTTGTGTGTGGCAGTTACATCTCTAGTATTTCAAATTACATGGTATTTTGAGATGTTAGTTTAATAAACATAAAACAGTATGTATTTTTTAATATCTGAAACAGTTCTGTCTTTTATTCTCTTAAAGGAAAAGAATGACTATTCAAGACAGTTTGCTGCATCCTTGGATCAAGGTTAGCATGCCATTCATTCTCTGTTGTCCTGTTTTTAATCATTCTTCATTTCATACTTTTCAAGTTCCTTAACATGGAAAATTGTCATAATTGTTTAAGGTAACTTACTGTTTTGGAAAGCTGTCTGTATGAAAGCTAACATATGCAGAATGCGGGCTTCATTAATATCTGCTCTACGTGAGTTAGCAGTTGGGAAGTAGCCCACTACGGGAATTAAACTCATGCTCAGAACAGAGAAGCTAATCTTCAGAGAGCATTCCTCTGACAAAGATACAGTCTCTGAAACCAGTCCAATTCCCACTAATTTTTCTTCTTCTAATGCCCTTATTTAGACTGGGAAAAAAAGAGTAATCTCTCTTCTGTCCTTCCCTATTAGACTGAGGAGAGCAGTTGATGTGGGTTGGTGGTCCACTTCCTTCCTCAGCATTTCAGTGTTTGGTTTGGGTTGAGCTGTTGTGAAGCTGCTAGGTTGAGAGGGAGAAAATGGCACCTGTCATTCTTCTTAATGTGTGTAGTAGTACCTGGCAGTTAATTTTTTTAATTCCATATCACATTCTGATTATGAGCAGTAAACCCATTCAGTGCCGTTGATTTCCCAGGATGTGGGGATGCACAGTGGGTATCTGATCCCATTCCACTTCCCAGAGAATCAGTTAGCAGAATATTTATCTGTGCCACAACTGCTCCAGTTCACAGTACAACATCTGAGGGCAGGCATTTCTACACCAATTTGCCAAACTACAAATTTGACCATGCTTTGCTGACTTTTTGCTGAGGTAATCTGAAATAGCTGAAATGTGTGGAACATACTGACATGATATTTTAAACCACTAAAGCAAGCATTGTGCAAGTTTGTCTCTCTTGGACCAAGGTCCACAGTCGTGCAAAGGGACAGGTTGTTTTGTATCCTGTTACTTTGTTTTATACCCTAATTTCCAGGCATTTGATTCCCACTTCACTGGTCATATCCTCTTTTCCCCTTTTACACCACTATCTTTACCTGCATTTCCATGGCAGGGAAGGTTGAAACTATTTCCCTTCTAACTCAAGCCTTTCCATGATTCTATGATATATATATATATATATATATCTCCATAAAAATGACTTTAAGAATGGGATCATAAGATGCAAAATTTGGTATGCTCCACTAGTCATTATAGTGCTTAGTTTTAGCCTATGAAAAATTTGAAAGGATGCAGGCTTAGAGCTTGCTGCACTGGTAGGTGGGATGTGACTTTGTTTGGGGAGGGGGTAATTGTTCAGCAGCATCCAGGTAAATACACTGAGACTATAACAAAGATTGACTGCATTTAAAATCAGTCAGGAAATCTTCCCAGAAGACAGGATTTATCTTGGAAATCAAATGCCTCTGTCAGAGAGGGAGGTGAAGGACAAGGCTGAATGTTCTGATGTTTGAAGGGGTTTTTTGTTCAAAATGTAAAAGCACATTTTAGTATTGCATTCTTAGGTCTGGATTTCCCTTATGGCATTTTCTTAAGAAATTCCATCTCTATGCCACACTAGACTGTGAATATTAAAATTATGTGCTTACAATTACTTTATTATTACAGTATGATTGCAGTACTATTATTATGTAAGTGGAAGTCATTGCTGAGGGACAGAGTTTTACCTGCAGAAATTGTGGGAATTTTAGTACGGCTTTATTTTCCTTTTGCTTACAGCCGAAAGACACCCAGCAAGCACTCAGCAGAAAAGCTTCTGCAGTGAATATGGAGAAATTCAAAAAGTTTGCAGCACGACGAAAATGGAAAGTAAGTCATTCAATGACACATCAAAATGTTGGTGACGTACAAATGAAGTAGCATTGCCTGTTCCAGGGAAAGGTCAGTGCATTTAAGAGTGGAAAAGAAGAAAGAAAAAACAAATTTTTCTGTCACTGGGAATAAATTGAGTACTTGAGTATGGTAGTATGGGAGAGGACTTCTTTGTTAATGATATGCATACAAATGCTTGTGTGTGGATCATTTGCTTTGTGCTTCTGCTGGGTTATAAATGACAAAAGAAGTTGACGTTTCAAATTCAATATAAAAAGCAGATGGGGGTGTCGAAGTCAAAATTCACATTGTTTTGCTAAATATCTGCAATAGCATCCTATCAGAATTTTCTAATTTTTTACATATAGCTTTTTTCTTATTATTTTTATAAAGCAATCAGTGCGCTTAATTTCCTTGTGCCAAAGATTATCAAGATCTTTCTTGTCCAGAAGTAGCATGAGTGTCGCTAGAAGTGATGATACTCTGGTAAGTGTGTTTTTATATATTTAGAATGCTTTATCACATATGAACTTCACCAGTTTCTAACTAACAAAATAAGACTTTTGAAAATTTGCATAATTAACTAATCTCGTAAGTAGGAAGAAATAGATTTTAAGGCTACAGAGGTCAGTTATCCATAATTTGCTCTTCTGCATCTTGAAACTTTGAAATTTAACTCATGTTGAGGCTGATAGCTGGTGTCAAAAATTCATTTCTTGATTTTGAAGTTTGACTCATGAGGATTTTTTTGTACTGTAACAATTATATGGTGAAAAAGTGTCATCTGAATTTTACTCATCATTTACATCATCATTGTGTAGACTAAAATAATATTCCTTACATTCCTCTTTTTTTCACCGAACATTCAAAATCATTGAGACCCTCTTAGATCCAATGAATGCTAGACAGCAGTGTCACAACAAGCACTTATATAAGGAGGAGACTTCAGGGTTGGCCAGTATTCTAACACCACAGTTTGTGGTGTTAGATACGACTAGAGTTGAGTAGCTAGGAGCAATTGCTCTATGTTTTGTAATTGCAAATACTTGTAAATCCAAAAGCATTCTTCTTAGCTTACTCTACAAGTTTTAATACACACTTCACAAATTCCCTGTGATCAGCAAGGAATGTATGTTAATATGTTTATAGCTGGGGACTATCATCTTTTCTGTGCATCAATAGGATCAAACTTCCAAAAATTCTGCAAAGCCCTTTTTATGCATTCTGTCTTCCCTCCTGTGCAACTCCATGCTCATATTTCCACTTATTCTCCTCTTATCTTTTGGCTTCTGTGCTCTTTGTTCTTCTCCTCTTGCTCTCCTTTCCCTGCCCACCACCCCCCCCACCTCAGCTATCTTAGTTCAGCCTTTTAACACTGAATCAGCATTTCACACCTGTGTTCCAGCATAAAGGATTATAGCCCACTGTTAGTGTCCTAAAAAATCTGAAACCTCAGGAGAGAAGAGTTAAGAGCAATCCAGATAATGGGCTCTGTGAATTTCAGTTCTTTGAAAATCTAGTGCATAGGAGAAAAATAAAGTTACACTTGCAGAGGTATCTAGGCTCATTACTTACGTTCTAGATTTTTAACTGATGCATTTGAATAGGTGAAAGCTTGGACCACAGTACCTCTCCTGTGCCATATTTCTGGATGGCACAAAACCTGATACTTCAGTTGGTATTCGTGCGCCTCTTGGGTTTTTTAATCTTCACGTGTATGCATGGAATTAATTTCATTTTATGCAAGTATTGCTTCTATTGAAATCTATCATCTATTTTTCCTATGAGGAAAAAAAAATACACCTAACGAACGAAATCTGTGTGGATTCTCAGTGAGTAACAGGTTTGTGTGTGAAGAAGGGGGAAGCATATTTTACTAGAAAAAGTGTGGGGGATTTTGGTGTGGGTTTTCAAATAACATGCATACATGCTAGCCATATGCTTCATGAAGCACTACAACTTGCAGCTGAAGCACTCTTCTACGAAAATAATATTTCAAAAAATTTAGGTTTTAATTTTTTTTGATGTCTTGGCAGCTGTTTAGATAGGGATTTTTCTTAAAGCTAACACTTCTTCTTTTTTCACATTTAATTGCAAGGACGAGGAAGATTCTTTTGTGATGAAAGCTATTATTCATGCCATCAACGATGACAATGTTCCTGGATTACAGCACCTTCTGGGATCTCTGACAAATTACGATGTCAATCAACCCAACAAGGTAATGTGGGTCTGTGTTGAGGTGTGAGGTGTGTGGGGGACTAGCTACCCTGTTGGATCGAACAGTGTGGTTGTAAAATAGAAATGTAACACCTGAAATGAAGACAAGGGAATGGGAAGTAATTCTGCCTTTATTCTAGGAGAAATTTTAATGTGCTTTCTGTTCAGTCTTCTCAAGATACATTAAAAGGGAGCCCAAAATGGGATTTTTTGCCTTTCAAATGTATAACTGAAATCTATTGTCAGGAACTCTGATGTACCAAATATCAGCCTTTGCTCTCGGTTGCAGTTGCTGTTTCTTGTCGCAGATGAAGATGGCAGAATACCTAGGAATAACCAGACTGCCAAAACTGACTTTGCAAAGCATTGTTAGAAACAGAAGTTTCTAACCACAGAGTTGCAAGTTGTCACACTTTTTTGCATGGTTGTAGTGACCTTCATTACCAAGTACTTTCAGAAATATTCATGAAGAGCAGTATAGAAGTAAAATGTATGTTATTTTACTGTGATGGGATCTTGAACCATTTAAGAAATCACTGTATTTTTTGTTTTAATGGGCAGTCCAATTTAACTTTCCTAGATGTTGCTGATGGCTTGTGTCTGAGATGATGTGGTAGCTGCAAAGAGATTGCAAAGGGGGATGTTCTTGCCAAATGAGGCTAATGAGAGCTTAACATTCACATTCCTGATTTTAAAAGCATTGATATTTACTGTGTGATATATCATAAATTCATCTCAAAAATACAGACAATTGCTGTGCAATAAATTTTTTTGAATAAAGGGATAAGTTATTTTCATACAATATTTCCTGAAGACTTAGTTAGAAAGTGGAAATCCAGAAATGCTATTCAATGCCTGCCTTCTATTCCACTGTTTTCTTAATCCTTCAAAAATTAATTATATCATTCTTGCTTGTATTTCCTTGTTAGCATGGAACACCTCCGCTACTGATTGCTGCTGGCTGTGGAAACATTCAGATGCTTCAGTTGCTTTTAAAGCGTGGATCTCGTATTGATGTTCAAGATAAGGTTGGGGTTCTGCTTTGTCAACTGCTCTTTATAAGTTTTTTTAGTACAGTTAGCAGGAGACAAGTAGTTCAGACCAAGTGGTATAGGAAATTAAAAACTCTGAGCTGTAGATCCTGTTTCCTGTCTTCACAGCAAAAACATAAAAGCAAGTCTTTAGCAATGTCATTTGTTACTAATACATATCCTCTGATTTTCATCACCTTATTAGCTGAAATAATTTGAATGATACTAATCTTAAAATGTAGTTCATGCTTACAAAACCACGTCAATTAGTTCAAATTAGTGATTGCCCTAAAACACAATGGTGAACTTTATTTAATATAGAATGATAAATGAATATTTTAGCTGTGGGGAATATTGCAACTAAAATTAATATTTGATGGAGGATATGCTTTGCAAAAAGCGTTTTTTCCAAATGTGCTGTAACAATTCATTTGTAACAAGCTTGAAGAACTGTCTGCTTCTCCATCTAATAGATGGTAAAATAAGCAGAAGAAAGGTTTTTATCTCATGACTGTTCTTTCCAAAGAACTCCCTAACAAGGGAGAAGAGGATTATTCTTGCAAAGAGTTAGTAATCCTGTTAATCATCCTTGCATAGAGAGGTTTTTGTTGTCACTGTCGGTATGTGGGATTGTTGAACCAATTTGAAATTTTTTTTTAAAGTGTTCATATAAGTTTGAATAGCTTTTCAGTGTGTCTATGTACAGCTAAGTGCACGTATACCTCAGCTGAAAATCTAGAATTAGGATTTTAACTTGGTCAGTAACATCTGAAATTAAATACTTCTGACAGGCTGGATCTAATGCAATCTATTGGGCTTCACGACATGGTCATGTAGAAACGCTGAAATTTCTCAGTGATAATGAATGTCCTTTGGATATTAAGGATAAGGTAAGAAAATAACTCCTTTTTCACACAGAGGGCCTTTTCCTATAACTTTATCTTAGCAAAGAGAGGGTATTTCAATTGGAATGGTTTTCAGCTGTGCCATAATTCCAAAATTCGACTGGCTTTTTTAGTGTGGTTTTCTAAGTTGACACATAGGGCCGTGGTAACAGAGCTTTGAAGTAGCTGGATGCACTGATTATTTTCTTGGCAAATGCTAGCCAAGTGTGCATGTTAAATGTGGTGAGTACATGGTGGGTAGGTGGGAAAGTACAAACCTAAATTAATTTTCACTTGAAGACTTGATTTCTCATTGGAACTCAGGATCAAATCGTGATTCAGTTTTTCATTCCTCTTGATTGAAAATCACTTTTGTCTGACAAGTAAATTTGACTGTTATTAAGTTGAATATAAGGAAGCCTAATAATTTTTAGCTGATGAGCACTTACCTTGTCTTCAGCAGCGTTATTTGAGCAACATATGCCCTAGAAACTAGTTGCTGTTAATTTTTTACACTGTAGCAATGATTTTATACTAGCCAAAGCTCCAGTACAGAAGCAATTATACTTGTGAAACACAGTTTGCTTTGTTGAGGTAACTAATGCAAGGCAAGGTACATTAGGAAAAGTGTTGTTTGACTCCTGATAAGGCTACTAGGTAAGAGGTTACTCCCTTAATAAAAATACCATTTCTGCTTTGTATAATTTCAAAGCAGAAAGTGTTGCAAATAGTTAGACATAGTGACCAAAATGTGCCAGGGTACACAGAGGTGTTAGGCCAGCTCCTCATACTTGACTATATAGGGTGGGGGGGGAGCATATGGAACTATTACGAAAAGAAATGGGACAACTCTTTCAACACAATTGCACACACAGCTTCCTCCTCATATTGCTCAGAAACCCCATTGTGGCTGTGATCTGGAATAAATAAAGTATAAAAATAAGTTCTAGAAGGAGAAAGCCTTTGAAGAAGTAACCTACCTGCCAGGTGGTGGTGTGTCTGTGACGTACAACCAGTTTGTAAGCGCTGCTGACGGAGCTGTGTGGCTGGGCTACGGAGAGGGAGGAGTGTCCTGTGCAGGATTCAGGGCATTCCGGCTGTACACAGCGTACAGGCAGTGTATATCATGGGGTGACACATTACACTGGCATGTTCTCCTGTAATTGCAGTCTGGGGAGACCGCTCTCCACGTGGCAGCTCGGTATGGGCATGTGGATGTGGTTCAGTTTCTCTGTAGCATTGGCTCCAATCCAGACTTTCAAGACAAGGTGAGTCCTGAACACTGTCTGCATTTTTTTCAACAAATAAGGCTTTATGTAAGTGGTCAAAACTTCAGGTCTTGCCTTTAGCCTCTGGCATGTTTGCAAACGAGAATTACGAAGGCTTTGATAGCTCTTAATAGATAAAGACTATGTGACAAACCGTGATATCCCACCTGTGCTATAAAACACAGGTTCTCTCAAAAATGAAAGCTTAAAGATGGAGAAACAACTCCATGAAGGTGTGGGTGGTGGTATGTGCTCTGTGAGTTCAGCTAAAGATTTTTATTCGTTTTTGCCTTGAATTCCGCTTGGTTTTAGCAGTCATAGGATTTTCCTGCAGTGTCCAGGACTCATTTTTGAAAATGAGAGGAGGGCTCAGGAGGGTTTCTTTAAAGGTCTGAACTCTTGTAAGAAAACAAGGAAGAAAAGGCTTAATAGAAAAAGAAAATCCATTTGACCCGAATTTGACTGTGTATGTGAGTTCCACA
The DNA here is from genome assembly GCA_013397865.1 of Struthidea cinerea. Classification (NCBI taxonomy): domain Eukaryota; kingdom Metazoa; phylum Chordata; class Aves; order Passeriformes; family Corcoracidae; genus Struthidea; species Struthidea cinerea. Next base: position 557,080 of record VZTI01005595.1, on the reverse strand, counting down.
AGCCTCCCCAAGTGCTGCATCCTCTAGGACTTCCTTTTTATTGTTTAAGCAGCCCTAGGCTGAGGGAGGGCAGGACATGCTCCTTGTCTATTTCTTTACGCGCAGATTTTTGCAGAAACCTTGAATACAGTCCAAGTCCTCTGCTATTATCAGCCTCAATTGTCTCCTCTTTGATATTTGCCAGGTACAGAAAGGATATCCTATTTCTTTGAATTTGATAGAGCTACTTCTTTAGTGGGTTTTAATTCTCCCTGCTTTTTCAGTGGGCTACTTTCAGCATGTTTTTGTGAAACATTTGAGGTTTTTAATGGTGTTCCACATAACTGCTCTGACATACAACAAATTGAAGTTGAATGTTTTGAAGTTTCCTGGGTTCAAGCAAAAAGCAAATTAGTACTTCAGTTGCAACTGAACTCCAAATGCAGACAGTTTCAAAGGTTTGTTGTGATGTGTCTTTAAAGGACTCGGGTTTCTAAGTACCTTCATTCCTAGAACACTGGGATATGCTTCCGAACATGGTAAGCAGAGTGACCTGCCTCAGATTGCAAGTCTAGTGGGATTTGCATCTCTGTGGTGATCGATCTGCTTTGAACACTGGATTAGTCTCAGCACACAGGATGTATGAGTTGTTTGTGAACAAGGGTCTGTTTTCAAGTGAGAGAACCAAGACAGCCTCAGGAGCATGGATAGATTTAAAGTAGGATTGCTGACATACAAGGTACCATAACCACTTGTATGTCAGCTGAATTATTCTTGCTTTTAGAATGTCGGCATTAGAAATTACAACATCTTTTTACAGGACTTGCTTAGTAGACTGTCTTTTTATTTTTTTTTCGTACCATCTTTTTTGTCTTTTTAAGTTGGGGAATTGTTCTTCCTGGAGTTTGGTTCAGTACTATTTTTTGATTTTCCATGTCAATAGGAAGAAGAAACCCCACTGCATTGTGCTGCTTGGCACGGCTACTACTCTGTTGCCAAAGCACTCTGTGAAGCAGGCTGCAATGTGAACATTAAAAACAAAGAAGGGGAGACCCCACTCCTGACAGCATCTGCTAGGGGTTACCATGATATTGTGGAATGCTTGGCAGAGCACAGGGCTGACCTTCATGCAACAGACAAGGTTAGTTATGTCCAGAGACCACGGGGACATCTCTCTCAATTGCTTCATTTGAGTGCTGCAAGTCAGCATTGTTTCCACAACGTGAATTTTCATAGTAGTTTGCACAGAGCCTATTGATGGCTGCAATAGTCTTTAAAGTTGTCCACTGATGATTATTATTCCATGATTGGGTTTTTGCTGATCCATTATTTCCTTGTCAGTTATCACCTCATGAGTAACACTCTGAAAAATGGCAGGAACATCAGCTTCTGTAATTGGCAACAAACTGCTGGCTTCAGAGAAAAAGATGGATTTGCTGTTGGCCTTTGATTCCTATGGGTTGGATAAATCACAGCCATTTCCAATACGAACTATTTAAAAATACGACTCTAGTTGATTCAGAATCAGTTTTTGTCTTTCATTATGTAATCCAAATAAATAAATTTAGAATTTCATTGCTTGTATTTTTGGTGTGGCTGGCCTTTTCACTCGCTTTATTGCTAATATTAACAAAATAGTTATTAAAGTAAGTTCAGAAAAAAGTTTTCTAAAAGAATTCAATTGTTTTTTTTCCAGTTACATTGTCTCTTTAAGTTGTTCCACAGAGAGAAGGCTCTATCTTTAAAGTTAGTGATCACAAAGCAGATTGCATGACTTTTGCATCACTACCTTCTGTCTAGTAAACACTAGAGTTTACACTATTCAGCTGGTTGTTACAGTTGATCACTCTCCTGCCTCCTAGGAAAGCTGTTAGAAGAGAAAGTGTCTTTGTATTTCTTCTGTTCCACTGCAAAGACCAGTGGTTTAATAGAAATTTGCTTTCATCTCATGGCTTATTTGTTTTGACAGGTATGGTGCATCTCCCTGCCTCCACCTTCAAATTAAAAACCATTGTGATTCTTGAAGCAAGGAGATGCACCCTGTTACTTGATTGTGACTGCTAAATGTTTTGATTTTTAGCATTATTTGATCTCACTTACAAGCTGTCTTTTGATTTCAGGATGGTCATATAGCCCTGCACCTTGCTGTGAGAAGATGTCAAATAGAAGTAGTTAAAAGTCTTATCAGTCAAGGATGTTTTGTAGATTTCCAAGACAGACATGGCAACACTCCCTTACACGTGGCCTGCAAAGATGGGAACGTGCCTATTGTGATGGCACTCTGTGAAGCAAGTTGTAGTTTGGATGTCACTAATAAGGTAAATGGAATATGGATGCTGAACTACGTTGTTTATTAGCTCACCTGTTTCATTAGATGACCTTTTCAAGTTCTCTGATATGAAAAAGTCTTTTCCTTGATTCTTCTATCTCTTAAGGTGGCCCAAAGCAAAGTATTAAATTACTCACCTCAGAGATTTACCCAAGTTCTTTTCAGTTGAATAGATTACTAAAGATACATAAAGGAAGAACCTAGGTGGATTATCACAGTATATTTTGCCAACCTTCTTCCCTAGCCATATAGCTTTGTTTTATGCAGATTACATCTAGGTGCAAAAGAACAGATGAAATGCATTGCAGCTGGCTTTGATTTCATAAGTAGCATTAATTAATATGTTGTACACAGAATTGAAGACTGGTACATTTTCTGCTACAATGTTATAACTCTAAAAAGGTTGATTGCAAAGATTATTGGTAGGTGAATGCCAGCTAAAAATGCAAACAATCTGTAGTTGGTGTAAGCACTTTCCAAAAAGAATATTTCATTACCTGTCCCTTAATTTTGAGACACTAGTGCCTTTTTTGTTGCTTCTGTTGTGCTCATGCTGCAGTGTATGGGATAACTAAACATAATGCTTTGCAGGCTTATATCACAGCTTTTCTCCTAAAGATCTTTAAGAGAAAAGTGAGCTGTCTCAGGAAACTTTCTTTGGATAGTTTGAATAGGTCAAGGTCAGCCACTGAACTCTGCTGACAGACTGTGGTGCTTAGGGCTTGATACTTAGCTCTGACTGTCTTTCTCTGCCCTATTTAAGTTTTATATATGCTCCAAAATTTAAAACATATCTTTATGTTGCTGTCTGCAATTTCTTTGATTCAGGTATTTTAGCTTGTTCATGTTTTTTTTCTGGAACAGTACATATTCTAGCAATAATACTTTGCTAGTTAACACTTCTATTTATTACCAAAGCACTTACATTGTATTAGCCTGGTAAAGAAAACAATCAGGTTTTTTGGTGTGAGGACTGTCCAGTGCAATCACTTTTGGTTTCAACAATTAAAATCATCAGCTGTCAAATGAAAAAAGTTAAAACAACGAGCTCCCCTGCTTCTTATTTTAAGTCTGATTGACCAGGCAATTAAATCCAGACCCACAGATAAGAGCACATTTTAGTGAAGTCGAGTTAATGGGCCACAGGGCTGTCGTCCTCTTTCCTAATGGAGAATGCTGAACTGGGATCACCACCAGCATGCTGTAGAAAAAATACTCAGCCTTTAAGTGTTCAGTGGCTGTGGCATCATGGCTACAGAAGCTGTGGTTGTAGTTATTGTTTTGCTGGTATGTTTTTAGGAGTAATGTATCCTGGGGAGATTTTTAGAGTGCCCTTTATTTGAAATGGTGAGCTTCAGTGTTACCAAATAGAGAATCTTAATTTCTACTTCTACTCTTCAGAAGCAAACCCTGTATTAACAGAACATTAACAAAATTACCTTCTGTCCTTCGTCCAAACATCTGGCTTTGTCCCACATACATGTAATACTGATTGAAGGCACTGTTTGTTTCTTTCACAGATTCAGTGCAGTAGAACATCACATGCATTTATTTAGAATCATAGAATCACAGAAGCATTTAGGTTGAAAAATAACTATAATATCAGAGTCCAGCCATTAACCCAGCACTGCAACATCTGCCGCTAAACCATGTCCCTAAGTGCCACATCTATATGACTTAAATACCTCCAGGAATGGTCACTCCACCACTTCCCTGAGCAGCCCATTCCAGTGCTTGACAACCCTTTTTGTGAAGACATTTTTCCTAATATCCAATCTAAATCTCCTCTGGCACAACTTGAGGCCATTTCCTGTAGTCCTGTCACTTGTTTCACGGCAGAAGAAACCAGCCCCCAGCTCACTACACCCTCCTTTCAGGCAGTTGTAGAGAGTGACAAGGCCCTCCCAAGCTTCCTTTTCTCCAGACTAAACAACCCCAGCTCCCTCAGCTGCTCCTGATAGGATTTGTGCTCCAGACCCTTCACCAGCTCCATTCCCTTTTTCTGGCCACGCTCCAGCACCTCAATGTCCTTCTTGTCATGAGGAGCCAAAAACTGAACACAGGATTTGAGGCGTGGCCTCACCAGTGCCGAGTACAGGGGGGCAATCACTGCCCTGGTCCTCCTGGCCACACTGTTTGTAATACAAGCAGGATGCTATTTGAGTTGAGGTGTTGGGTTTGGAGGAGCCTGAGCATCTTTTCAGCTTCCAGTTGTCAGAAATGTAGTTGGCTTTGCTCTCAAATGCTCTTTCAAGAAGTAGTTTTATGAGTTTGTTTCTGATTGTAGACAGGAAGAACAGAATTGAAAGCATAAAAATGTGAAGTAATAGTAGGTTACCAGCAGAGAATAAATTGTAGTTTTTATAACAGTAGCTCTGAACATGAAAACCAGAAGTGGATGTCATGAGGACCTGTTGTCAGTGAAGAGACTCATGGAAAAAAGGAAATATTGGGAAAGCAATACTGTACAGCACTTTTCCCTCTTCACTGAGAAAATATTTTACTTCATGCTGACTTCTTCCATTCATTCCTTTTAGTTCTTTGGGTGAAAGGGGCAGACTGCAGATATGTAATCATCAGTAGTACTTGGATTGAAATAGAACCCAGAGTTTTAAAGGTTAAGGAATTAGTGTTGTTTAAGTGGTTCATATTTAATTAAGTGAAAAGGCAATTAAAATTTCTGGAATTAAAAAGACATTCTCAAGTACAGCCAAAAAAACTCTAAAGGATTCCTCCACAGCTGTGAAGGATTTAGCTATAAAATTGTTTCCCCATTTTTTAAATAGTCATCTAGCGTTTGTTTTTAATTGCACTTTCAGCAGTTGTGCTTAAGCTGCAATCAAAAGTACTTTTTCTTGCAGTTTCTGCAAAGCCTTTTCTGTGTATCAGTATGTATAATTGTATAATATTTTTGATTATTAGTCATAAAATTTGAAGTGAAATTCTTTGACTAATGTAATGACACTTCTTTCCTCATGTTAGTATGGAAGAACACCTTTACACCTGGCAGCAAACAATGGCATTCTTGATGTTGTCCGGTTCCTGTGTCTTACCGGTGCCAATGTAGAAGCATTAACCTCTGTAAGTACTGAGAGATGCTGTTCTTCTTTTATGCGTGATAGTAGAAAACAAACTCATAGACAGGTGTAGGAAAAGGACATTACATTTTGACATTAGAAAAAAATTGCTGTTGCATGTTATACAATGTGAGTGGTATTTGTTATATCCCTCTTGCCTACTTGTTCCCTTCTTGCAACTGAATTTGGAACTGATTATGGTACAGTACAGCTGCCACTTCATCTAACCTAATAATTTCTTCACCAAAGAATTACTTGTATCGTGTTTTCCTTAAGCACAATGAGTCACTGTCATTAAGACGTACGTCATTCACATCACATTTGAGAAATGTACAAATACATTGAATGTATCTTAAATATTTTTCTTGCATTAAGGGGGTTAAAAATTTCTGGTTTTATGGTGGGAGATGTGTGGTTGCATGGATGAGTGAACTGGCATGGGAATATCCTTGTAAACTAAATCATTCATGTCAGATCAGCCAGCACCACCGCTTCCAGTTAGTAACACTGACGGCATTTTTCAGTCTCAGTAAGGTGAGAAGCATCCTCCTAATGACACATCCACAGCAGGACTGAAGTGTCCTTCGTCATACGCACGATAAATTATAGACAACATACACACCATTACATGTGTTTTGAACAAACTAACCATGTTTTATATTCAGATCCAGTGGATCATTTTACATTGCTACTCACTGTGGCCAGTGTATGCTGCTTAGAAATAACTATCGCTCTGTATGAGGAAGACATGTTGTATTAGATTTTAGTTGAGTCCTCAATTTTCAGAGTTCTTTTTCTAAGCAATTATTCCTGAGATTGCTGAAATGGAGAGGGAGAAGGAGAAAACTTCTGTATCATTTGCTTTACCCATTTGGTAGAAAATACAAATTTTTATGTTGTTTTCCTCAGATTTAGCACTGCAGTTTTTGCTTTTAAGCACAGATCTTATGTAGCAGGAGAATGCCAATAAACTTGGAATTGTGGCTTAAAAAAGTTTAGCACCTAATTACTTTTTGATAACTATTGGATTGTATACTGCCATGTCCCCTATTAATAATAATGAAGTGTGCATGCAGTGGACTCCATAGGATGCTCTACAGATTTCCTTTGTCACCTGTTTTTTGTCTTTTTTGTTTGTTTGTTACATCCCATTATGTATATGTACTTGGACTACTATGTACTGTAGAGATGAGATAAAATGAAAGGGTGATGGGGGAATTCTTGAGCTGTTGCTCTTCGTTTATGTCAAGACAGCTGTGTTGGTATAATTGCCTGTGTGGACATGTCTTTCCAAGATAAAAGTACATTTTGTCTCTTTAGTTTAGGTCAGTTTGAAGGACACAGCAAAATAAATAGTGCTGATACTAGATCTAGCAGGAGCAGTAGACAGAATATATGGAACCATCCATTATTCCAGCAGTGTGGTGGCAGAGAGAAGGAGAAAGGAGGAGGGGACCAGAGGAACTTGCATGTTGTGATTTTAACATGTCAGTTTTGCATTGGTTTGCTAGAGGGATATTAAACTGTTCTGAAAACTTTATTAACAGGTCTTTCTGAGCCAGTGCAGTAGAATTAATTGCCTTTTTCTTCTCTCACTGTGCCATTTCGGAGGAGCTAACTTTTCCAATACCATTAAATAACTGGGCTGTATTATGAAGTGCTTGCTTCCTTTCTGGGATAAAGCCCATTTTAGGACTAGTTTGATTTTTAATTTGATTGCATGGATGGTGTTAAGTGACTTTAGAAAACCTTCCACTCCTGGAGTATACAATAATTTCAAATGTTTGAAAATTGCCCCAAAAAACCTGTTGTGCTTACGTGCTAACTGGCACAATGTTGTTGGACTCTCCTCATGGAAGTTTCTAAACCAACTTTAAAATTGTCCGATAGATTAAAAATTTTGGATGTAGATGCTTGCAAATGCCACTTGAACTCAGGATCAGCTCAAAACAAACAGTACAATAGCATAATGTAGCTGTAAGAGTCAAAGAAGTGAGCAATTTTTCTTTTACTGTTTTTAATATTAAACTGCTGATCTGTGAAACATAGATAACTAAATGGCAAGACCATAATGCTGAAGGTAGCTTTGCTTCTCCTTTTAAAGTTGCTGATGCAATTTAAACTGCATCCCTTACACATTTCTTGCTTTCTGGAATCCTCCAGTGGCTGATATGCCGCTGTCAGTCTTTATCCATTGGTAAACAAACACTCACTTGCTATTCAATGTGAGTCAATATGCCGATGTGTCCCTTCTTTGTGAACTTACAAATCTAATCAGTGGGCAATATCTAGAAATCACTGTCATCTTCTAATTGGTGAGAAGAGAAATGGAATTCAGGGGGAGGAGTGTTGAGTGCTCTCAGACTCTGAATTCAAAGTATCTTGTTAACAGTGGCATCCAGATGCCCATCTGTAAAAGAAAAAGGAACTGCTGCTAATAATTTGTGTTTTAACAGGATGGGAAAACAGCAGAAGATCTCGCCAGAGCAGAGCAGCATGAACATGTAGCCAGTCTGCTTGCAAGACTTAAAAAGGTTGGGAATGCATGAATTTTAACTCAGGTTTTCATCAAAGCCATTCTAAAAGCTGTTGCAAAATTTCTTACTGCAATGGTGTCTTTTTTTTCTTTTTCCTTTTTATATTTTTAATTTTAAATTACGCCCTCAATTAAAGCAAATATGTACATATTAAAGAAGCTGGCTAAGCTAGTCTGCACCACTGATTTATATCTATCAGTCTCTGACAGTGCCTAGCAAAGCATCTAAGGTGTTTAGTAGAAAATAAACTATTAAGAATTAGCACATCCCCCAAGATGACTTATTTCCTCACCCTCACCATTTCACTTAGATTAAGGTTATGAAGAATGGGGGGTTTGTGCCCCCTATGAAAATGTTAATACTGTATGGAATCGTTGCGTAAGTTCTCAATGTCTTCTTTTAATTATGCGGTTTCAGTATATCTAAATGTCTTGCCAACTAGAACAAAAAGCTGACCTAGGCTTGTTGTGGGGCGGTGTGTCTGACACATCTGATACACACTGATTAGTCAGATAGGCAGCATCACTCATGCTGGGAAGGTTCAGCGGCTACTTGCCTGGAGATTACAGACAAGAGCCAGACCAATTAAAATAATCCTGTTATAATTATAATGTTGAGTCTGTGATTGGAGAAACTGAAATAAATGACCATTTCTGTTCCTAGTAGAAGATGAATACACCATGTATTGCCAAGGTGGAAGTAGAATCATGTCCTTTAGGCCTGCCAGCAAACCTATACTTCCTAGGCTTGTAAATTACATATGTGTGAAGATGTGAGAAAGTGTAAAGTTCAGACATCCTTTGCAATGACAGCTTTTGTAAATGTTTGTCATAATAGGCTCCATTTTGCATAGTTACATCCCCACATCAAACTCTTACCTCTCGTGTCTGCATGCAGGCAGGTAAATTTGTGATTTAGTCATGATGTAAATATGAAAATAATACAAATTGACCTAGAACAAAGGACGAAGGTCAGATAGATGTCTTTTGAAAGAAATATTAGTAAACTGTAATTATCTTTTTGATAGTGGAATATACATTACTGAAGGCCTGTCTCTATGTATATGGGGAAGATGCATAGTAATCATAAACTTCATTAGACTACTTTGTGACAGAGAATCTCATCAATTGAAATTTAAAAATTATATCTAAGCACTGAAAATATTCTAGTACTACTTAAAAAGGTCAGTATCATCTAGTACCGAACATATCTTACACTTACTTTTGGTGCTTGTGAAGTATTTTGCCTCTAATACAGACAGATGAAGAACCTACTGTCATAGTGGCTCTCGTGGAGGATTCAGTATTAGCTGTAACAGTGCGGTGTTGCTAAATAAATGCCTGCTGGTGAGGAAGGAACTAAATTGTGTGCACAACCGTTTCTGTCAAACTTCTCAGCTCGGTTGCTGCATGCTTATAATTTGGGGGGCCCATCCTACATGTAAATTAGGTGCAAATGCAGAACAGAGCCTCTCTCTCAGCTCCAAATGGGGGAATGAAGAAAGGGAAGATTAATCCACTAGTTCCTTTGCCCTCCCACTTTTCTGCTTTCTCCCTGTTTCCTTAAAATTCACCCAAACATGAGAAGCACAGAGAAGGTTGATGTAAAGAAGAGAAGAAAAGCACATTGAGTTGTTGGATTGCTCAGGTGATAGGTGTCACAGCAAAATTCTTCAGTGCTCTGCACGTATACTCTGTAAGAGTATGTATATTGATTAACCTTCTGAGACTGATGGGTTAGGGGAATGGGTACTGAAAGAGGCTAGTTTTGACGCCTTTGCCCTCTCCACTGGTGGTCAAAAGAATTCCATTCTGATTCCATCACTGATGTTGAGCCTGAAGACGTGCAATTTTCATGAAACATCAAGGTGGCTCCTGAGAGTGAGCATGAAGCCATCCTGTCTGTCTGTCCAGTAACTGATGGCTTGCATGACGAACACCAGTCTGGCAAGAAAGTGTATCTAAACCCCATGCTGAGTGTGTTGGGAGGCAGAAGCTCCCTGCCACATGTTGTGATTTCTCCTTTATGTTGAATTTTAGGATACACACCGGGGGCTTTTCATCCAGCAGCTGAGGCACACACAGAATCCACAGCCCCGGATCAAACTGAAGTTGTTTGGACACTCTGGCGCTGGGAAAACCACCCTTGTGGAGTCCCTCAAGTGCGGCCTGATACGAAGTTTTTTCCGAAGACGTCGGCCTAGGCTCTCCTCCACAAACTCAAGCAGATTCCCCCCATCCCCCTTGTCTTCCAAACCTTCAGGTATGGTTTTGAGCCATAATGTTCGTATGAGAAAACGGTTTCCTCTTAGTCGCTAAGCTCCTAAGAAAAAGCTGTTGGCTGCACTGCAAAAGACAGGACAGCCTTAGCATGTAAGAAACAAAAGAAAAAGGGAGAGGGGATTGACTTCCCTGTGCATAGGCTTGTACCTAAAGCAAGAGGAAGAGGACCAGCAAGTGGGAAGAATACGTGAGTAATTAAGGTTTTGTTTGCTTACATGCTGCACAAGTGAACTTGCAGAGTGGAGGAAAGGACTTGTAAACACTGCTGTTTATTTTTCACAAAAAAGGCTAGGCTGCAAACATCACTGTCATTACTAGCTTCTTTTTGCTGGAGGAACTTGAATAAACACTGCAAAACTGAAACAGTTGCTGCATCTTTATGTGATTTTTAAATAATAACAGGATTCAGAGCTGCTTCTGATGCCTTGGAGTGCTTTTCCTTAAGGTACAGAATGAATTAGCCCAGTTAGAGGTGTCTAAAATTGTCTCCAAACAAGGTGAAAATGAAAGTTTTTCTAAACTGAAGTAAATGTTTGTGAATATTAGGGAATAGATCGCTCACGTAGCACCAGCTGGCCTGCGCAAAGTGGGAAGAGCTATAAAGTGTGGAGAAACTAGCTAGGTTTACACCTGAGCATGTGCCCACTTTTGAAAGAACCCACAGGGGTACAGTGGAAAGACCAGTGAACTGTTTGTCCAGGTCCCTTTTCTAATGCCTACACAATGTACACAAGCTAAACATGTTGAGGAGCTCAAGTTTAAACTGATGTTTAGAAGTGGTCTTATTGTGTAAGTATTAGATGGGGCCAGGCTTGCCTTTTTTAAAAAAAAAAAAATCTTTTGGATAATGCTTGCAGGTTTGGATTTTGTTCATCATTTTTAAGGAATGTTAGAACAGTGCTAGTAGTAGTTTTCATCTCTACTTTCTCTCTACTCACCTGAGGAAGCTGTAGAGCATTCACAGAGTGGCTCAACAAGGCAAGATCCATGCCACAGAGATTGTTACTGCATTTGGTGTTTTTAACACAAGGGCCTCACATCTGTGACAACAGAAAAAAGAACTTGATTAAATTAATCAATCAAAAGTTCTTGATTTATTTATCTTACTTTACTGTGTCATACAAAGGGGGATAAGTCACTCAAGGAATATCAGTTCCTGGAGGCAGTACAGGAAGGTTTTGACTGAAGATAGATTTTTTTTGTGATGGTTGGTAACAGAACCAAAGGAGAGGTCCTCAAAGGAGACGAGAGATGTGCTCACACCATCATAAAATCAGAAAGACTGCCAGTCACATTGGCAAATCAGTGTAGAAATAAAGGTGAATTTGAAGCATGCCATTGAAAAGAGCTTACCTAGATACAAAGCCAGAAAGTTGTGCAGTCCTATACATGCAAAGGTACTGTGGTGTTATTTTAACATTTGGAGGTTTGGTTTTTGCTTCTTTCAGTATATGTTCTTTTGGGATGTAAATCATTATATAGTATGTAAATTATGTTATGGGTTGAGTGACATAATCAGATAAATATTTAAATCAGCACAATTTGGACTGTACTTGATGATGTGATTTGTTTGTTTGTTTAAATTCTGTAAAAATAGGTGTGCAAATTCACCAAATATTTATTTCCAAGAGCCCAAAGATTTAAAATACTACACTAGGAGATCAAACATGAAACTGTAGTTTTACAGCTAACAGGTAATATCTTTGTATTGTAAAACTCAAATATTAGAATTTGCTAACTAGTGGAGGAAAGAAAATTTTATCCACTAGATGGTGCAAGTCAGTTTAAAAGCCCTTTTGTTTCTCATTTGCACTCTGGGAATCTGAATAAACACAAACTAAAAAAATTGCTTATTAGTAAAATAGTTTTGGTTAGGGGTTTGCTTTTCTCCCCCACCACCCCAGAGACACTTGTTACACAGTGATACTTTTTATCATTACTTACAGGAATCAATAATATGAATATGTGACATTTCCATGCCAATAATAATAGAACATGCAATGGAATTGTAGCCCTTAGCTAAAAAAAAAAGGCAGTATATCTTTGCAACATAGAACTTTAATTATTGAAACATTTCATACCCATAAAATTCAGTCTTTCTCTATGCTTCCCACTCTGAGGTATATCTGTTAATGGACATAAGTGCTTTATAGGATCATTCTAATATTTTCCTTTTAATCATTGAGAATAAGGATGTAGTTCTGTATGCCCACAGCTTCATCTCCTTTCTTTGATGAGCGCATTGGGTTTTTTAATCTTCTTTTATGGCTTGCATACTTGTTTTGAAGTGATTTGGTTGTGATTTTCACATGGTTTGTAATCTCATTTTCCTTTCCCTGACCCAGTTTCAGTAAGTATTACGAATCTTTATCCTGGTTGTGAAAATGTCAGTGTGAGAAGCCGTAGTATGATGTTTGAGCCAGGCCTGACCAAAGGCGTATTAGAAACTTTCGTATCACCTGCTCATCACTCTCACTTCTCTTCTGACGACCAGTCCACCAAGGCCATTGACATCCAGAATGCCTGCTTGCATGGTAAGAAGAGCTCTGGGCTGGGATGCTTCAATGCTGCAGGACAGTTAATGCCATTTTACTTGTTTCTTAAACTAAAAATGGGGGAAAATGTCTGACTTGTTATAGTAGTGACTGTGTTTGACTATTCAATGCCAGTGGGATATAATTTGTTTAAGGAGAAAGTAAATCTGCCTGAAGTTCTGCCTGAAGCTGCTGTAATATACATTTTAATCACTCATGTCACATCTTTATAGTATTACGTAGAAATTTTTTTGAGGTGAGTGAGAGAGTAGAAAAGAGGGATTTCGTATGACAGGAGCAGGTTGGCAAAGTGGCTACTAGTATGAAGGCTTCTTCACCTATACTATATGTCATCTGGTCCCATTTAGTCCTCACCATTGAACTATATTCCCAGCTATACAAAGGACATACTGTTTTCACCCCATGACACGGCTGGAGCATATTTGGTGAGCCCTGGAGCTCATCAGTTATTGTGAGTGGAGCTCCTGATTTCATTTCTTTTTTGGCAAGGAAGCTAACTGCTCTGCAGTTGAAGCCAGTTAGCAGTAAGAGGGGTCAATCACAGAAGGTGTTGTAAGTACACACATGGCTCTTGACTCTGAGATCACACAAATGGTGCTTATACTCCACCAGCCATACTAATCATCATTTATATAGGTGGTCAGATCTCTTCTTCATAAGGAAAATGTTTTGCGTGCCTTAGCAGCTACAGTTTTGAAGCTAAGTTACTATTAATCAAGAGTTTACTTTGGAGACAGAAACCTGCTTATGAATGCACAGTAACAAAATGCAGTGACAAAACGTTTACCCTAGATGCTGAAGAGTTTACCAAGTAGCTAAAGCTTGTTCTTTGTGCAGGCTAATTTCTTCCTTCAGTATCATTTGAAACCCAGTCAAATTTTGCAGTGAAGCAGAGTTGTGCCATGGTCTCTCAGAAGGACTTTCTTTTCTTTCTCTGTGCTGTCTTCATACAGAAAAAAGTGTACACACAGGTGAACTCTGAGTAGCTGTACTCATACCAGCAGGTTGGAGTTTTCTGGCTTCTCTCCTTCTAGAAGTTTGAGGTGCATCTTAATCACAGTCTGTTTAATTAGAGGTAGTACAAGTGTGGCAGACATCAGTCACCCTAATCAGATGGTGCATCTGGGAACTGCAGCATACTAATACTTTTCTCACCCAAAGCTAAAGGAGATGGCAAAAAGAAGCATGGAGCTCTTGGGATCCTTACCATGGTGATTCTTCAGCCCTGATTTACCAACATAGTGTGAATAGTAAAATTCGGCAAAGCACAGTGGCTTCTTTGAGAACGTGCTTCAGCAGTTTTTAAAATCAGTGGTGGCATGTTAAGAAGAAAAGTTAATAAAAATATTAAGCTTTTTTGAGGTGAACAGGAAAAGAATGGGAGCCATTATTCTTGATTTTCAAGGCAATGACAAGATCTGCTGCTGTTGTTCAAGGCCAAGCTCAGTTTAATTGCATGAGACTGCATGCATTTAACACAGTTGCTTACATATGGCATCCAGCTAAATGTCCTGGAGAAGGAATGTGAGAAAGGAACAGATTTTGAGGGTCCAACTCCTAAGCCTCTGAAACTGACTGAAACTTGTTCCCTTTGTTCATTATTGCATTTTCAGTCTTGATTTCTCACATGAATACAGTTTATCTTTGCAAAAGTTTAAATCACATTAACTGTTTTGTTTGTATTTCCAGGGCCAGAAGATGTTTCATGCTTACTGATGAAGTGTGATCTCCTCATCTGTTTGTCTGTTTTTCAGGAGTTGGTGATTTCAGCATCTGGGAGTTCTCTGGGAACCCTGTGTACTTCTGCTGTTATGATTATTTTGCTGCAAATGATCACACTGCAATTCACATAGTGCTTTTTAGTCTTGAGGAGCCTTATGAAATCCAATTAAACCAAGTGACCTTTTGGCTCAATTTCCTGAAATCATTGGTCCCAGTTGAGGAGCCAATAGGTATGTTCCTCTGCCTGTTAATGAAGTATTAGAGGTCTGTAGAATAAAGCTTCTTGTATTTCCCTGCAACTGTGTACGTCATCTGTGTTGGGTGTCTTCATCCCCATGTATTCAAACAAACTTTACATAAGGTTTCTTGGAAAAAGGGAATTTAACTGTGGAAGAAGCTGGAAGAGATGCATACACCACTTAGTGCAGTTAAAAAGGGTCACAAGGTACAGTGCAATATCTTGTGGCACTGGGGATTTACATCTGTCCATGGCAGATGAAGTTTTATGTCAGATAAGCTGCCAAGAGTGTTTCAGAGGGCTGGGACCATTCAAAACACAAAAAAAAAAACCCAAAAAGTTTAGACACTTTGCTTAAATTCCTCTTATATCTAGCCCCCAATTAGCAGTGCTTTCAGCATAAATTAGTCTTGTCAGCGACAACAGAACAGAAGAGTATTATGAAACAGCATTACCCTTCTTTCATGTGCAACTTTCATGTGTTTAACTAGAGTTGTATTTGGACTTCAAATCTGATAACTTTCTGGTGGTGATGCACAGAAATCAGTATTTTTTGTAAATTTCACATATTCTCCAATTCTGCACGGGTTTTAAGTAATTTTACTTGTTTTATATTCAGGCTTACTGAAAGTTACTTGGCGGGCAAACAAATTAACATTTTTCTTAAAAGGTCTGGTAATTCAGGTAATATACAGTAACTTGTAACTTGTTTGCATTTGTGTCTGAGTATTGGTCTGCAGACTGTGACAGTTTCTTGGACTAACCAACTTCTGACACATGTCTTGGTTCCATGATCTGAAAGATTATTCCAGCCAGTGGATCTAACTCAGCACTAAAGGACATTTGTAACAATGCTAGAGATTCCCCAGACAAATGTATTAAATACTTTACATTCTGCAAAGAGTTATTTTGTCTCTCCTTCTTGTGTTCTGCTTGTTTATGTATGTATTATCTCAGGCACACAATGAGCCAAGGCCAACCTTCGGTTTTCAGTTCAGGCATTGGCATTCTTTTATTTTCTACTTTAGATTAAATTACAAGGTTAATAATATCAGCATTTGGATCTAAACAACAATAAATTACCTGTGAAAGTTAAAGCTCAGAAATTTGTAAAAAGGTGTCAAAGCTGCAAATACAGCTAATTTGCAATTGCTGAAAGCTTTTCACAGCTCCTCAGTCTAGCAAGGAAGCTTAGTTCTTTGTTCAACAGAGTCAGAATCTCTTTTTTCTTCTTGCTTATCTGATTATCAGCATTATTCAGATACTTCACTTAAATATGTAGATATATAATTACAAAATACTTGCTATGCAGAGAGTTGGGGAAATGTGGCTTTTTATGAATTAATCAAGATTATGTAGCTCTTAGTTGATGAGAACTGAGCAGTGATGTAAGCATATTTCTCCCATGTGAAGATTTTTTAAGGCTAGAAGAGCAGGATTAGCTGTACTGTCTCTTAAAATTAGTCTAATGATGTCTTCTCTTTTCTGGAATATGAGTTTGAGAAAAGATTGAAAACTCTGTGTTCCATACTGTCACCTCATTCATGCCATTTGTATCTTTCTTTCTTTCTCATTCTTTTTCATGGTTTCTGCCAGGCTTTCCTACTTAACTCTCACCTAAGTGAGAGGTCATTGTTTGTGTAAGTACTGCAAAATAGCATTCATATCAACATATGAATGTTGTAGACATTTTGTGTTCTTACAATCCTCTATTCTGCACCTGTAGTATTAAGGACCATCCAAAGATTATGCAAAGCCCTTTCAAGAAGCTATTGTTTCTAATTATTTTTTCCTCATGCTGTCATAGTTTGTAGTTAGTAGCAGTATCATTAGTGCTATTGATTACTGTTTTTATTAAACCAATAAAGTAACACAATATAAATGTATCTGATGTTATTCAAATAGTCTAGCTGTTAAAATTGGTTCTTATATAGACAGTCCTATAAGCAGATAACTGGCAGAGCACCAGCAGTTACACTGTTAATGGCCGAGCATAGAGTTGGTAAATCACTACAGAAGGGATTGGTATGAAAAGTGTAAAATGTATTTCTGCTTTTCTGGCTCAGTATCAGCCATCTCCTTAGGCATGCCTCACAGTGAGGGAGTCCTCTTGTTTCTCTTCTAGCATTTGGTGGAAAGCTGAAGAGTCCCCTGCGTGTTGTTTTGGTTGCCACACACGCTGACATAGTGAATCTGCCTCGGCCTGTTGGGGGAGAGTTCTGGTATGACAAAGACATCTCCTTGTTGAAAGAAATTAGGAACAGGTAAGTGGGAAGTATATTTATACATAGCATTTAAACATGCTAATTGGAAAGAAAAAACACCAAAATGCATTGGAATATGTAAAAGGTTTTCATATGGCTTTGTGATATTATGATATTTTGAATATATTCAGGAAGCCTATATTGTGCTAAAATTGAAACATTCACCAATATTACAGTGAGTAAGCTGCCCTGAGTGAGGTAAAATGAGCCCAGTGGTGTCAAAATGAATTGTAGCATAGGCAGTCTCACCCTGTGAACACTGGGCTATATCCAAAGACCCATTCCAGCTTTCTGTCTAACATCTTGGTGCTCAGGTTCTGCACTGGTCTCAGAAAAGTAGACAGTTTGCAGCTAAAAATTCTGTGTGCAAAAGAGGAAACTTTATCAGAGGACTACCCTTAGCTCTGAACTGATGTAGGATAGGTATGAAAAAAACTTAAATGAGGCCTAGAAGTACTCCCTACATGGTTTGCAAAAAGCTGGACTTTGTGGAGTCACACAGGTGACAAGGTCATCCAGGAGGTGCCTAGAAGTTAAGGAAACTTCTAGAATTCTTCAGCAATTGTCTGGAGCACATGCTAATGGTAGATGGAAATAGGGAATTTTTCATGAACATACTATTGTTTAAAGTAACAATACCTTATATGCAGAGTGAGCATGTAAGTGGGAAACACTGGGTGTGAGAAACCATCCAAACCTGTGAGTATAGTCTGGGCTGTACAAGAAACAGATGTAGGAATTCCAGC
>VZTI01005595.1:510238-539335 GCA_013397865.1 Struthidea cinerea | reverse complement strand
CGCAGCGGGAGGGGCAGTATCTTAATCAGTTGAAATAAACCAATAGAAAAACACCTGTGTGTCATCTTAGGCACTGGAATCCTTTTAAATGCAAATCTGTCCAGAGCTAGGAAAACAGGTTTGTGTGGTTGAAAAGTCAAAAGGAAGTGAGAGCGCTGTCAACAGCAATGACTACTGAACTATTTAAAGTGAGAAGAACGCAAGCAACAAACATTAAGACCTTAAAAATAATAAATTCCTGTAATCTCTAGTAAAATGTTTTGTTTTGTAGTTACAAGTCATGTGATGCAGTTACAATATTCTTACGCATATTCAGTCTTCATCCTGAGAGAAAACAATTTTCTCTCAATATCTCTGCTTATTTTCAAGAAAGTTATACAGCAGCTATACTGTCTGTGCTTATAAAACATCTCAGCATTATCATTACTTAAACTTCATCATTCCTTGAGGAAAAACAACTCTAGTGTAATTTAAGTCTGAAGTACAATTGTATTAAGAAATAAACTGGATTTGGGGCTAAGTTAATAAGAATTTTTTTTTTTTTTAGATTTGGAAATGATTTGCAAATTTCAGAAAAGTTATTTGTTCTGGATGCTGGAGCATCTGGGTCTAAAGACATGAAGCTTCTCCGAAATCACTTGCAAGAAATAAGAAGCCAGATAATTTCTGTAAGTAGTGCCTAATGGTCTCGGTTGGATCAGCCAAAATGCGAATGTCTTGTGTAATAATCTACTGTAAATTTCAAACTTAGAACAATGAAGCATACAGAAACCACTGTTGTTCCAATTTTCTATCAGCATACTTGGCAGGTCTTGTGATAAACAAACCCTTGACATCAAAGATTCAGTCAGTATTTAGAAAATAGTAGCTGTTTTGCCCAGGTGACCAAAATACTCTCTGTTGAAAGGAAACAATTTGAGATTTCAGTTCAAAGTCATAATTTTGTTTTTTGATTGGCAGCGACTGGATTCCAGCATTTTTTTTTAATCAGCATAGTATTATAGAGAAACAGAGAAATATATTATATTTCAGGAAAGTAAGTTTTTCATTAAAAACCCACCAGAGTAGAACAGTGTTCTCAACTGTTAGAAAGACAATTCCAAATATAGATGTGTAAACTGAAACTGTATTAACTTTTGAGTGCATTTTTTAGTTGAAAAATATTGCTTGCAGTTGTATCTGTATGTGTAGGTGTATGCATATGAGACTAAAAGTAAAGTGTAGCCATGGTTTGATATTATCACCATGAATTCATGGAGACTTCCATACTAAGGATGACCAAGTCAAAATTTTTGTAGTCTGTGCTAAATGGATTAATATTATGTTACACACCAACAAGATTTTCTGCAGCTACTTTTGAAACGCATTTTTTTGTAATTGATTAAAAGTGTAATTGATTAAAAGTGTAATTGTAAAAATTGTAACATATTACTGAGTTAATTCTGTGGGTTGAGGAAAATACTTGGATTTATGCAAAATTCAGCCTATTTTACGTTCCTGATGGTCTCTTGATTTTATAAGCTTTTCTTCTCTATGAAAACTTTATTTTAGCTATGGTCACTAGCTTGAAATCCGAAGGGGTTTACTGCATAAAGAGTGGAGGCTGTGGCTTGAGAGTGTAGGAATATGGTATCAGTGAAGTCTAAGGCAATCAATACATCAAAGGACCATCTTTGCTTCTTACTTAGTACCCCGCTGTCTCACCTTTTAAGTAAATTGGTTCTGTACAGATATTGATGAGTACGGATTCTAAACAAATTCTGATAATTTAAGAAATAAACATTAATTTACAGATCTATGAAGGCAACTGATGGTGATATTTGGAAAATTTGCTTATTTCAGTGAAAAAGTGGTTTCTGCAATTCACTTTTTTAAGGAAGGCTAGATAGATCTTATAGCAAGTGAATGCCAGATGAAAGAGCAAGGGTCCAGCACAAAGGGAATTCTTTAGATCCGTTGGACCTCCATAAAAAAAAAACAGTATACTATTCTGAAATGGATGTTTTCTGTGCTTTTCTAAGACTTGCCCACCTATGACTCACCTGTGTGAAAAAATAATCTCCACACTGCCTTCATGGAGAAAAATTAATGGACCCAACCAGCTGATGTCCTTGCAGCAGTTTGTGTATGATGTACAGGAACATCTTAATCCCCTAGCAAGTGAAAGTGACCTACGGCATATTGCACAGCAGCTGCATAGCATAGGAGAAGTAAGTATTTTTATATAAATTCCATCTCTTTATTTGCAAGATACCTTTCTGGTAGAATATTGCTTTATGAGTTTAAGCAGATGTCTAAAGTTGTTTGGTTTTTTTCTCTTCCTCTTAAGACAAAAGTAGAGACTGCTTATTAACGCTTTCTGTTATCATTATGTCTTGTGGCTTCTATTTTGTTCAACATAACCTCTTTGAGACAGGCAGAATTAGCTTATTGCTATAGTTGTAAGAATATAAAATACCCAGAAAGGATCACTATATTAGCACCTTCAATGAAGTGTTCACTGCATCTGAGAGATTTATATGTGTCCATTAGGAATTGAATAGTAGGATAATAGCTTTGCATAAACAGCTTGCAAGGCATGACTAGGCTTTCCAGCTGTTAGGCTCTAATGGTTTCATTACTAGTGGAAAACAACAGCAAGATCTGGTTTTTGTTCTGAGTACTTGCCATATATTTAAATGCACTGTTTGCTTTTTCCTGTGAGCAGTGTTAATTAAATTATGGGGTCAGTCTGTTAGGAAGGTAAGAACTTGGGCTATTATTTTGTACTTCACAAGATGTAAACAGTAACTTTCATATTTATAAACAGATTAACATTATGCAGAGTGAAACTGTCCAAGATGTTGTGCTTCTGGATCCTCGCTGGCTCTGTTCTAATGTTCTTGGAAAAATCCTGTCAGTGGAGAACCCAAAAGCCCTGCATCATTATAGAGGTCGGTACACTATAGAGGACATCCAGCGTCTGGTGACAGACAGTGACGTGGAAGAACTGATACAGATTTTGGATGCCATGGATATTTGTGCAAGGGACCTTAGCAGTGGGGCAATGGTGGATATTCCTGCTCTGATAAAGACTGACAATCTCCACAGGTCTTGGACAGATGAGGAGGATGAAGTGCTGATTTATGGTGGTGTTAGAATAGTTCCTGTGGAACATCTTACCCCATTTCCTTGTGGAATTTTTCATAAAGTTCAGGTGAATCTCTGCAGGTGGATTCATCAGCAGAGCACAGAGGGCGATGCTGATATACGTCTGTGGGTAAATGGATCAAAGATTATGAATCGTGGAGCTGAGCTTTTAGTGCTGCTGGTCAACCATGGGCAGGGTATAGAGGTTCAAGTTAGAGGACTGGAAACAGAGAAGATCAAGTGCTGTTTACTTCTGGATTCTGTGTGCAGCACCATTGATAATTTAATAGCCACAACCTTACCAGGTCTTCTGACCGGGAAATATTACCTTAGTCCTCAGCAGCTGAGGGAACATCATGAACCAGTAATGGTCTACCAGCCTAGAGACTTTTTCCGTGCCCAGAGTCAAAAGGAGACATCACTAACTAACACTATGGGGGGATATAAAGAGAGCTTTAGCAGTATCCTGTGTTTTGGGTGTCTTGATGTTTACTCCCAAGGAAGCCTAGGAATGGATATTCATGTTTCTGATCTGAATCTACTCACCAGGAGAAAACTAAGTCGACTTTTGGATCCTCCTGATCCAATGGGCAAAGATTGGTGCCTTCTGGCCATGAACCTGGGCCTCCCTGACCTTGTTGCAAAGTACAATACAAATAATGGAACACAAAATTACTTTCTCTCAAGCCCAGTTCATGCCCTTCTGCAGGAATGGAGTAATGCACCTGACAGCACTGTAGGCATACTAATGTCTAAACTGAGGGAATTAGGTCGCAGAGATGCAGCAGATTTCTTACTGAAGGCATCTTCTGTATTCAAAATTAATTTAGATGCTAATGGTCAAGAGGCTTATGCTTCCAGTTGCAACAGTGGCACATCTTACAACTCGATTAGTTCTGTAGTGTCACGATAAGAAGAGGTGTTTTGCATGGGCATCCTTTCAAAGTGCAGAAAGAATAAAAGATACTGCATAAAAGTTACAGTGCATACTAATTAATGAGATTTTGCATCAAAGGATCCTTCTCTGGCACCACCTTTTTTGTTCATAAACTTTCTACTCCTAACTGTGAATTGTTGCTCTTTATTAAAAAGACTGCTGTACTTCTGGTGGTTTAAAACTATTTCTGATAGAGAATGTGCTGCTTAATACTGCCATTTCAACTGGAAAGTCTTAACTTTTGGATTACGTACTGCAACTGTTTTATATAATTCTCCCCATAAAAGGTAGGGGGAGAGGAATAGCACATAGTACCTTTTGTGTGTGTTTCTTACATTCTTTTTTTTTTTCTTTTCACTGTGTCCTCTGCTTAACATTTTTTTATATTTGTAAGGAGAGAAATCCACCATTTGTGGTCAATCTGACCAAATTTAAGCGCATCGTTTTTAGCTGAAAAAAGTGAGTGCCTTTTGCAGAAGGGAGAGTGCAGTTGATTTGAATGACCCTGCTGGAGTTAAAAGAACATGCTACCTCTGTTTCACTTAAATTGTCTGCATGCTTATCATTGCAAGTGGTGCTTGCCTGTTAATTTTTCCTGCACTTCTAAGACATTGGTGATGACTCATGCAGAGCATTCTTGTGCCAGTACTATACGTATAGACATGGTGATACCTAATCAACTTCAATTACAGTCAAATCATAATGTGAAAATCTCTTTAAACTTGCCAATTATCATGCTTCATTATTTCCATGCACCTCAGGTAAAAGTTCATATCATTATAGAGTTCAAAAACCACAAGTGTTGGATACTGCAGAATAATATTGTCTAGCTGTCAGTTGTAATTTGTGTATAACAAAGGTTTTCTACTATTAGATCCTGCATTACTTAACTTCCTGTACTTGAAAACTTTGATGGGGATAAAAAAAAAAAAGGAAGCAAGGTTTCTTGCAGTGATAACTTTAAAATTGATATGAGGGAATATGACCCATTCTCTGTTCTAAAAAGCATGTAATTTTCATGGTGCGATATGTGTTTGTTTATATATATTGTATGTATATATATTAAGACTATTTTTTCCTTAATCTTACAATGTAGTAAATTTTAAAGGATTTTTCTACAAATAAACTGTTGCTTGTTGCATCCTTGTTGATCACATTGTGTTGATGAAGGGTACCAAAACTTCTCTTTTCTTTACAGTCAGAATTGTGGAGAGGCAATTCCTGCCATCTGAAGTTCTGGGAACCTCGTGTTTGACTTCAGGGGGATTTCTTAGTAGGCTGCAGGAATATTTATGTATTTTTTTTTTTTTACTGCAGAGGTGGTCCCTGTGCAGCAGTGAGATCTGCATTCGTTTCAGCAAATGGCAAGCTAAAGCAGTTTGCTACATAGCTTTTCCTTTGTGGTTTTTCATAATGGAAACCAAAACAGCAAATGTGAGTCTGTCATCAGGAATCCTCCAGATAATGCTGTGCTGCAGAGGGAGAGGACACTGCATTAGAACTTGTACTGCAATAATGGTCCTTTACATTAAATATCCCCTCATCACACAAGGGACTGTGCTGGTGCTGCTTATTTAAAATCTCAGCATCACTCCCTGATAGCTGCACAGTCTTGGTGTGGCACGCTACACAGGCAGCTTTGCACAATACCTCTGCCCTGTGTATGCCGCAAAGGATTTAAGCAAGGTCTTCTTAAAGTGCTAGTTGCTGTTTCCCCCTGCCTTTCCTTGCCTATTTTACCCTTACTTCATTAAATCTTTCCCCAGGTCCCAGCTGTTGCTGGGCTCTATAGTTAACCATTCTTTTAAAGTCTAGTCCACAGTAAGAAGTATAGTTTATTAGCAATCCTACCCTGAGCTGTCTGTGTTTTGATACTCTGCCACTGACAAACTGCATTCAGAATCTTCCACCACTGCTCAAAGCAGCTGAGTGCAGAGCCCAGCTCCATGCAGCCTGTATTTACCTCTGTCTGTTTATGGCCACTACCATATTTCACCTTCCAGCTGTGGACATTTTTAGTACTTCTGTCAGATTCTGGTAAGTGGAGGGGTCTTTCTCATGTCATAAAACTTACTGGGTTTCTACGAGAAAAGATTTCCTCCCCTGCCTGCCTCCCCAGATGCTTTATGCGCACTTGAGATGCGTGGTCAACTAACCAACACTGACTAACTACTCCTTTTACTTTCTTTTTGTTTTTCCCTTCCCAACAGCATGTTTCTCACAGTTCCTTCCTTCCATTTACTGTAAAATGCAGCCCTGGGAGTAAAAATTACTTAGTGGACTCTATGATGAACCTTTGACTAGCAGTCACAGCGTATTGCATCATTTACAGGTTTTGTGGTAATAGTCTCAGGAATGTGAATCATAGTCATAGGATAGCTTTGGATTCCTTTCTCATAAATCCTGTGCTACTGACCAAAAAAAAGAAAAATTTTTTTCCTAGATGACAATTTGGGGATAAAAAAAAAGGCTAGCCAAGTGTTGCAATCCCTTCTGTTGCTTCACTTTTATTAATTCCATGTTTTATTTTGTGAATGCAACTAGGAGCAGAACTTAATTCGACAGTTTTTAGAACTGTGTTTAAAAAATGCACAGATCCTGCCCTGACTCACTCCAGAAATTGAGAAAATGCAGGTCTTTGCAAGGTCAAAAAAGTTTAGTCATAAGTGTACAGTGTATAGTTCATGCAAGGAACATGATAAGCTTAGCTCCTGACAGTGAAATAACTGAAGCTGGATACTAACCATCTTCGTAGCTTCAGGAAGAGCTGCTGAAACATAATCTTGAGGATAAAGCAATGAGTGGCAATTTTAATTTTGTCTTCAAAATCCATAATACTGACAAACTCTCAAGTTTGCTGCGCAAGGCCAAGATGCATTACAGATTACCTCGCAGTTTAGAAAAGTATTCTACTGACACCCAGACTCAAATTTTGAAGAAATTTTCAGAAGAAGATAGGGAAGAAGCAAACACCTTGGTGCAGGATGTTTTTCCAGTGATTTCTCCCCAGCATGCAGCAGCATGCATCAAATAAAAGAAGTGCTTCACATTGCTATTTATATTGGGTGTTACTGGTTGTACTGTCTTTGGAAGTTTTGTTGCTGGTAAGTTTGGAAAGTCACAGTGGCTACATGCAAATTATTTGCTAACCTGAACAGTGAGTTTGGAAAGCCACAAGAGATCAGTGGTTACATGCAAATGATTTTAAGGTGGGCTAAGGGCATCCAGAGGTGGCCTTGGGTGGAGATGGATATATATGACTTTCCTCACCTTAAAAGGGTAAGGAGACAAGGGTAAGGTGGAGACAGCCACAGGTTTTAGGATCTTTGGGATTCAAGTGATTGAGAAAGACTTATGAAACTACAAGAGTTCAGAAACTCCCAAATGTCACATGCTTGACAGAGGCAGGAGGTTCAGAAAGGAGCCAGTTTCCTAAATGGTCAGGTCTTTACAGAGAGCAACAGTGAAGTTGTTAGAGCTGGCTGTGCTGGAGCCACTTCCAGGTCCTAAACCTCTGTTGGCTGTGTTCTTCCCTCAAAGGAGAAATTATCTCCTTAATTCATTGCAACCTTTTTTTTGCAGAGATGCTGTGTTGAAGCATCATTTTTTAAAACAAGTGCCTCGGTTTGAGTCGCATCACTATTTCAGCTTTGCCAATGAAATGGAGGAGTAATGCCCAAGTTGTAACGCTAAAGAATGTAAATGAAGCATGCTGTGGGCTAAGTCAGAGGAGGTGGAGCAGTACAGCACCTTTGAAGGTGGCCTGAAAGCACTCTGTAAAATACTAAAATTTATTTCTATTTGATTTTTTATGTGTTAAATTCAGTCCATTGGGTCACCAAAAAAAAAAAAAAAAAAAAAAGACACCAAAAATTCACTCCTGTTTCTTTTCAGGCACTGTCTGACTCAGAAGACAAGGCAATGGGTGGAAAAGAGAAAGAAAATCAGTTTTCAACAATGCCTAAGGTACTTGCTTTCCAAAAGGGTTACAGCCAAGCCACTCAGATTTTGCAGGTAAAAGTATTTGGGTCTTCAGAAGTCAGATGAGCGGTATATAGAAGGGAACTGATGGTATTCCTCTGTATGGAACAGTGGGACCATCAGCTATGCTGCCTCAAAGCCAGATGAGGATATTGGTGGGCCTGGTTCAGTTTTGCATTAACCAAACTGACCTAGCATTTTTGCACCAGCCAGATTACTTCGGGTGAAGTCCAAATCCAACACATGCATATTTAAAGATCATTTTTCAGAAAGTAATTATGTTGCTGAGTCAGTTGGATGTGTCTTAAAATTCACTGGCCTGTCCTGAGAGAAGGCAACCTGGACCATCTTGCCCAAACTCCGGCTCCTGCTGTCACCAAGCCTAGGACACCTACACTGCCAATATGCACGCACATACCCTAGGCAGAGAGGAAGACTAAGAAGAATTTAGAGCAGGGTGATAAGGAGTCTCAAACAGGAGCGAATGCTTGAACATGCTGCATCTCCCATGGATTTCTTGGCCTGAGCCCACACACACTCCTCCTGCAGAAATGTAGCACCTGCTCCAATGGTGCAATGCATTTCTGGTGGTTCCATGTCCAGGCTCATGAATCCGCACTCTGTTGTATCTGCTGGATTCAGAGTGCAGCTTGGTGAGCTCTCTTCCCTATGGATTCAGGCATGGTCACAGTTGAATGTAACACACCTGGAGAAGCTCTGGGCTACATGTGTTGGAAGTATAGTCAGGATTGCACCTCAGCAATTGAAGCTGGAGGGCTGTGGGAGCGGGTTGGAATTTGCATGAGTAAGGACTAAGTGAGACACCAGCATGTGGTGCATAGGGAGGGGAGGATGAAGTTGTACTTTTCAAAACTGCTGTCAGAGAAATGTGGGAGAGAGGGGAGAGCTCTTGCATTAGAGGGGCTAGACTGCTGATGTTAAAAGATGGCATGTGTATGAGTCTTTGAGTCATCTTATGCTTCACTTTTTGAGCTGCTCATTGCATTGCAAAATCTACTTTTTTAGCCTGGCCACTAAGAAGTATAGTTTGACTAGTCTGTTTCCCATGAAAAATGAATCAGCCTCACTTTCAGACCCCCTACACAAGACTGCTTACAAGTCAAAATAGATGTAGCAATCAGCTAAGCAAAAGGAGCCCAGAGAGAACGTCAGCAGTGAATCCTGCTATCACTATATTTACCTACAAAGCACTATAACTTTGCATCATTTTTAGGTCTTTCTATTGGTTGCAAATGTGAAAAAAAAAATACTCTGCAGAGTGCTGACTGCAATCAATTACTGCTAAGCCAAAACGTTTATTACTGGAAAAACAAAGGGTACAAGTCAGGAATTTTTTGCCAAAGGCAATATATCAGTGCATATGAAAGCCAGGGTCAGGTCCAGGTGAGTTGTAGGACAGAAACATATCCTACTTTCCTAAACCTATAGTATGGATTATTTCATCATTCCTAAGGTATATATCTGCAGAAGAAGCAGGAAAGGTATTTCTTTAGAGGTGTTTCCCAATAAAGCCTGATAGCTAGGACAAGACTCAGATTAGGTTATACTTAAGAAATTAACCACCATCCTCTACAACTAGAACACTTCAAATGAAAATTTTCTACAGACCCCTGTGGATTTTGTTGGCAGATGGAGAATGTTGTAAGAATTAACCTGGAAAACATTGAAGGAGGTGAGTCACCATAACCAAATTAGTATCAGATAGGATGGGCTAAATTTCCTCAGTTGCTCACACTCAGAAGGAAATATCACTTGCAGTTGCTAGACCAGGTGGTCAAGTACCAATACTGGTTTCAGAGGAAACTTAAGGCCTCATCTGAAGTATCAATCTGCTTATACAGGTTCAGAAAGGAGCTGCATGAATGTTTAAACTGATGGATTAACACAGTTTCCATGTAGGCTTCAAGAACTGAATCAAGGTCCAAAGCTTGCAAGTGCTACTGGGAAGAGGAGGATTTCCAGGCCTTTTTATCCCAGGTAATAACACCTGGCTAAGAAGTGTTTTGCAAAGCACTTATTGCTACCATCCCAGGAAAATACAGAAAGGAACCTAATCTACTGGTGTCAATTTGGGTCTACAGGACAGATATGAATAGATTAATACAAAAGTACCATGTGACTTCCCATTTGCCATTCATTCTCCAAGACATACTGTTGGTTTGTACTTAGCAAAACAGGGAGAATATTTTTCAGCAGAAGGTGAAGGAGAGTTACAGGAAGAACCACTTCCCCCGCTGTGACTTAGCACCATGCAGTTGTCCTATTTATTACTATCATGGCTAGGAAAGCTCTACAGGACTCCCACAGCCACCAAAGAAAGGCATGCCATGGAGAAATTCTGGCTTGTTTTATACGTTCTTCTTCAGTAAGGATGTTCAGTTATTTAAACATTCAGCCTTCCGTGCTAGCATAGTATTTTCACAATTCCCTTACCAGACCCACCTTTCTGCTTTAAATTACTCACTTCAGGAAAGAGTGCTACATCACTCATGTGAAATGCTGTCTGTGGCACCAGGTGAGCCAGGCATTGCATGGAAGGAGAGCACAGGTCAAAGCGAATGCATGGGGTGGTTGTTGGATAAACGTGATGGTCCCAGGGCTTCTTTCTACCATCAGTTCAACCATGTGCCCAACTCCAGCAAAATTCAGCTGTGCAGTGTGGATATGATCTCTGAATTTCCCATGGATATACCTGTAAATACCAAAATATGGCATCTGGTGAACAGAATAGAGGTGCAACTGTTTTATGTTTTTCTTTATGGTGTGCTAGACTTAAAGCATTTTTCACATTCCACCAGTGAGCTCAGGAGCAGACTTCATAATCACAAAGGGATCTCACTGAACTCAAGTTTGATGTTCATGTGTACTTGCACAACTGCATTAAGCACTAAGGGGAACATTTCTGACTCTTTCAGTGTTCATTGGACTACACCTTTTCATTTCCAGATGTGAAGCCAATTTATATTAAATTGCTGGAAACCACTTTTCAGCAAATATTTATCATCGTCATCTCCGAGGCACATTGTTTTTAGGATGTTGTTTCAATGAAATCTCCAAAAGAAAAGTTTTCTCCAATGGAAAAACATAATCTTTGGCAGAAATTTTCTATAATCTCCTGAGAGACTTCTGCCAGCTGTTACTTTGACTGATAAGTGAAGTAATATGCAAATTTTTTCTGTTGTTAGAAGAATTAGTTTCAAAATCTGGTAGAAAAAACTCCTGTAATCCACTATCAGTCTGGGGCTACAACTCCTTGTTACACATCTACATAACAATACCACAGTGTAGTCATGACTTCAGTGTGCCTTTGCATAACAGACAGAAGTTTTCGTGTATAGCGGGTTTAGTTCGAAACCAGGCAGAAACACCAATTAAGTGTAGTGGTTTTGGTTTGAAATATGGATCACTTACTGATTTTTCTTTTTGTGACATAAGCATTAGGAGAAAACAAAGCAGGCACCAAACTTACAGAATATAAAGAAGTTTATTAACAGACCTAAAAGAAAGGGGGAAAAACTGCTGTGGTGTAAAACATTTCTTCCATGAAAACTCACAGTTCTTTCACACTGCAAGACATGGACCATCACATGGGGTTATTAATCTTTTTAAGGATGAGTTCTGTTGGCCTGAACACGAAGGTTTTTTCACCACCAGTCTCTTAAAAGCCTCTCTCTCTCTCTGCTTTTAATAGCCTGGCAGGGGCACTCTTCACAACCTTCACGGGCCACACGTGAATTGTCCATCCCCCCATGTACTTCAAATGGTTTAAAGAAACGCACAGTTTGTGATATTACAGTTCTTTACCACGGCATGCAAGAAGTATTTTAAGCTATGCGCGAGAAGTGCGGCACCACCGTCTCTTCTCCTCTGAAGCCATCTTTAGCTTCATCCCACATGACTCACTTTCTCTTTCTCTCTGGCTCTGAAACCACCATGTTCCCGTTCAGGCTCCACAGTGGAGAGAGCCCCGCTCTCCCCGCGCTGCTGGCCGCACGGTATCCTCTTCAGTTCAGTGCAAAGTGTGCTGGCTGCAGACAGGAGGCTCCTCTGGCTCCCGCTGGCTCAGCGTGGAGAGGAGAGGGTCCCGCCAGTCCCAAGGAGCCGCGCCGGACGGGCTCAGCTGTGGGTACTCCATGGCTGACCCCAGCTGTCTGCGGCTCAGGGATAGCTCCCCCTCCCAACGACCCAGGGTCCGTGCCGCGGCGCTGGGAGAAGGGGAGGGGGTGGCAGGGACCCCGGCCCGGCCCGGTGGGGCCCAGAGGCTCCGAGGCCACCCCCACCTTCTGGCAGGCGAGCTGGAAAGGAAGGCCAATTCCCGCCTTCCTGCACGGTTTAAATATGTAAATTGAGAGAAGCGTTATTGGTCTAAAAAGTTGTCTGTCAATTCAGGGTCAACCCACTACCTCGTGATTTAACACCAGCAGGAAATCAAATCCAAATAAACCGCTCCCCTTATCCCTGAAACTTCCAGTAAGAGAGGGATAAAAGCAGAGGCTATGGGCTGAGATAACAATTTTCTGAATGGAAAAAGCAATGGAATGAGAAATGCACAGTAACTACAAAATGAATACAAAAAGTATACGAAGAGAGAAGGTGTTTTACCCACAAAAATGTATTCACCCTCAGGAACACAAACAAGATGGCGGACGCTCCCTGTAGGTCATACCCCCGTGACTTCCCCAGACAAAGGCAATATGGCAACCTTCCCCCGCCCTGCACCTGTCAAGAACAAGGCCCAAGAGGATGGGGGGGCTCCCACAGGCAGTGTTTCCTGACACCTTCCCACTGAAGAGGGGGAGGCAAAATTACTCCCTTCTGCTGGGGTGCCTGGGTTTTCCTGCCAAAGCCACGCTCCAGGGCATGATGTGGGAGGTGTACAAGAACAACCTGGCCAGGCCCCCTGCAGTGCTCAGTCCCGCCCCTCCCTGCTACCAGGGCAGCGTGAAGGAAGGCCACCTTCCCTAACAGGAATTTACAGCCCTGCATCCACGCATACATAGCAGGTACGAAGACTGTTATGCCACTGCAACCTTATTATTAGCATCCACCAGGCCCAGAGCCACATTTTACATGAGCTAAAGCCAATTTCCATTTGTAGCTTGGAGAAACTGATCTGCAGACCTAATCTCAGCCAACTCGAGGGCTTACATTTCTCTGCCTGTGCTGAGGTTAACCTCAAAAAGTAAAGTGTGCAAACAATGCTAATGACAATTTTGTGCAGCAGTAAGATCAGGTGCAAATACGATAATTTCAGGTATAACAAGAAGCTGTTTGTATTCTCTTTCTGCAACTTCCAGTTTTAAAATTTATCTGCCAAGTCAATTCATTTGTCTTTTTCAAATCTAGGAAATGTAATGAAGTATGGAAATCTTGTAGTGTAAGTGGTTTTGGCTATATTGTAAAACAAGACAGCTAAGAAATTGGGCTGGAATTGCTCATTGTAAACATTGTCCAAGAGCAGTCTTTCACACCAAGAGAGAAACTGATTTCTGCCTCCTCTGCTTGGTAGAACTGTTTCCTGTGTATGCCCAGCAGACTTCCTACTGTGAACCAGAGGGTGCTTCCCAACACTTAAAAATCCCAGCTGGAGACATACTGTGTCATGTTCGTCATTCAGACAAGGCCTTCATTAGCACTGCCAACAACAGGGATTTCTTGAGTGCTCTGTTGCCATCAGGCAGGGTGTGGTGCAAGGTTATTACACTGCCTCTGCCACTTAGTTTTCATCTGACACATGCTTAATTGTGAGGATGTCCTTCCTCTTACTAGTGTTTGAATCAGTCCCACTGTTGATGAGAAATGTTGTCCAAATCGTGTTACACAGTAAAAAAAAAATTAAAGCCACAGCCCATAGTATTATGGTAAAGGCAAGTGCAGATGACATGTTATCTCCTCACATTTCCCAGCATTAGCCAGGAAGAGCACTGTCTTATTCCTGATGGGCAGAGATGCAGTAGTTGACATGACAAAGGGACTGGCCTGGATGGCCCTGTGGAGAGAGGAGGGCTGCAGTGTAAGCCGTAAGTAACGGAGACTTTATTCAATGTTCTCTGTCGTCTCTTGCTATTTCTATTAATTATATGGAAGGAGACTGGTGATAAAGGTAGAATGGGAATGTGAAAAAAAAGGTAATGCGTGAAATGAGGGGTTTTCGACCTTGTCGAATGGCTGGGAATATTATATACTAGTAGCTGTTGATCAAAGGTGCAGTGTTCAGATGCCAAGGACTGAAATTAGAGTCTAGGGTCAAAAAAAGGATGATGTTCTTGCACATGGAACAAATTTCACAAGCTATATCATAAATAGCTATAGTCCTTCCTTCCAGCTTTTAGTCCATCACGGCATCAAATCACAGAGACAGTTTCAAATCTGAGAAGCCAGATGTGTTCCTCCTAACCTCTGCTCCCTGAAGCCTACCTGTGACTGCCAGCTCCAACAAACCAAGTAAATAAAACACTTTGGGGAGTGGGAATGGAATAATTAAGTGTTGAAATAATCAGACCAGAAAATGGCATTCAGCTTTGCGACACATCTACACTGCTTTCTGCAGGGAGCAGAGACAGTTTTAAATGGCAGCTGGAGCCCATGACAAGTCCTCTTCATTACTCCCCATGATGCAGAGAGTCTTGGGAAAGGGAGGCCCTCGTTTATCCGTAGTCCGGGTAAACAAGGCACCTGGAAAATAAGATAAGCCACTCTTTCTAAAGCCAGGCCATGTTCTGGTATGATTTCCTGGAGAGCCCTGTACGTCCAGTTCTGACAGAGTCCCTTTAGATCGATTGCAAGAGGGAGTCTAATTCTGCCATCTTAGTAAGTGCTCTGTTCAGCTTACCTAAGCTGTCTTGTAAAAGAAGCATGGTTAGAGGTTAGCAGGAAACAGTAAACAAAACTAAGCATGCAGCAGCTAATCTAACTACACGTTTGGGGCAGAGAGGAGCAGGTGCTCTTCTGGATGATAGCCACAGTTCAAAGCCTTAGTCCATGTGTTTGGATCGGGAGACTGCTGGCAACTGATCAACAAATGTGACCAAGGCTGACGCCTCCTGTTTGGAGGGTGGTTGGTGTGTGAGAGTGCATGTGTGTTTACAGCTAGAGTCAGGACAGATGACAGGGGTTAGGTACTCTGTTGCAGCAACTTCTGTACTTCTCATGTTGTGCTTTTTTTTACTTTTTAGTTTTACTTTAGTCCAGAATATTTTGGCAAAAATGGAGAGAGAGTAATAGAGAGTTTATATATTATATGTATATGTTAGGGTAGGTGTATTAGATTCTGGTTGGTGTGAATCTCTGCCTAGCTTGCTACAGAAGAGATTTTAACCAAGTTCTGCCATTTAACCAAGTTCAGCACTCTAGTCTCAACACTGTAAGTTTTGATGGCCCATTTTTCCTGAGCTTCTTAAACTAATCTAAAGCAGTGTTGCACTAAAAGGGAAAGACCTGTCCTGTCCACCCTTGTTTTGCAGTCTTTCACACTAGTTCCTGGCATGCTCAGCCAGTTCAGCTCACTCATCCAGCAGGAAGCTGTCACTCGGCTTTTGAGGGCATTGTTTGTAGCCCAATGAACTTGCTGCTACAGCTTAGAGCAGAAATGAGAATTGACAGAAGAGGGAAGGGCCAGAATGTCTCTTTTTCAGCACTAATCCTGGTTCAAATCAGCCTGAATTGCTTGATAAACCACACCCATAGTTTCAAACTCTGTAAAGGTGTGACTCCAGTATTTGTTTTAGCTAAAAGTATTTCCATCAGCTCTGGTAAAACTGTCTAGATGCCAGTGGCCGTTGGCAGAAACTAAAACAGTCCTCTACCCACTTTCAGGGAAACAGCAACTATCCCAAATCCAGAAACACTAGCAGATGTGAGCTGGAAGAGCCTGTACTCTGGAGAATGTTTAACCAGAAAGGCAAGCCCTGAGACCAACTGTACCTGTTCTGGAGAGGACAGCACGGCAAATGCAGCACGGTGGGATTGACCTCTCCTGACTCAGTGCCCTCCCTTCAGTCCTAGGTTACTCCTGTTAGCAAATGGACAGTGACATCCACAGCCCTTTCCTTCTCTCCTCAAGCTCTCTGGGTACAGCTAATTCTGGTTCATCTGGTGGTGAAGGCACGGTTAGTACTGAAGAAAGGAAAAGGCAGTTTGCTGTGCTCCTACCTGCGCCACAGTGGCACTGCTGAAGTCGCAGAGTCCATCCTTGACCCAGCCCTCTGTGGTGTGCTGACAGGTAATAGTCCTGCCCTGCCTGCAAGGGCTGGGATGCAGTTCAGCTCAGGGAATGTTTCTAAAACTAGTTCAAGTCTCAGTGCTGCAGAAGCTCTTGAGCTTTCAAATGACCATTACTTTTGCTAAGTTCCTGAGAGCTGTATAGGGTATCCTGGTCCTGCAGCACACAGAGGTGCAGATGTAAGCCATTACCACCCCACCTCAACAGGACCTGGGCTTTACATGCTGCAACAAAATAAGAACAGGGAGGAGAGAAGCTAGATGGAGGTGTGGATGGAAAGGCACAGAACATGAAGAAGAAATGTGGTACTACTCACCATTAAACATTTTTGAGCAAAACTCAAAAATGAGTGTGTCATC
This sequence comes from Struthidea cinerea, assembly GCA_013397865.1. Classification (NCBI taxonomy): domain Eukaryota; kingdom Metazoa; phylum Chordata; class Aves; order Passeriformes; family Corcoracidae; genus Struthidea; species Struthidea cinerea. The sequence continues at coordinate 522,687 of VZTI01005595.1, read as the reverse complement.
TGCCCCGCTTCGTCTCTTTCATCATATCCATCAGATATTTTCAGTCTATTGGCTTTTGGATTTGTTGCTTTCCTTTCAGTCTGAAAAGAAAGGGAAAAAAAATGCATGCCTTTATAGATAGGCAGCAGCTGCTGCAAATGTTGCTTCCTAAACCAATATAATGAGCAAGGTTAATTTTAAATTCAAAGTACTGTTACAAAGCAAGACTCAATTTTCCATTTCTTGCACACCCAATACCACTGGTGGTTTCAAGACCTGAGTCTGCATCACTCTGTCTGGGAAAACATTAAAAAAACAAGCCAACAAATCATGCTAGTTCTGTCAGTGAGTCAGAAAGCGTTTTCCTGTATTTGAACAAACCCTGATGAATTTAAGGGCTGTTCTGTGATCCTGCTTCTGAAGAATGGCCTTCATTTAATCTGTTCGCTCTTCACCCTCAAAGAAGCAGGGTTTGCCATGCTGTGGCTGGCACATGGCCCTGGTTGTCTGCAGGGGCCATGCTTCAGGACCAGCCTTCCAAGAAATGCGCCACCCTGAAGCTAGAGCAGAGGTCCGCTCAGACCCTGATACCAAGTCAGGTGTGACCAAGGATTAAGGCATTGCTGTTGGATGGTGGGTTTCCCGGGTATTGTAGCTGGATACCAGACTGTGGACAGTATCACAGCTAAACTGTTTCTGTAGATCAGGGTGAACTTTGAATGGTCCACATTTTCTCACTAAAGAAGTTACAGCACCTCTCCTCTCACCATTTGACCCTGCTTGCTGGGAAGTGGGTATTTTTTGTGTAACAGTATCAGCTGCAGACTTATCAATGATGCTGCCTCCTCACAATTCTCCCTGTCCCAGGATGTTTTCCGCACTATGGGGAAGATGTGCAGATTGGGAAAGTCACACTTCATGTGAATGGAGGATGGTATTCCTTTTTATAACTTCCAAAGTCTTTGAGTCTCTAAGTAGTATGTGTAATAAAATGGAGTACAGAAAGCTATTTGTAATTCTACGTACCTGTATGTTTTGTCTTTTATTTACTGTGTATGGAAACTGCATTAATTTATCAGGGCTTTGGAAATATGTATTTGTGAATTATTTCCTTTTCATGTATAAAGCAAATGTACAGACCCATCAAAATAAATAAGTACAAAGGACTGAGCTGTGCTGTGGGGAAAAGGTGTCCAGTTCTGGACAGGCAAAAGATCTGTCATTGCTTCAGATGTGGATAACAGTGGCCTTTACACCTGCTTCCAAAGTGCAGAGGTACAACTTTTACCTCTCCAGCAATTAAAAAAATACACTAGCTAGGATATGAGATACATTTGCATTGACTTAAAAGACAGAAACCTGAAATGGAAACGAAAAGAAACAAAAATTCCTTCAAGTGGAAAATTAGAGACAGGTGAGAAGGGCAAAATGTAAGCAAGCAAGTTTCCCACAGTAAGCAATTCTTCCAGGCTTTAGATTAGTAATTTTTCTGTTTTAAAAACTGGGGTTTTTTTCTTATTTTTTCCTGCTTAAATGTTTAAGGGTGTTTTCTTTAAACTGTTCAAAACTAACTTCAATAGTTGAGTACAGGGAAAAACCAAGAGAACGTGTCGTGCTAAGCAGAGGAGTCACCCAATCAGGCTGTGTGAAGATACTTCCCTGCACAAGTATTTTAAGTAGGAAAAACCACTAAGTACCTTTGAGGACTAAACTGAGAAGTCCAAATGTTGAAGATTTTGATGGAAGCCAAGATCTTCTTGGAGGAAATAATCTGTAGACACTCCCTTTCCTGATCTCATTTTCCCCTGCTAAGACAGCCAGTACGTTTTCACTAACTAGGTTTTTATTAATATTATTAGGGCAGGAGAGGGAGTACAGTCCTATATTCTGAAGCTGAGTTTCTGTACAGAAACAGGAACCTGACTTTTTGATTCCCTCAAAAGAGCTGTTTTTGCAGTGTTACAACATGCAGCTCCCGCAGGTGTCCACTGGAATTTGATGAATTTCTGAAAGCTGCCTTTCAACAGCATCAATAACCAGGCATACAAAGCATCCGTGATATCTTCCTGGCCATAGCAGTTTGTTTATCAGTAGCACTGAGGGAATAACAGGCCTGTATCTCTCTGTAGGGAGGCTTCCAGGAGCTGCCTGCAGCTCACAGACACAGACAGACACTGTTGCTGGCTTTGTAGCATAGACACAGGTAAGAAAGTTCAGTCTTGTCATCAAGGAGGACTGGGAGGCATTGTAATGGACTTTCTGAGAGCATTCTCAAAGGGCGCTAATGTGGTATATGCCAGCTAAGAGTTTCTTGTAATTGCAATTGTCACATAAAAGAGAAGAGAGACTGCGACTGAATAGAGAGAGAGACAGGCAACTGTGCAAACCGCAGTCTGCTGTGAGTCAGTTACAAGCAGCATGAACCTGGCAGTGTAAAGATGCTTCCAGCCACCTCTTACACAAGTCCTACTCTAGGTTAATGCAGTCCCAGAGCCAAGAGCAGCTTTGACGCTTGCTTGCTTGCTTGCTCATTATTAAACGTTAGAATAGTATTTGCTGCTGCTTCTATCCTAGAAGTCATCCAGACTAGAACTGCAGGTGCTGCATTTTGGTATGAATCATAGCGTAAATATTGCCACAGTCACTGCTTGTCACAAACAGGTTTATTTCAAAATGACCATTGCAACATTCCTCCTTTGTCTGGCTGTTTTACAATTCTTCCTCGATTCCTGTCAGCACACTTGCCGTTGGGAGGTGAGAGAGATGGTCTTGTTTTATCCCTCATCACCCTTGGAGGCACAATCTGTACGATTCACCTGTGAAAGAGGGTGAGGGCTCTCTCATCTGACCATTCCATAAGATAAACAAATATGCTGATTTCAAAAAGTCTTTTTTTTTTTTTTTTTTTTTTTTTTTTTTTTTAAATAAAACAAAAAAATTTTNNNNTTTTTTCGCAATATAACCACAAATCTGTTACCTCCGATTTCCTGCACGGCCTGTGTGCAATGCATTCTGGTAAAATAAGGGGAGGGGTCTGGTGCAGGGAGAGCCTGGAGTGCACTGCTGCACTGACTCAAGTCTGCCTGGGGACACAGCATTGCACAATCATCCAACTGCATAGCACAACTTGGCCTGACCCCACCTCCCCTCTCTCACCTCCAGTCTGTCTGTACAAGGGCTTCTGGGGAGATAGAGAGGGCATTGCAGCAGGAGGGACACATCTCTCATCAGACCTCCAGCCATCCCACTGTCCCTTTGCAACATCGTGCCTTCAGGCTATCTGTCAGCCAGGGTAAGAATCTGGTAAACAAGAGCACAAATCAAAAAACAACATTGTGACCTATTTAATGGAAAAAAGACTCTGTCGACCCAAGCTACTGGCAAAACTTGTTTCATTGCTATAGCTGCTAGCCAAGTAAGTCATGTGTGGACAGATGCATTTGAAGTCACCATGCAGGGCGCCTGCTCCACACTTTTGAATGTCTCTGTAAAGGCTTGGTTGGACAGGAATGTATCTAGGCATATGCTATTTCTGCAGCAGCAAGAAGGGTCTGGGAGTTGTTTCCCAAAGGGAAAGCATAATGCCTTTCTTGATCAAGCACTCTGGGTACCATATGGGTACCATGTGAGTGGTGTGTGGATGTACCAAAGAAGGCACTATGGAGCACACTGTTCTCCATCTTCTGCTGCATGCTTTCAGTTACCTCCTCCATGTAGATAGATAGCTGGGCAACAACTTGAGAAGAAGCAAAGCAAAGGTTTGCAGGGATCTTTACAGCACAGGGACGACTTTTTAGTCAAAGAGAAGGGGGACAGGCAACAAACCAAACACATCTATTCCAGTCTGAGGAACCTCCAAAGAAATCAAATTATTCCAGTGACAAAAGAAAACTCTACAGAGATGGTAAGACAAGAAAGCATAAAGCAAGGCTCAAAGACAAGTGGGAAAAACAAAAAACCGTAACAAGGTCTATGTAATACAGCAGCTTTGATCTTCTGCCTTAACCCTGCTCATTTCCATGTACAAGTAATGTGACTGCTAATCTTATCTCTAAGTGGCATAGCTTCATCAACTCTGCCTGAAGAAAATGCTCAGCTTGTGATGCTTAGAACATTCTCCTCCACACATCAATAAGCACACATATTGCACTCCACAGTGCAAATAACTTTTAACAGAAGAAACAGGAGGGATTGGAGGAGATTCCTTCTGTCATGAAACACTTTGTACACAAACAGCAACACCACCACCACAGATTCACTGTATTCAAGCCCTCAGTTTAGACCCTTTGGACACTGGAGATATATATATCTATAAATATAACTATGAAATATTGCCGTAACGCTTGTACAGGTTGAAACAAAACACTAATGATCCTTATACACGTCATTGCAGAAAGTAACCCTGGAAAAAACTACTGTGTGGTCTTCACAGTAGCTTTGGGGCAGGAAGAAAATTTCTTAACAGTTCCACTTGGCCTCCATAGCATACCCTTTGCTTACACAATTCTGAGAAATTTGTTAATTTCTCAAGTCAGGTGTCAAAAAATGTGAAGTTACTCTCCATTTAGTCCTCTGAGAAAAACTGTTTTAAATTATACACTCTTCCAAAGACACTTTATTCAGTAGACTGCATATATGTGCCCTATAATTAGTTTTTTATTTTAGTCTTCCTGAAATTTAGTGCTACAGTGCTGGGGTAAAAAATGATCTAGTGCATTACAAGTGCATAAAAGACTTCGTGTTATCAGCTATTCCCTAAGCAGAAAAACTTAATTCTACCATCCCTCTGAAGCAGAGAGCTTAGGTGTTTAGGGCTTAGTCCTGCAAACATTTAAAGTGTGTGTGTGTAGTTTATTCATGTGAGTGAATTGACAGACTTATATGAGACCACCTCTGTGGATAACAATACAAGGCATGGTTTTTCACTGTCTTCAGAACTGGCACGACTGGACGTTCCAGCCAAGTGTCGTAGAAATGCCATCTATTGAAATGGCATAGTGTTCTATTTTTAAAATGTGTATTGAATAATGGATTACTCAGGCAATGTATTGACCTTTTGTGATGATTCTTTCATCCTAACTGCTTTTCTAAGATGCTTTCTTAGGAAAACAATTGATGGTTATTATCATTGTTGGTTTCTGCTACTGATGAGAAGCACACCTTACTTGGCAGTCGCAGGATGCTCAATTTTTAGTGATTTCACTTGCCCCAGAAGACTTCACCTAATCAGAAACAGTCAAACAGAAAAGCAAAACTCATCCTGCCTTTGCCTCCTTCTTTGTCTGTAGGATGCCTGCTTGCAGTGCAAAGTCTTGTGCTCTGTAGACAAGGATATTGCACTGCCTGTTTGTTTCAACACACTTCAGTTTCTTTACAAAAGAAGCACAGGTAGGAATTGCTCTTCTTAGCTACAATTCTATCAGGCTTCAGTAATAACACAGAGGTAGCTGTGGGATCTTCCACAAGTAAATGAGACAGCAGCTGTGGAGATAGATGTCAACATGGATAGCAGAAGTAGTGTGAGGGCAGAACCAATGAATTTTCATTATTGTTGGGGCTCTCTTTTGTCTCCTGTTCATTCTTTTCTCTCTGTATTTCTTCCCATCCTCACTGAGCAAGTGAAAGCTGTGCCACAGATTGAAGCTGTAAATGCTCAGATTGGGGAACACTGCAGTGCAGCTGCCAAGCACTGGTTTATGGCAGCTCTAGTCTCCCTGGCTTTCCCCCAGCAGAGGCTCTGGTTTGGTTTCCTTCTCTGCTATCAAAAAGCTGCCTTCCAGGCAAGTTGGAGATTTCTCCCTTTCACACCTGACTTGTGATGGCGAATGTCCTCAAAAGATACAGCAGGGAAATAGACATGTGGATGATGTGGTGCCCTAGGTCTGATACTCTCTAGGGGGAAAAAAACAAATGGAAGGTACTGATGGTCTGACTAAGGGAGTGGGAGCAGAACAAGTGTGAATCTCACCACTTATTCTGCATAGCCTACCTAGCGGAACTCTTACTCACACACTTTCAGCTCAGCCTACATAAGGATGCACAGTAAGGCACTGTGTGCTTCACTATGATTCATGTGAAACTTGAATATTTTCTTGTCTTAGAAAGCTGTTTGAGAAATGTGAGGTGGTTCCCAGAACCGGTGGGAGAGAGGAACAAAATGGAAACATGGGGAAAACAGGAAACAAGCAACTGAATTATGCATATACACAACTGCAAGTACATAACTTAAGGTAAGGATAAGGTTGTCCAGGGACCTGAGGATAAAACTGTTCCTTTATGATATTTGTCCCTTGCTTAGCATTCATAAAGAGCCACTCACAGCCCTACTATCTGCAGTCTTATCAAAAAAACCTCACTACACCCTGCAGCTGAGCATCTGTGAACATACCTTTGCTCCAGTATGTGAGAACAAGTAACCAGTATCCTCTCAGATTTCTCTGCTTGAGGAGGAGAACAGCAAAAAGTCAGCCAAGACCTCACTGGGCCATGATATTTCTAGACTGGTATTTTCTCCTTCAGGCCTGTAGTGAATTCAGGATGCAGAACTACATCTGAGCTGAATTGATCTACAAACCCAGCTGCTGAATTCTTGTTGTCTTTCCAGTGTTTTGCATAAAACTAATGGTTCAGGCCCTTTTCAAAGAACATACTAGCAATTTACCATTAAAAAAAAAAATCAGTTTGAGAATTGGCTTTCATCTTCTGCCACTAAAGTTTGGGCAGTGCTGCAGTGACATATATGCTGATTTGTAAGCCCAAAAAATTTGTTTCTGCAACCAGGCTCTAGCTAGGAAAATATGTAGAAACAAGTCCTGACAGCTGTGTGGAGGTTTTACAGAGATAGGGGGACCGAATTATTTTCCGAATTATTTTCCGGCTTGATCCCTTATTCCCTCACAGGTCTTGGTTAACAAAGCATTGTTAGTTAATGGTCGTAGAAGAGGAAGGTATTTAAACAATGCAAAATACTGCCTTTAGTAGTGATACCATTACAGTGAGGTATTTTATTATCTCTTTTTTATTTTGTTTTGATTATCTTCAGTCAAGATCTAGCCAAAACCATACAATGTGCATTAACACAATATCTAGGGTGGCTGCTGACCTCTGCTATTCTCAAAGGATAGCGATAAGGTAAGGCTAACTCTTAATGAAATCAAATTTTACAGAGTGAATGGTCTTGGTGATAAAGCTGAGGAGCAGGGGGGAGGAAGAACTTATTTTTTGCTGGTTTTGTTTTGAAGAATTTGAGGCATAAAAGAGCATATAAAGGACTATGAACTGACTTGATGGGTGTAAGAGAAAAGTTGGGGGAAACGTTAAAAAACCGCACATATTCTGCTTAAGCTAACTATCAGTCACTTCTAGCAACTCTGTCCTTCGTCTGTCTTCATTTTCACTCTGCATGAGGAGCCATCAGCACACAACCTTAGTCATCTGAGGGAAGATCAAGAGAAAGACTACTGGCAGCAGAGGGGCCCACAGCTGAGGAGGTGGACTTCTACCTCACTGAGGTTACCACAGGAGAAGCAAACAATCTCAGTGGCACTGGATTTGTACAGGATCATCAGACAGGCACAAAATATGCCTTGAGTCCAGGAGAAAAGGACATGTTACAGCCAGAGCTAAATACGAAGACACATCCATGCTAGACATTCTGGTATCATTTAGAAACAAGTTTATATCAATTCCGGTTTGAAAGCAAACTTGAAAACCCAGACAGTTGTCTGAGTCAGAATTTTCTAAGCTGTTTCTTAAAGACATTTTTTGATGACTCTTTGATTTAATGTTTCCAGTCCCCTTCAGACAAACAAGGCAACTGAAGACTTGCATGCTGGGCAATAGGCAATGTAGTTCTTAAATGTGGCCAAATACAGAAAGAAGTATGGGCTAGTCCCAGCTGGATTTTGCCACTTCTGCTTGGCTTGTCTTTCAGTGAGAAGTAAAGAAGGGAAAACAGCTTTCTTTATGGTATTAAAAGTCTTACTAGACAACTCAACCAACTCTAATCCAGTATTTGATTAGAGAATTCTGTTGTTTTAGTTTTAAACACTGCTTCAAGGGGAGACATTTTTAGTACTATTACGATGGAGTATTTTAATTTAAATTATTGTAGTCTACTAAACACAGGACATCACTGAAGTATATTTTTCCATTTATAATTTACCTTTTTTTACAGGCATTTTAATTTACAATCTATGAATGGTTTAGGACAGTACAAATTCAGTCCATTGAACAACAGATGAAATAATGTGTGTGATCTCATATTTGAGTTATGGATATATTTTTCATGAGACCCAGGAAGAGAATAGTTGTGCCAGTATGGAGCCATTCTTGGGTGTTGTAGCCTTGTTACAATGTAAGACTATTTAGGGTGGATGTCCGACTGTGCTAATGTAGCGGTACTGCCTGGAAAAAAAAGAAAAGTACAAAATTCTAGGTTATTTGCTAGGGGGAAAAAAAAGAGTAATTGAGAAAAAATGTTAATATTTACATTCATATTTGTCACTGTACGTATAGTCAAAATAGTCACAAAATAAAGGTAAACTCTAGACTGCTAGTATGTTGATTCTTTTGCATATTTCTTCACTTTCTTTCTCCCTTTCTTCCTCTCTGTCTGTCTTCATTATAGTATTTGAGGATTAACCTTTTGCAGGCAGACTGTGAATGTACCTAGTTCCAGAGCCGAGTGTCAGGACTGAGGGCCTCTGAAAATTTGCACTGAAACCAAGGAAAAACCAAGGAAAGCTTTTGTTAACAGACATGGTAGCTGGAGAAGACTGCATTAACCCTGGCAAAGCCTTTAAACACAGCCTCTGTTTTGAGCAGTTATTTGTTTAGCCAAAAAACAAAGTCCTTAAAAAAAAAGTCAGCTGGGGGAGAGGAAACAGCCAGCAGTCTGTTTGGATTGCAGTGTGTGCTCAAGTGTCTGCCCTTCATGCTAATGGGAGGGCTTGGGACCACTATCAGGGGGGCAGGAGAGCAGAAGGTAACCCAGGTACACAGCATCAGGAGAGCTGCTGAACAAAGAGGTTTCATCACCACCTTTCCAGCCATGGGCAAAGGCCAAATTTTTGCATTAAATCATGGATATGGTCAGTAATGAGTTGTTTGCAGGCCAATGTGTAAAATAGCTTACTTAGCTAATATCCAAGTCTGACTTTGAGCGATAGAGCTCAGGGAGGGAGGAATCTGCAGGCAGAGGACACTGACATGCAAATGGTGAGGCTTGGCTTGAGCAGGCCCCAATATTAGGCAGCTGGGCCACAGTCCAGCACAGCTAACAGCTACTGTAGGCTGGTGCCACGCCCGCTCCAGGTCAGCCCACTTTCCTGGTAAGGCGCACACACCAAGGGATAGCCTGCTATAAGAGCAGAGGAAAACTCTGGTGACAAGGATGAGAAGCGTTTGTATGAATACTGTGTCAGTCATTCGCTGTGCTCTTCTGCAAGCCCAAGGGCAAGGGTCTAGTAAAATCCCTGTGGATGTTTCCATATGGAGCAAGAGGAAATTGCGCAAGCTTATTTATAGCTGCTTGAGAAAAGTTTGAGAAGCCGAGTTGAGTTCAGCCCTCAGCTCTACAGCTGCTGCATTATGTATGGCCTTGTCATGGAGCCATCAAGACACCTCTGTGATGTGAAACAGTTTCCTAAAGTATCTTGTTTCATCCTGGCCACTAACTAAATCAGCTTCACCTCATATCCAGATGAATGTCCTCTTGCACACACTCACTTTCACTGGCAAATGTACAACCAGTACAGAAGTGATTTGCCTTCTGCTGTGCTGTCCAGAAGCTTGTGGCATACATTTAGGATGCCTCACAGGCTGAGGCTGATCAAACGAGAGATCAAAAGAAATTCTGCTCTACTGACAGTGAGAAGATTCAAATCAAGAAGGTCTTTGGTGGCCATAAAGGTTCTATAAAAGACCTGGTGTACTGTGTCTGCCACAGTGATTAAGCAGTTATTAAAATATTTGAAATTATAACGTAAATCTGACAGCATTTGCCAGCCTCCTGGGGATCAATGGGCTGAGAATGCTTCAAGTGAATCTCAGAGACAGACAGGGCAATGCTCATGTCACTCATTTACGTCAGATGTGTGTTCATATTCCCCAAACTAGGTAACCCTTGCATTTATCTTGACTGGTAGAAATAGAAAAAAAGATGCGATGCGTTATGATTTACCATGGCTAATTGTGGTATTGAAGAGCCTACGGTGATTTGTTCATAGTCGTTCATTTGATTTCAGTGGCCACAACTGCACATTACTGCTTCTTCTTTCCTCAGTCTTTCTGTTTGTAAAGCAGGAATAACAGCAGGTGTGAGTCACCATTGCTCTTACCCCAAAAGCACATGCACTCATTTTGTTCTTACCTGATTTTCAGGAAAACAAACTTTAGATCCATATTTGATTGTTTCAATAGCCTCTCTCCTCTTCTGCAAGCAGCTTTTGTTTAACCTTCTCTCACATGATCTGTTAATGAAGCTCAGCCTGTAACTTTTAAGTTTAAAAATAATTCCTCACCTCACTCACAGTCTCCAACCTTATCATGGGAAAAGCTTTCCAGCATGTCAGCTTGCCCTTTAGACACTACTGCTCCAAGAGCAACAGGAGACAGACAGATTTGTCTTTCATGCTATGCAACTGTTTACAATGGCTTGCAGAAGCACAAACATCTTAGTCAAGCACTAAAAGATTTATACTTCTCTGAACTTTATTACTGTTTCCCTCTCAAAATAGAAATGTTGGGTCGTTGTTTAAAACAAAATGTGGTTCAAATATTAAATGGTATGTGACATCCTCCCCACGCCTTCTTTGATATCTGTTAAAATGCTTTCACTGTGATCCGTAGAGTACAGATGGGCAGTAAGAAATTGATCTCGGTCAGAGGAACTTTACAATACAGACTGGATTTACAACTTCCAGCCTGTTAGAATAAAATTTTAAATTAGGAGAGTCAGGAAATGGTAAGTACTTCTGAGTATTTTTTTTTAATATCCTTCTTAGTATGAGAAGGAAAAAACACCAATTACCTTAAAATTTTAGAGAAACATCAACAAAATGTGAAAATTATTCTATATTTGTGAACTTCTACATCAACAATTCATGATGATATTTCCCTGCATACTCCCACTATTTCCCCCAGTTAGCTTTCAAAATCACAAATCTCCCAAAACACAGAAATTACTACCTGCCAGAAATCAGGAGGAGACCCTGAGTAATGAATGAGGAATCAATCAAATTGAAGTTTAAAAGTTTAAGTATGTGAGTTACACCATGGTCAAAGCTTCAAAGCTGACTTCAAACACGACTCAGTATTCAACCTCTATGAAAAAAAAAATAAGGTAAAAGAAAAAAGAAAACTAAAGAACTCTTTTTTCCCTCACACATACAAAAAATACCTTCATCAAAAAACCTCACAGAAACAGAATACTGCTTTTGAGAAACCCTAATCCTGAAGTAATGGAGGATCCCCACCCGGTCTTTCTTGCAAGGCAAGCAATCCCTTGCATCATTTCCCAACTCCTGTGACTAGGTAAGACATTGAGATGCAAACGAAGTCGTCTCTGCCTTGTGGGCCAGCAGAGAAGCTGGAATGCGGTTTCTTATCTAGCACTTGGGTGAGGAAATGGTGATTCTGGTAGATCACAAGACCGCTGAAAACAAAGAATTGTTTCAGAAGGATTGTGTCACTGTCCCTCAGCCATCTCCTAGGTCTTCAGAACACTCACAGAACCCTATCTGGGTTCCCTTGAACAAAATGCTGCTTCCTTTTCTAACCAAATAATGATCCAACTAACCTCATTATGGGTTATGCTCCAGCTGAAGCAGTTTGAATCTTATATTTTACTAGGGGGAATCCGAAACAAAGATTCTTAAGAGGCTGCTCATGAACGAACATTGTTAATCCCAGAGGGACATTATAAACTCCAGAGCCAGCTCAGAACTGTGGTGAGGAATGCCTAGGCCAGGGAGAAAGCTGGTTATTTTCATGGAACTGCACGGAAGAAGATAAACTGCTCATGCTTCTTTGGTAGCCTTTTTCCCAGGCGTGCTCAAATCAATTTAGGTGAAAAATATCCGCAGTTTCTAAAACTTTTCTGAGTGTACCACTAATAATGACTATTAAAGCAAGCAGCATAGGGATATTCCTACTGCAATTGTCTTCTCACATCCTCCCAGCTTTCTGGAGCAGTCACTCTGGTTTTGGAAATCTACTGTGCTTTTTTCCTGCAAGAAGAAAATCGTGATTATTTTTTAGAAAAGGAAGTTGGCCTGTATTTTTTAAAATTTCATTTTCCTAAAGACAAATATGACTGGCATTTCTTACACACAAACCAGACTCTGGGATGTAAAATCAGCATAGTGTTCTCTGCAATATAACTGTGCTTTTCTAAACTGGATCAATTTTTGGCTAAACAGAAGTATATATGAGACTTTAATTTTTAAAGTTGTTTCTTCTTTTTTTCT
>VZTI01005595.1:450113-506400 GCA_013397865.1 Struthidea cinerea | reverse complement strand
CGTCCTCGAGCAGAGCAGACAGGAGGCCAGCGGAGACCCTTGAGCGTGGTGAGCGTCGGCTGCAAGGCGGGGGCGCGTGGAGAGGGCCGGCCTCGGCCGCGTCCTTGTCCAGCCGTGGGGTGGGTCCTGCCGGGAAGGGGCCGCCATTCCAGCCGCTCCCTCGGGAGGCTGCCGACTGCGCATCCCGCGTCCCGGCCCCGCCGCCCGAGCTTGTTTACAGTCACGGCCGAGGGCGGGGCGGGCAGCGCGGGGTGCTCGGCTCCCGCCGGTCGCTGGCGGAGGACTCGCGGGCGGTCCCGGGTCTGGCATCCCCCCGCGCTCAGGGCGCCCTGCCTGACCGCTGTGCCTCCGTCCTTGGCAGATCTGCCAGCATGAACCCGTTCCTCACCACGCTTTGCCTCTGCTTGGGCGTGGTTCTCGGAGCGCCGAGGCTGGACCCCGAGCTGGACGGCCACTGGCAGCTGTGGAAGTCGTGGCACAAGAAGGACTATCATGAGGTGAGCCCCGGGGTACGCGCGGTGCCGGGCAAGCGCTGAGCGCACGGAGCTGGGCCCCGCCAGCTGAGTCATGTCTGCTTTGTTACAACGCCGGCTATGGGCAGCTCTTGGGAAGCATAATCCTTCTCTTCCCAGGTTCCTTTCCTGTGTCTGTGCGTTGACTCAGCTGCATTGTACTCGTAGCTCTTGTCATGAGGGCGGCAAAAAGACCACCTCCTAAACGCCGTTCAGGCTTCCCATTCGAGTAGTCTACATTTGCCCGAGTATTATGAGCCTTAAAAAACTTGTTGTCGTGCAAGTGAACTTGGTTAGAACGGCTTTCTTGAAATATGCTGTTTTTTTGGCCCCTTAGAGAGAGGAAGGCTGGAGGAGAGTGGTGTGGGAGAAGAATCTGAAAATGATTGAAATCCATAATCTGGATCATGCATTAGGAAAACACAGCTACAAGTTGGGAATGAATCAGTTTGGAGACATGGTATGTATAGAGACATAATCTACAGTTATAAGTAGTGGCGTGTAGTAGATAGTGACTCTATATATTGATTTGTTTCTCAGACAACTGAGGAGTTCAGACAGCTGATGAATGGTTATGTACACAAGAAGACAGAAAGAAAATACAGAGGATCCCAGTTTCTTGAGCCCAACTTCCTGGAAGCACCACGATCGGTAGATTGGCGAGAGAAGGGATATGTAACTCCAGTTAAAGACCAGGTACTATCTCATGGTGGATTTGTAACCAGTTACAGGTCCAGTTTCCTGAATGCTACATCCACTTTCATAGGAGAAAAACACTACTTGTTTAATGATGCCTAGTACAAGCTTACTAAACTAAGCACTATTTTGTAACTGGGTTTGTAACTTGTGATTTCAATTTATACTTCAGGGTCAATGTGGCTCTTGCTGGGCTTTCAGCACAACAGGAGCACTTGAAGGGCAGCACTTCAGAAAAACTGGCAGACTTGTTTCACTGAGTGAACAGAATCTGGTGGACTGCTCTCGCCCTGAAGGGAATCAAGGCTGTAATGGTGGTCTCATGGACCAGGCTTTCCAATACGTGCAGGATAATGGGGGCATTGATTCAGAGGAATCCTACCCATACACTGCAAAGGTGAGTGTAGTAGCTGAGCTTACCTTGCAGGTGTCATGTCTTCCGCGTGGAAAAAATTGTGTGTTGGGAAACTCATACCTAGAAAGGAAAATGTCTGTATAGAGATCAGTACATCTGTTAGTCGTGTTGCATCTTTACTAAGAGAACTAGCATGACTGCTAGCCCCAGTCAGAAGCACGTACTGCACTAGTCTTTGAGGTCAAAATCTTGACAGACCAGTTAGAAAAACTGGAGCAAGTATTCTTTTTCCACCCCCTTGTTGCCTTTCTGTCATGCCTTATCTTGGTTGCCACACCAAACCAAGAACCCAGCCCTGGTCAACAGTGCTACTTAGTGGTAGGAGAGCAATTAATCTTCCCATAACTGACCTATTACAGAGTTGCTACCTATAGAACACCTAATTCTTATGGCTAGTGTCATTTGGATTTTTAACAACACTTGTTGTTAATGCCTTGGGTTCTGTTTCTGGATTAAATGTGCATAAATGGAGATAATGGACAGGCTTTTAAAATCCCTCTAATGATCTATCAAATGTTAAACAGATACAAGAGGATAAAAGAGTAGTAGTCAATTGTGGTATCACTTGAGAGCCCACAGTTTGTGGTTTTCACCTCTTAAGAGTTCTGCTCACTGTGGAGGATCTTTTCTTGTAGCTTGTTTTGTGCTAAGTGGCCAATAGCAAAATATCATTTGTTGTGAACAACATTGATCAGGGTTCCTGTTCACCTGTGTCCCTGTAATCTCAATTCTTCCCAATCTTGGCTTTTCCAGAGATCCCAGTTGATTATAGGAAGTGCCTAACTTGCTGAGTACAAAAAGTAAGCAACTGAGCTGTAGTCTGTGTTCCTTTAGTTGGGGAAACAACTTTAGTACTAACCTATAATGCAGGTAACAGAAGGATGTGCTTGTTAGAATCTGCTTCAGTTTCACGTGACCTGACTTCCAGACTAGGCCTCAGCTCTCTCCTGAGAGACAGGAGAGAGGTGAGGCCTAATGTGTGTGACATCAGTGGTTCAGGCTTCACTTAAAAAAAATGCCAAAAACAAACCAACAACCCCCAAATGTTATATGTAATGTCATCTAATACAAATTCCTAACTTCCAAATCATTCTGTACAGCTTTTCAAACTATGACGTACTAAAATTGTGGATTTTAAGTGCTTGCTCAATGAGCAGTTTCTGGATTGCTTTGTAATTAATGAATACTTGGCTCTCTTCCATTGCCCATTAATGCATTCTGGGCTTCTTTCCTTCCTGTAAAGGTATTTGTACCAAAGAGAGCACAGTTCCAGAATGTGTTGGCCCTCTGCACCCCAGCAAAGTTGGTGGGGGTTTTTTGGGTCCCACTGGCCTTTACTACTTCTGTACTTTTGAGAAACTCGGAAGCAGTTCTTCTGTATTCCCCATCTGTTCTCCTTGCAAAGCACTGCTGAGGCAATTGGATCCTCTTCAGTCCCTTGCTTTCAAAGCAGCGAAGTCACAGAATGTCTGGTAGTTCTGTGCTCACCTGTGTGTTAAATGGAAAACTGTGTAATAACTACAGCTTTCTCTACTTAGGATGATGAAGACTGTCGCTACAAGGCAGAATACAACGCTGCTAATGACACTGGCTTTGTTGACATCCCTCAAGGACATGAAAGAGCTCTCATGAAAGCAGTTGCAGCTGTGGGTCCAGTGTCTGTTGCTATTGATGCAGGCCATTCTTCATTTCAGTTCTATCAGTCAGGTGGGGATTTGTTAATTACTTTCATTCAGAGAACTGGTTTTTTTTTTAATTACTCAATATTCATTACCCTACAGTTTATAGATGAAAAAATCACAAGTATGATCCTGTGACATAGGACGTAATTCAGAAGTCATTTTAATTCTATGTTTTCCACATGTATTTCTCTTGCTTATGTGTCTACTTGTCCCTCAGTTTTTGCTATGATCAAATTCACTTACGATTCCTTCCTCTAACTTTCAAGAAGCTGTGCAACATTGAAGTTGAAATACACAAAGCTTCTCATGAGGGAGAAGGGTTTTCTATAGAGGATTTTGTTCATGAGTGAACTTACACTTTTGCAGGTATCTACTATGAACCAGACTGCAGCAGTGAAGACTTGGACCATGGTGTTCTGGTTGTAGGTTATGGCTTTGAGGGGGAAGATGTAGATGGGAAGAAATACTGGATTGTTAAGAACAGGTAAGATCTGTCATGTATCTGGGGGAGAATAGAAAGTAGTTTGTCACTTGTAAGGGGAGAGGTAGAGAGACAACAGTGATTAAAATCTGTGTGTGGGAAATCTGGAGACTGTTTTCAGGTTGTATGGTATGACAAAGGTAAAATCCAACTCATGCTGCTGACAGCCTAATAAAGTGGGCCCAAAGCAGCCATCATATTCTGCTTGTTCAGCAATGCTGAAACAGCTTGTGTACCTAGTCGATATTAATGGAGTGAGCAGAGGGGAGCTGGAGGTAGCCTGCTTGTGGGGGTGTAATGTATTTTTTTGGAAGCAGAGTGGTGCTCACTTCTGTGAAATAGGATAATACTTGAACTTTAAAGATGGAGTTACCTCCTAGGTTGGAGAGAAAATAAATTAATGCCAAAGGGCACATCACATGAGCTTGTCTCATGTTCTCAGCATTACTGGGGCACCCTCAAATACTGCTTGCAGACTTTGACTTCCCTTAAATTGCCTGGAAGCAGTGTCTGAGCTTCAGGCACCTGTAGTCAAAGTTTGCACATCAATGTGACTACCTCGTGATGAGAGAATGGCTGCGTTCTTCATTTCTGTGAGCTTGGGATGCCTCTTGGGATGCTTTTAATTGCTGGAAAACACTTCAGTTTTTGGCTGTAGCTGTCTTGGATCTTCTCCATGAATGTGGAAGGCAGCAGTTTTCAGTTTTAAACACTTACAGGGGAGGGCAGTAAATAAGTAACTTCTGAATGTGTAAACAAGCCCTTTGCTTTTGTTTTCAGCTGGGGTGAGAAGTGGGGTGACAAAGGATATATCTACATGGCCAAGGACAGAAAGAACCACTGTGGAATAGCAACAGCTGCTAGTTATCCACTTGTATAATGTGAAGACTGAACATTTCAGTACAAGAGGGGATTTAAACTGAATGACCAAACCCATGTTCACATGCGGTAGCCTTGTGTCTTTCAAAACTCAACTTGATTTTTAAAACTCTTGAAGTATATTTTACATATTGGTGACATGCCACTTGTTTAAATTAATGTAAATGTTGGTGTGTAAACAGCTTGTAATATTGCTGGCTTTTAACTGCTTAATCCAATAGATTCTTTGTATTTTTTCTTTTTTTTTTTTTTTCAATTGCAGTGTGTCCAAAGGTTTACTTTTAAAATAAATACTTAAATTCCACTATGTACAGATGATTTGGGTTTTTGATTTTTTCTGCTTGGGACTTTCGTCATACAGGTGTCCTAAATTGTGCTCTTAGGTGGAGTCTGTATGTGTGCCTCCATTGGTCACTAAAATGCAGCCCTATCTGGGAATGGCTAATAGTTGTTATAAAAAGGAGTGTAGAATTTATGATACAGATTGGTTAAAATGGGAAGTGGAAAAATCTCTGGTTCCTTGTGTCTCATAACAAACACCTTCAGTCTTGTCATCTTCTGCATGCAGCATCTGATCTTCACTTAGCTTTCAATTCTGTTAGTGTTTTCTTAGTGGCATCTCAAAGTACCACACTTGTGTAGTTTGAGCAGTTGTGTCCTTTCGAGCATTATCGGCGGAACAGCCAAAGCATGCTGGGACTGTTCAGAGGGCTTGTTTCTGGAGGTATGTGGGGCACTAGATGCTGTTTTTCCCCTGTACCAGCTTCAGCTGGAGAAAGAAGGGGGGTGAGGGAGAAATTATGTCCCTATGGGAGGTGACACTGGGCTGCTCTGTTACCTGTGGTACTTACTGCTGACTTAACTGAGATGATTTACACTGTGGCTGGTATGTCCTTTTCTCTGCAGGTATCACTGCTGCTGAAACATGAGTATTAGCTATTACATACTACTGTTCAGGTGTGGTTTGGGTACCAGTAGTTCCTGCAGAGGATGGTGAATTGGTGAACACCAAAAACAGCAGGGGGAGAACACTTGGCTTGGCTTTTGGGTATTGACATCACCTCTTGCTCTTGGGCAAGGTGATGGAGGTGTAGTTCTGAAGCATAACTAGCACCAGTTCTGAGTTTATGGACCCATACGTTTTTGTGCACAGTATCGGTTCAGAATCTGATAGTCATGCACACAAAGGAACACTTAGACCACAACTTGTGGAAGATTAACTTCCTTATCATTGATAATGTAAATCTTTAGATTGCATTTAATAAACTCTTTTAAAGAGAAAAACATGGTTGAGTTATCCGTAATAATGACAATTATGAGTTGTGTGCTGTTTTTAGATTAATTCTTTCAACATGAATTTCCCGACAAGTTTGGTTTGTTGTTTTTTTTAAAGGAAGAGCCTCACTCAGCCCAGTGGCTATTTAACAAGCCACAGAGCAGAAATACTGGTTAGAATTTAGCTATTAAGTTGACTTGCTAAGCCAGTTATGGAGAGCATCCACACTGCTTGGGGAAGCTATAGAGGAAATTATTATGGAGCTCACCAGGTGGTCCTCTAAAGGCTGATATTCAGAAGGAAATTGCAATGGTCTGTACATTCAGAATGAGAGCCCAGGAGCAAAATGCTGCCTGAGAAGTGACTGTATAAGCTCTTTATGCAGAAGATGATTTTAATTTTTGCTGCTGGAACTGGGAATGGACTGAGATCTGTCTCTCTGAACACTTTTTAATCCTGGAAGCTGATGTTACTGTGAGCATGGTAGTGCTTGGTGCTTTGGGTTTTCTTTATTGGCTAAACCAGGGGTGAGACCAGTACAAAGCCTGCTGGAACTTGGAACTGCTAAAAAAATGGGCAACTGCGAAAGGTGTTTGCAAAACCCAGGGTTAAAAAAAGTTGCTGGGAAAACAACGTGTTTTTTGTGAACAGATGGGAAGTGAAAAGGAAATAGCTTTCCAAAGCATCTGCACGTGAATGGGCATGTAGCTCACAAAGGAGGCATCAGCCTTTGACTTTTTTAGAAAAAATATGTGATAATGTGGCTATTTGTGTGGATTAAAACTTGCTGACTGTTCTGGCTGAGCATCCTCCCCAGAGTGGAATAATAAAGAACAGGACAGGGTAAATTAGGTCATGTAGATAACTCAATATTTACACACTCTTAAGTAACAGCTTCACCCAGAATTGCCTTACATGACACTATAAAGACTAAAATTTTTGTGTAGGTTGCAGTTGTTTGTCTAAGTTTTTTTCTTAGAAATCTAAGTAACACATTTCAAGAATAATATTAAATCTGGTTTTGTAATTCCACTGCAGTGGCCCTATCTTCTGTAAAGCTGTTTTATTTACTTCAGAAATACTATAGTAAAGTAGCAAATGGTGGTGGTAAATGTCCTGTCGGGGAAAGTGGTGTCCCTGTTCAGAGTTCTTCCGTCGTGAAGATACATGTTACATGTGGCCACAGAAAGCTCCAGAGCTGTTACCAGGAAACGATAGTAATTAAAGCTGTTGATTACTGTCTCGGTATTTTCTCTCCAAAGCTTTCTTTGGTTTTATATTCCTGCTGGTAGCTGAAGTTGCATTTATTAAAAGATGTGTTACTTTAAAAGATACACATGTATTATCAGTAAAAAATCCTATCAGTACGGCCTGGTTCAGGCTCTGTCTAAATTACAGCTACTGTTGTTAATGGGGTCTTACATGTATCTAAATACATGAGCTGGGCACTATATTACCTGCATGCTAGATGGTAGTTCTGTACAGTGATAAACCTTTGCAGTCCTTGTTTGCTAGCATCTTAATCGTGAAAATGAACATTTTATTGTAATTTGGGAAGAAAAAACAGTTTTGCATTTGGTTTTCATGTGCTGATGCTTCTTAGATAGACTGTTCTTGTCCTAAAGGTCTCTTAGCAGTTTCTCTGTTCCACTTGTTGAATGTATTTATCACTCACTGAACCTGAGTTTTTAAAGACATGTGCTCTTGAGGCAAGAAAAGTAATGAAATTTAATTATTTCAGTCAGATGTGAAGTTCATATTTTTTTAAGTCTGGTGAGAAATTAATTTAACTGTCATGTAGGAAACTATTTTCCCTTAAGAGCACTCAATTTCTCATCCTGTTTGTGACTGCTGAGTAGAATGGAATTTTGGTGTTTTTTTTTTTAATGTGATTGGTTTTTGTCTCTGCTAATAAATCAATTTTCAAACATTAACATTACATCAATTTTCAAACATTAATAGTGAAACAAATAATTTTATTACTCTACTGCACAAGCCATGCACTAAAGTAATTTTCAAAATGCTTTGAAGAAAACTATGATAAGAAAATACTTGTCGTCTTGTGCTGTGAAAACCTTACAGGAAAGGCAAACATGATGAATTGTATCAGTGAAGGTTTTCTGTAATGAATGATTAACTGTTGATCTGCATAACAGCATCAGAAAATGTAGTTCTGAGACAATCAGAGAAATAGGAGAATGGGAGTATCAACTTCAAAAAAAACCCAGAAATGAGATTCTGAATATCAGTTGTGCAGCATTTGCTCCTTAATTAATCTCCTTGATGAAATAACAAATCCTGTCATATATCTCTTAAGCTTAATGCCAGCAAATCAGTTTTTGCATGTTAGAGATTGACTGCAGTTTCTGGCTATTGACCAAGGAACTGAGCATACCCTGAAGGCTGTCATAATGTAACGTGATGTTTCTGCTTTCTGGCTCTCTTTGGACTTTACCAAGATGTATGACAGATTGAGCGCCTATTTTTTATTTGCTGTCCATCCAATACTACTCAGTCTTTTTCCTGGGAAGTCGGAGCAGGAAATGCTGACTTAACTAATACACTATTTTGAAGAAATAATTGTTTAAATCAGTAATGTGTTATTATCTTATTTGCTAATCACAGTTTTATCGAATCATGAGTGAAATTTTAGGTAAGTGCAGGGGCACCTAAAGCATTTGGAAGAAAGGCTGTAGTCATAAAATTTCATTCACAATTCACAGAAATGAACTTGGGTGATATGCAATAAAGCTCTTCTGAAAACAGACGAGGAGCCCAACCAGGAGCTTCGTTTGGGGGAGCAGGAGGATTGGCTGCAGGGTGGAGATCTGATCCATGGATTGATTAGTTTAGATAGATCAGTAGTCTCAGAAGAATCTCAGAAGATGCCACCTTTGTTCGTGTTCACAAGTGAAATTGACTGCTTTTTTTTTTCCTCAAGCTCAGTTGCACAAAGATTTATTGTCCAGTGGTCTTAAAATATGATTTGTGCAACAGTTTTTGTTTCCATCCTGCCTGTTTTCTGCTGAAGAGCTACCACCAACCTCTGTGCACAAAGGAGCAAAGAAACCATTGGAGATGGGCATTTGTAACGTACTTATTGGATTCTTTTTTACAATGCTTCTTCCTTGTTTTGTTCACTGACAGTTCTCACCACCTCTAGGAGGTCCAAAACCCACTTCTTCTGAGTGAAATCTGTTAGACTTTCCCAGTTAAGTGATGCTGGGAAATACATTGTGGAAGTAACACTGTGTGTTGTCAGGTGCGGTGCTGCAGCGCTGATACCTGGTACCTTCTGCAGTCCTGGTCTGGGAAGAAGTGGTCAAAGATTGAGCAGTCAGAGAGTGAGCTATTCCCCTCCCCACCACCTTCAGAAGGCTGTTCTGGTTAAGGGTGGCTTTATGAGGTCCTCTAGGGAAAGACTGTTGGTGGTCTGAGATCTCAGCAAGGAAGAGATGATTTTCCAACCTTGTAAGTGTTGTTCATATGCTTAGTGACACTTTGGACATTCACCTGGAATTAACTTTGTGTGTTGATATTCTTTGTCTGTGCTATTGTGTGTTCTTCCAGGGTGAGAATCGTTTAGGTGTGCTCCCCTGGGGTGCCACTGAGGGCCCTCTGAAACTATTACAGCTATTACTTCCTGCCTCTACTAGGAAAAAATTGCAGTCTGAGGAACTGCCATGGAAATATTCTAACGAGTAAGTTTCTGGTTTGGTTTTTTTTTTTTAATTACTAGTGAAAGCTTCCTGCACAGCATGCATGCCGTGACGTAGAACTGTTAAAAACAAATGCTGGGCTACTAGACATTGAAACTGGCTTAGGATATCTGAGAAGTTAATGCTGAAACAAGAACTTGAGACTGTAGTGTGTTTTGGAACACACTTGCTTTTGCTTAAAATCCAAAGGTCAAATGAGGTGGCTTCAGAGCTGCCAAGTAAGGTGTGTTTTCCCACAAAGGAAGTGTACTTCTAAGCATATCTCTGTAATGTATCAGTTTATGATGCTGGTAACAAGGCACAAAAACACCCCTAAATAAGGCTACCCACAAAACTCTTACAACAGTTCATTGCTGTGTCTGCAGGTGCACATTTTTGCTAGATATAGCAAAAAAAAACCCCAAACCAAAAAAACCACACAGCACAATCTTTTACCATAGTAGTACAGCAATGCAAGTTCTTCTCAATAGCTGTCTTAACATTCCTTCTGCTCAGCCATGTTTAGCGGTACTTCTTTCCTCATTCAAGCATGAACTGACAGCAGGTTTTTTTTTTTTTTGGAATATATACAGGAAACATCAGCTGTGTTGTAAAATTGCATTGGCTTTTGGGGATTTATGATAATACTCTCGTAGTTAAAAGAAACGTCTCTCTCTGTTTATATAGAAATTCCAATGCCTTGTGCAAAATTTAGGAATAAATCCTGCTGCCTTTTTGCTGTTTGTTGCTTGCTAGTCACAGGAAGAATTGGACTGGACCTGTGTTTTGTGATTCAGCATTGTTATGAGCATTTCTGTCACATTTCTCTCACAATATAATAGAGCATTTCAGAAGCAAACCTTGTGTACACAGGATGCCCATCAGGAATACTTTTGGAGTGATACTTCTGTTGCAGTGTTTCCAGACATTTCAATGAACTTTACAGCCCCTTTTTGTTAGTAATTCTGCAAACCAAGAGCAAAAGAAACTCCCTCCACACCGAGTTTTTAATCTAAACTGACACAGAGCTGAGAAGTGGGAGAGGAAGAAGGCCAAAAGCAGTGAGGCTGCCTGCCAGAGGCCATACAACTGATTAGCAGCTGTGGGTGTGCATTTGAGAGAAGGCTAGCCTCCCCCTTTGGCTTTGTTTTCTCCCAGCATATCTGCAAAAGAGCTAAAAGTAAACATCCCCATTTGTTCTTTTACTGAGTTTAAATTTCAGATCTGTGTTTGTCTGCATGGCCCTTTCCACTTATCCTCCCTGCTTTTGTTTGAGCAGTCTCCTTTTTGTCTTTCTGTGCCAGAATAAAAAAATCATGCTGTGTTGTTAAAAGAGGGAGAAAATTGTCAATGCAGGAGCAAAACAGGAAACCTGGCGATCAAAAGGGCGAAAGACAAATGGTGTGTCACCCAGTACAGTGTCTCAGAGCTGTGCTCTCCTCACAGCACATGATCACAAGGCTGGTGCCGGCGGCAGCTGGGCGTGGAGAGAAGCTGACCTCTTTTTTTCCCGGGCATGTGCTGACGGTGCATTGGAGCGTCTGCTGCATTGATGAGACATCACGAACGGTCATGCCTGGGCTGGGATTAGGCTGGCCATGCGCATTCAGCCCAAGCACAGCTGACCCACTATTTGAGCGGGTGCATTATCTCCCTCAGAGGCGTCCCTTCAAAAGTGATAAAATATTCACCGGGTGATCTGCTCAGCAGCTGGCAACAATTCTTAGGCCAAACTCTGTTTATCGACATGGGAGTACTTAGCAGTCCTGGCCAACACCCTCTGCAAGCTGGCTTACCCAACTGCCTTCACTAAGTGCAGTGGTCAGAACTACAAAAGCTGCTACTAGAAAACAGGTTGCTGGGCTCCTAATGAACAGAATCCTGCAAAACCATTATGCAAATCATTGCATCGGATGAAAGCAACCTCCTCAGGGCAGATCTCAGTGGAAAATCCTGCCTCTATGGAGTATTAAAATCAGTTCACTTGACTTAGATCACATGCTTGGTTTGAGGTGGTTTTTTTTTGTGCTTTCTGAAACCACATCCGTATTTGCAGAAAGCTAGGAACAAAAACCAAAGGTGTTTTTGTTAGCAATACATGGGGTTTATGAACATTGTCCATGATGACATGAAGCCTGAATGGTAGGGATTGTCTCATCAAAACTTCAGGTGTTCTGTACCTCTGGGTAACTGTGTGCAGATTCTCTGTCTCAGTGTTCATTTACTCTCTGCTAGTCCCACATTTGGGCCCTGGATATCTCTGGAAAATAGATACTTTTACCTTTGCAGTCTCAGAGAAGTTAATGACTTTATCGTCTTTCCTCTTATTAAACCCTCTCTTCTCTTCTATGGGCACCAACCACCCTTTTCTCACAATGACAGACTCATTGTGGTATAATCCATGTAAGCTAAGAGCTCTTTCTTGTTCTCTGTCTCTAATTAGCTGGAATTTATAAATGAAAAAACTTTTGCCTGAGTTTTCCATAAATATCAGTTGGCTTTATTAAAAAAACAAGAAAACTCCCCATATGTATGTTTTGTTGAAAACAGAATAAAGTATCAACTTTTTATACAAATTCTCAGAGACACATTTGATCCTACATTTCAAAGAGCATCTGCATTTCAGCTGCCTTGCTTTCTCAGGGATGGGTGAGGTCCTGCTGCAGCGTGTCTGGGATTTGCTCCTCAGAGTGTGGGGCTGGCAGGGCAGCAGCACAGGCAGCCTGGGTGCCACGGGACTGGTGGGAAGCCTGCCAGCCCCAACCTGTTTTCTGATCCCCCATCTTGTGATTGCAGTCACAAGGCCACCTCTCTGTGGCTGGCTGCTCAGACTAACTCAGTTTCCAGTCAAAGTAATTTGTGAACAACTGCTAATTTACTAGAGCCTGGTGGGGTTGCTGTGTTTTCTTGGGTTATTGGACACCACTAGGCTTAGGTAGTTTGCCTTTACTTCTGAAATAGGTGCAAAAGTTCCCAATGATTGGAAAGAAGAATTGTTTGGCAACAAGTTTGGCAACCAGTGTTTTAACAACAGTCACGTATTTTGTATACCTGGTACAGTTTGAATAGTATAGTTTCTGCATCTTTCTCCAAAAGTAACAGGAAGTCAAATGTGCGCTGATTTATTCATATATAATTTTATGCCAAGAAGCTGTTGAATACTGATACAAAGGCATGTATGTGAACTAATACTTAAATGAATGTCTGTTCCTTCCTGTACTTGTCGTTTCCATGTATTTTCAATTTTGTGTCATGCTGATGAGTATCTGAGGAGTATCAGGCATTGCTGGCTTCTGTGTCTGGAGGCAGACTCACAACACCTTTCATCATGAACACTGCCTGCTTCTCTCAGCAGCCTTGATGGCAGCTTGTAGTGTGTCCCCTTTCACACCACTCCAACCACTAAATAGTCTCTGATTCTTAAAAAAAATAGTAATAATAAAAATCTATGTCTTACTTTCTCAGCAGTCTGAGTGCCCTCAGATACCTTGGCAGCTGGCCGTGGAAGGAAGTTGTGGGCCAGTCTTGCAAGGGCTTTGTAGGTGTTGTCCCCTCACCCCGCCAGTTAGTGTCAGAGAGCTCCGCAGAAATGGTCTGAACTAGTATCACACCACAGAGGGAAAGTTTAAAACTCACCCTGAGCCTTTAAGAAGGATTTTGTGGAGTGGTCTGTTTGCAGGGTTGTGCTACACGTAGCAGAAAACAGAGAAGTACTTAGGTAGGTGAGGTAGGTCAAAGCAGGACTCCAGCAAAGAATATCCACTGTTCACACTGAATAAAGTTGCTCCTTTCTTAATCTGCATTTGAGGTTTGTATGGGTTGTTTATACAAAGCAGGTATGGAGCTCTGTGTAAGTATCAGCCACCCAGCAGCCCACAAACTAGGAGCGTTGTCATTTAAGCACCAACAGCCACCCAAGCAGCAGTTGTTAGTCAGAGCAGTGTCCCAGCGCTAACGCCTCCACTAACAGGTGCTTTGGGTGCAAACTGAGGAAAAAAACAAAATGTGGGAAAAATAGCAGCTGGGATTAGGTCCAGGCTTTGCTGTGAAACTATACTTAAATGGAAGCAAGCTGGGTTCTGCAAGGCTGACAGTAAGTAGGGCACTGAATGACTGACACGTTGCAGTATGCAGGTGTATATATCCTGCTGGCAGGAACACAGATCTTAGCAACTCAACTGGGTACACCCACCGCAAAACAAACTTTCAGCATGTCCCTAAGTGGTGGTTTTTAGAGGCCCTGTGGTTACCCTGAGCAGTGCTGCGTATCTGTTCTTGCTGCATCCTTGCTATATCATCTCTCCTGGCCCCTTGGGAACAGGACCAATTTACCAGTGCTCTTTCTGATGTAAAACTAGTATTGTTAGCTTACTTAGACAGGCCTCAAATTACTCTTGGTCATAGGTTTCCAATTTAAAAAATGCAATGGAGTTCCTCAATAAATTTGTGACATCAACATCTATTTGTGTTCCTATATAGAGACTGAGAGAGAGAATTACTATATATGTATATAATGTATGCATAAATATATATAAATGTGTATGTACACTGTGCACATTTTTTTCACAGGAAAACTGATTTATTAATTTTCATAATCAGAGTGCACAACTGCATCATGCAGTAAAAAGTTTCTGTTATTATCTGAACTGTCTTCTTTTCTTCTGCTTCCTCTTCAGTCTCCAGGATTTAAGTGTTGTTTGTGTTCTGCTGTTGATAGTAGAGCTTTGGGAAGCACGTGATGAGGAACAGAATAAACAAGTACACGCTGTACTTACTGATTCTGGGCAGTTGTCACAGCTTTAAAAAGTGCCAGATAAACACCTGCAGAAAGAGTGCTTTGATACCTGAAGCAGCACTGAAATCACATCCTCACCCCTGGGATAGCAATAGCTAAGGGTAAATGCTCATCCTGAATAATTTTCTGTCTGCTTTTATTTTGTGTGCCTCTTCTTTATGAATAGTAGAACACAGTTGTAAGTTAAAAAATAACTGCTAGATTTTCTTGGCAGGAGTATTTTTAACTCCTCTCTATGTCCTAGTGTAATTCACAGAGTGTTCTTAATACAGTCTTGTACCAGCACAGCTGGAGGTGTGAATCAGGGGTGAAAATGAGAAGAGGGTACAGGAGCTGTTTACATCAAGGAGGTCGCCTAACAAAACCTTCATATAATGAGACAGGAGGGTTATAAAGGTGTCTAATACTCAAAGTGACCTAAAACCCAGTTTTCGTATCCTTCTCACTTAATGTAATCACACATTTCTTTTAATTGCTAATTTTTGCTCTCATTGGTCAATGACTGCTAGTTTCACAGCGAATTTCTGATCTCCTTAGGCACTGTCAAGTCTGTGGTCTAGCAACAGAGCACCTACAGGATGGATGGTTGTACAAGCCTGGAAGCATCAGAATCGCAGAATCATGGTTGGAAGGGACCTCTGGAGATCATCCAGTCCAACCCCCCTTCCAAGGCACAGTCAGCTAGAGCAGGTTACACAGGTGATGCCTTAGGTTTTAACTTTCATATGTTGCAAATCCTGTACTGCCTAGTGTGTAACTCTGAAGTTTCTTGTAGCCTGTTAGCTTCTGCTCTCTCATACTAGGTAGACATAACAAAGCCTCTCCAGGCCTGCTCTCCAAGGACACCCAGACTGTTCTAGGCCCAAAAGGTATAAACCAAAAGCCTCTAAAGGGGGGAGCAAACTTGGGGAAATTGCATCATTAAATGGAAACTTTAATTGGAGAATTAACCCTGATACGCAAATGAACCAAACCTATAAAAGTGTGAAGAACTCGTAACCTGCCGTCCATCCTGGGGTCCATTTTGGCAGTAGCCTCTGGCTCCCCAGCGTGTACCTTTGAAGACCTTTCAAATAAATACCCACCTTTATTCCCTTACTCCTGTCTAGTCTCTGTGTTTCTCTGTTTTTCTCTCAAGGCATCGCAGGAGCCTGTCCAAATGGGTTTTGAATGTGTCCACGGAGGAAGATTCCAGGACAGCCTGTACCAGTGCTCTGCCACCATCAGTGTAAAGAAATTCTTCCTCATGTGGAGGCGGAACTTTCTGTGTTTTAGTTTATGGCCATTGCTCCTTGTCCTGTCACTGGGTAGCACTGAAAAGAGTCTGGCACCATCCTCTTGCCACCTGCCTTTGAGATACTTATATGCGTTAATGAGGTCCCCTCTCAGTTTTCTCTTCCCCAGACTAAACAGGCCCAGCTCCTGTAGTGTTTCCTCATAAGNCCCAGGACACCATTGGCCCTCCTGGCCACAGCGGCACTGCCGGCTCATGGACAGCTTGTGATCCGCCAAGAGTCCCAGGTCCTTCTCCGCAGGGCTGCTCTGTAGGAGCAACCCCCGGCCTGTGCTGGCACTTGGGGCTGTTCCTCCCCAGGTGCAGGACCCGACACCTGCCCTTGTTGAACTCATTAAGTTTCTCTCTGCCCAACTCTCCAGCCTATCAGGGTCCCACGGAATGGCAGCAGAACCTTCAGGTGGATCAGCCACTCCCCCAGTTTAGTGCCATCAGCCAACTTGCTGAGGGTGCCTTCTATCCCTTCCTCCAGGTCATTGATAAACAAGTTGAACAAGACTGGTCCCAGTATTGATCCCTGGAGAGCTGGCTGCAGGCCTCCAGCCAGATTCTGCTCTGCTGATCACGACCCTCTGAGCTCTGCCATTCAGCCAGTTCCTGATCCACCTCACTGTCCCTTCCTCTAACCCACATTTCCTGAGCTTACCTGCAAGTTAATGTTGTTATGGCAGACAGTGTCAAAAGCCTTGCTGAAGTCAAGGCAGACAACATCCACTGTTCTCCCCTCACTGACCCATCCTGCCATGCCACCACAGAAGTATATTGGATTGGTCAAGCATGAGCTCCCCTTGGTGAATCCATGTTGACTACTCCCAGTGACCTTACTGTCTTCTACATGCCTGGACATGACCTCCAGAGTGGGCTGTTCCTTTTCAGGTGTGGAGGTGAGGCTGACTGGACATATTTTCCTGGCTCCTCCTTTTTGTCCTTCTTGAAGATGGCAGTAACATTGGCTTTCCATCAGTCATTGGGCGCCTCTCCTGTTCTCCATGATTTTGCACAGATAATGGAGGTTGGCTTAGCAGCATCTGCCAGCTGCCTTGGCACCCTTGGGTGCATCCCATCGGAGCCCATGGATTTATGGGTGTTAAGTCTGTCTAGCTGATCTCTAACCCAACCCTCTATGACCAGGGGGAAGTCTTCCTTTCTCCAGCCTTCCTTCCTCTCTTGCCTCCAAGGTCTGGGACTCCTGAGGGCTGGCCTCACCAGTGAAGACTGAGACAAAAGAAGGCATTCAGTAATTCTGCCTTCTCTGTGTCTTCCATC
Organism: Struthidea cinerea; assembly: GCA_013397865.1. Lineage (NCBI taxonomy): Eukaryota > Metazoa > Chordata > Aves > Passeriformes > Corcoracidae > Struthidea > Struthidea cinerea. Next base: position 489,406 of record VZTI01005595.1, on the reverse strand, counting down.
GCCAGGACACCCATCTGATTCAGCAGTGGCCCCGCATTTTCCCTAAACTTCCTTTTGCTCCTGATGTACTTGTAGAAGCCCTTTCAGTTGCCTTTGGTATCCCTTGCTAGATTCAATTCCAAGTGGGCCTTGCTCTTCCTCATCTCATCCCTGCATGCTCTGATGATGTTCCTGCAGTCCTCCCACAGGGTCTGGCTCTTCTTCCACATCCCAGAAATTTCTTTCTAGAAACTCCCTGCTCATCCATGCAGATCTCCTCTCCCCTTTGCCTGATTTCCTGCTCATAGTGCTACACTGGTCTTGAGCTTGGAGGAAGAGATGTTTGAATATAGACCAGCTCTCTTGGACCTCCTTATCTTCTGGAGCCCTATCCCATGGGATTCTTCTAAGTAGGTCTTTGAAGAGGTTGAAGGTGGCTCTCAGGAAGTTCACACAGGATCCTGACTCCCTAAGACAAAGGGCTAATATGTATGCCTCAAACAGCAATAACCAGATAGTTGTGGAGTAAACTAAGGATTGTTGATGATAACAACCAATGTTTGTTGGTAACACACACTGTGAGAAAGAACAGGGTGTGGCTGGTGAAGGTGGCCATGCAGAAGTAGGGCAGCACTTTTCCAGGACAAATACTTGTTGTATCTTGTGGAGATAAGGACAACACAGCGTAAGCACAGGAATGAGACTGAGAAGTGGGCATGGACTGTAGGGAGGGATGAAAACCACCCAAGATCCCTGAAGCCCTCTGACCCATTTCCAGAAAGGTCTGAAAGAACAGACTGTGCATGATAACCAGTTTGTATAGAAAATGGGAAAGTTATCTCCATGGCAGAGATAAAAAGTATCCTCACAAACCCCAGGCACATGTGCACCCCCACGTCCCTGGACTGCCCATCAGCTAGATCCATGCTGGAACCCAGACTCTCTTTCTCTATGTCTCTGTTGCCTTCCCCCTCCTCTTTAATTCACCTCTCTCTCTCTTTCTCTCTCTCTCTCTCTCTCTCCCTCCCNCCCAGGACACCATTGGCCCTCCTGGCCACAGCGGCACTGCCGGCTCATGGACAGCTTGTGATCCGCCAAGAGTCCCAGGTCCTTCTCCGCAGGGCTGCTCTGTAGGAGCAACCCCCGGCCTGTGCTGGCACTTGGGGCTGTTCCTCCCCAGGTGCAGGACCCGACACCTGCCCTTGTTGAACTCATTAAGTTTCTCTCTGCCCAACTCTCCAGCCTATCAGGGTCCCACGGAATGGCAGCAGAACCTTCAGGTGGATCAGCCACTCCCCCAGTTTAGTGCCATCAGCCAACTTGCTGAGGGTGCCTTCTATCCCTTCCTCCAGGTCATTGATAAACAAGTTGAACAAGACTGGTCCCAGTATTGATCCCTGGAGAGCTGGCTGCAGGCCTCCAGCCAGATTCTGCTCTGCTGATCACGACCCTCTGAGCTCTGCCATTCAGCCAGTTCCTGATCCACCTCACTGTCCCTTCCTCTAACCCACATTTCCTGAGCTTACCTGCAAGTTAATGTTGTTATGGCAGACAGTGTCAAAAGCCTTGCTGAAGTCAAGGCAGACAACATCCACTGTTCTCCCCTCACTGACCCATCCTGCCATGCCACCACAGAAGTATATTGGATTGGTCAAGCATGAGCTCCCCTTGGTGAATCCATGTTGACTACTCCCAGTGACCTTACTGTCTTCTACATGCCTGGACATGACCTCCAGAGTGGGCTGTTCCTTTTCAGGTGTGGAGGTGAGGCTGACTGGACATATTTTCCTGGCTCCTCCTTTTTGTCCTTCTTGAAGATGGCAGTAACATTGGCTTTCCATCAGTCATTGGGCGCCTCTCCTGTTCTCCATGATTTTGCACAGATAATGGAGGTTGGCTTAGCAGCATCTGCCAGCTGCCTTGGCACCCTTGGGTGCATCCCATCGGAGCCCATGGATTTATGGGTGTTAAGTCTGTCTAGCTGATCTCTAACCCAACCCTCTATGACCAGGGGGAAGTCTTCCTTTCTCCAGCCTTCCTTCCTCTCTTGCCTCCAAGGTCTGGGACTCCTGAGGGCTGGCCTCACCAGTGAAGACTGAGACAAAAGAAGGCATTCAGTAATTCTGCCTTCTCTGTGTCTTCCATCGCCAGGACACCCATCTGATTCAGCAGTGGCCCCGCATTTTCCCTAAACTTCCTTTTGCTCCTGATGTACTTGTAGAAGCCCTTTCAGTTGCCTTTGGTATCCCTTGCTAGATTCAATTCCAAGTGGGCCTTGCTCTTCCTCATCTCATCCCTGCATGCTCTGATGATGTTCCTGCAGTCCTCCCACAGGGTCTGGCTCTTCTTCCACATCCCAGAAATTTCTTTCTAGAAACTCCCTGCTCATCCATGCAGATCTCCTCTCCCCTTTGCCTGATTTCCTGCTCATAGTGCTACACTGGTCTTGAGCTTGGAGGAAGAGATGTTTGAATATAGACCAGCTCTCTTGGACCTCCTTATCTTCTGGAGCCCTATCCCATGGGATTCTTCTAAGTAGGTCTTTGAAGAGGTTGAAGGTGGCTCTCAGGAAGTTCACACAGGATCCTGACTCCCTAAGACAAAGGGCTAATATGTATGCCTCAAACAGCAATAACCAGATAGTTGTGGAGTAAACTAAGGATTGTTGATGATAACAACCAATGTTTGTTGGTAACACACACTGTGAGAAAGAACAGGGTGTGGCTGGTGAAGGTGGCCATGCAGAAGTAGGGCAGCACTTTTCCAGGACAAATACTTGTTGTATCTTGTGGAGATAAGGACAACACAGCGTAAGCACAGGAATGAGACTGAGAAGTGGGCATGGACTGTAGGGAGGGATGAAAACCACCCAAGATCCCTGAAGCCCTCTGACCCATTTCCAGAAAGGTCTGAAAGAACAGACTGTGCATGATAACCAGTTTGTATAGAAAATGGGAAAGTTATCTCCATGGCAGAGATAAAAAGTATCCTCACAAACCCCAGGCACATGTGCACCCCCACGTCCCTGGACTGCCCATCAGCTAGATCCATGCTGGAACCCAGACTCTCTTTCTCTATGTCTCTGTTGCCTTCCCCCTCCTCTTTAATTCAACTCTCTCTCTCTTTCTCTCTCTCTCTCTCTCTCTCCCTCCCCCTCTCTCCCCTTTTACCCTACCCCTTTATCCAAGCCCCACTGCCGTGTGCTTATTCTAAGAGATCAGAGACTAACTTGTATCAATTCTCGCCAAGTGTGGAATTTACTAATGAAACTTGGTAAGCTTCTGCAGACCATCTAACTTCAGTTACTCTCTTTGACAAGCGTCTAAAACTTGGGTGTTCCCTTCCACTTAAGGACAGGACACCACAGTGACTAGGAATGGCGATAAAACATGTGTAAAAGAGCAAGCATCAATCTGAAATAAGAACCTTTCAAAGTAAGAGAAAATGGAGGTATAACAATGTCTTTGTACCCTCTTCTGTTGCAGAGGACAATGGATCAACAGAATAGGCATGATTTGGTGTCACATCCATAGCAATGGTTTATTGTAATATGTGCTGTTGAAAGTTGTGTGTAAATAACACACCATATTTCCTGTTCTTATGAGAAATGAAATACCCTGGCAATGCTGCAGCCTTTTCGTCTCTTTTAATTACCCTAAACACATATAATTCACAGCTTAAAAATACTGTTTCAGACAGCATGAGATTTCTGCTCTTCTTAGGGCTGTCAAGATAAAACGCATCTACAAGAAAGCCTCTGACAGAAAATCCAGATAATGGCATTGCAAATATTGATGTGGAAATCCTGTCGCAAACAATGCCATCCATGTGATTTCAGATATAAAGCTTCGGATCAAATGGGGATACTGACAGAATTCACTTCCTTTTGTTAGTATTGTATAAAGTAGTTTCTGTTTGGAAATCATGGCTCTGTCTCTGCACTTGCCCTGCATAAATCACAATTAAGGATTTTTACACTTGCCTGCAAGGAGAAATGAAATCTCATTACTTGTCTTGTTCTTGTAAAGTGGGACTTTCACTGAGAAATTGGTGGTAATTGCTAGAATCCACCATTTTGAAAGGTAAAGCTTTTCTTGGAGACTGAAAATGGACAAGCAAGGTCTGATGTGGAAATCCTTTAGCTGCTCTTCTGGTGTTTCTGTACACAAGCAAGGTATTCTTGCACATCGTCTGGAGAGCCGAGTATAAGAGGAACTCTCTGGTGAATGTTCTCAGGTTTCACATCCAACACTGCTTTGGTCCCTGTTGTTGCCATCCCACCTGCCTGCTCGATGATGAAAGCCATAGGGTTGCATTCATAGAGAAGTCGGAGCTAGAAAGCAAGAGGAAACACATGATTACTTTTGGGGGAAATTGTATCAAAGGACTTGCCAAAAGCTAGCTTTCCTTTTGTGATTTTGGAAAATTTTGTACCAAACTTCAATTGACCTAAGAAGCAATGTCTCTCAGTGAGCCCCTCCTTCCCTCTCTTCTTCTCACCTTCCCTAAAGCCTTCTGTTTAGAGGAGCAGTGCACTGACCCTACATCCAGGCATCATCACTATCATTTCCAAGCTGATGTGCAGCACCAGTGAAGCTGTAGTTTGTCAAAAATGTCAAAAGTGGGTGTCCCACAGACACCAGCAAAACAGTTAAGCCAGCTAAGCTAACAGCACTGGGAAAGAAAAGCCAAAATATCTTCTCATATGGAGCCTTTATGTGTTAACTCAGAGCGTGGGATAATCATGTTAAGTTTAGTCAGGATATTTTGGAGTTTGAAACTTGATGCTCCCAGTTTCAAATTTCAGGATTTTATTGCTTCTCTTCAGAAATGTAGATAGATATTAGTGGCCTGAACTTACCCAGATAGTGGCTTCAGAAGGAGCTGCAGTTATCTATTAAAAGCAAATTTTCCCTTTTGGTTTGGACCCTGATATCTGTTTACTTTTGTTTAAAATGTTACCTCTTTGGGTGAGTGTGTTCTGGTGGAATGCAAACTTGTTTAGGACATATACCAAAATTTTCTGTGTTTAAATGAACACTGATGATAGCTGGTCAGTTCTGAACAGACATTATTTCTGTAGGTGTATCTCTGCTCACGTACAACAATATTAGCACTTATGTTGTTTAACGGATTCTCCACATGTGCAAAAGAGAGAATACTTTCTGAGAAGAAGGAAGTGTGACAGAATGCAACTGTATATAGAGACAGAGAAATGGATTTTCCTCCAAATTTGTACAAACTAGGACAGGGTTGAACACAGGACTTCACAACCCATCATGCCTTTAGTATACTGTAATAAAACCATGATATACCACAAACTCATATAGCACCATATTACCTTCTTTCTTATCTTTAAAGCCCACTGAAGTGCTGCTTCTGCTACAAGGACTCCATCTCACAGGCAGCATAGGACCAATACCTTTCACTCTTCTTCCTATTGCTTGGCCCAGTTCTGGAAGATCATGAGCCAGCAAACAGCGGTGGTATCACCATGGAACCACCTTTCAAGTTTCTTGTTGCTAAGCTGTGACTATGCAACTTGAGGAAAGCAGTTTTTCTTCAGGTAGCAGTGCAATTGCACTCAGGGATCTTCAGATGGGCTCTGTCTTCAGATAGGTTTAACATTTTTCACCTAATAGAGAGCTATAAGCCTTAAGTTTATAAAAAATATTATTCAAAATATATAATTTGAAAAGAGGATTTATTTGTTGGCTAGTCCTGTAGTGTTTATTGAACATTTAGTTTTCTTTCTTTAACTTAAAGAAGGAGCTGTATATGTTAGGGCCTACATGCATGTCATTTACATTTGCTCTAAAGACTTTTGATCAATTCCAGTGACATTTGATTCCTTTCAGCTCTCTAACCAAGTGCATAGACTGTCCTTCAGGGGACAGATGATCAGGGCACTTGCCACAGGAGCACTATTTCTCCAACAAGAAAAGATATATGTGAAAACAACTATATACACTGCGCTCTGAAAAGGAAAGAAAACTTTTATTTTTAATGACAGCATGTTTTGCTTCTTCCATTACTCTCTTTACTATGGCCATGCAGGCCAGAGCAATCCAATAATAAATGTGGGCCAGCTCCTGTGGAAACCTTTATTTCTATGAAGTTACGTACTTTGTTCCTTGTTCTTTTGTCCTGTTTCTCCTTCTCTCTTTTCAACAATGGTTTAATATAGATTTCAAAGCAAAAAGTTTAATTTGAAGAGGCCAGTCAGCACACCCACTTTTTTCACACACAACAAATTCCTTTTTTGACTCGTTCTCTCATGTACAAACAGATCCACAACATTTAGTGAGGGCTTTTTGGTGTGGTGTTTTTGTTTTTTTTTTTTCTCTGGAATGCTGATTCAAAAATTTAAATCAATTTTGCCGGGACAAACATCAGATATTTTTTGTTGTATATGTTGAAGGGAATTCTCTTCCTGTTTTTGCTTTGAAGACCATTTGGATCTGCTGGTATTTTGGTAAATACAAGCTCACCATGATGGAACCAGTAGTCCTCTCTCCCTAGAGACCGTAGACATCAGGATATTCTGACATCAGTGTGGAGATGGGGCAGATTCCTCCACATACCAGGCATGGGTGCAAAAGCATTTGAGTAGAAGGTTTTAAGTGCGGTGTAGATCAGGAAAGGATGTGGTGTTGGAGTCAGAACACCATGTCCAATCTATTAGGTACTGAACCAATAATTATATACTTGAGCCAATAATTTCCTAAGGATTACCTGCAGGTTACTGTTGGTCCACAGATCAGCTGTGTGACTAGGTCTCCTAGAAGATATTTGTTTAGAAAGTTGATGATAAGTCTATCTGATGCTGCAGGAGAGAAGTTGAGGTTGACAATGCTCAGTTTCAAAGACTGACTGAATTGCACTGCACTGCACTGTACTGCATTGTCATGGCGCATTTTGTACAGATGTCCAAATGGGAAGTCATATTTTCCCAAAATACTGATTGCAGCATGCATGAAGCCCACTTTCCACTGTAATCACCTTTTCTGACCAGGTGGCAGAAGCCCGAGTTTGCAGAGCTGGTGATATAAGCTCTTTGCCCTTTGGAAACATACCATAGGAAAACTTGTTTTTCTAGCATTGGACAAAACCCTTTCTGGGGCTCAGCATATCCCACCGGCTGGTGGGATAACTCTAGTTTGTCAGTTTAAAGTGCAGAGGTCTTCCTTGGGTCCGTGTTGTATCCACCAGCTATGCACCGGTGTCTCAATGGGTTTCTATGGTACTGAAATATTATCTTTAGAAAAATTATTTAAGTTCTTCGTTGTAGTGAAAACCACTTGAGTAGTTCGTAATATAAAAGCACACAGGAAGATTTCTGGCCTAAATTGGCAATTGCCCAAATTTCTTTCCTAAATATGATTACACCATCATTTTCATTAATAATTTTTCCACAGTAGGAAATTATTGTTTGTTCATTTATCTAAACTATTGCTCTGGTAATACTAGAGGTATTGGGTTGGCTAAGTTCACCAGAAAGGAATTCAATGATATACCTTTCCTTTAGGGCTCTTCTGATTAGCAGGATACATGAAAATCCCACCATACATCAGTGTACGGTGAACATCAGCTACCATGGACCCCACATACCTGGCACCGTATGGGGAACTGCCATCCTGAAAAACATAGAGTAAAGCATTATATTTACCAGGCTAGACAGACAGTAGCATGGAAAAATGTAATTTTGCTATGAAACAGGAATCAAAGCTGCTTAAATCAATGGCTGCTTATGGATACTGCAAATATCTAAATCAGTCCTAAGCTTGGCCTTTTATAAGATGTGATTGTCTACAGGCTTCAAAAATAAGTTTTAAAGAGCTGCATTCACAGTATGCAAACCAGCATGCCTGTAATTTGGGTGAACAATTTGGAATCAAACCCCAGCCTGTGAAAAACCAAGGGACTGAAAACTTCTTCGCCTTATCAGAACAAGGAAGTCATTTGATTTTTGATCTTTCACTGGTTCCTAAGCCAGAGCATGAGAAGAGATGTCACCCCACTGCATGTCCAGATGGCTCCAAGAGGACTCCAACTTTCACCTTTTAGCTTATTTGTCGAGTGGTGAAACTGGTCATAGCATTCATTCTGCACCTTAGTTTGGGAGATAGTTACTTACTCATGAATGTAATTCTCCTTGCTCTCAGCTTAGAAATTGATGTCGTTGAAGGACAGGTCATTTTAGCAAGAGCAATCAACAAAGTATTCATGTCAGTCTCAGGTCTGCTGGCCATAAAAATGGTTAGGTAGGAAATACAGAAGACCAGCAAGGTATCTTGAACAAATAGAAGTACATAGACCAAATAAGCTCTGCTCAAGAAATGGAATGACATGTCCCCATACTTTTATGAAGGGGAGATACAAAATACGTATGTAAACTGAAGGAAAGCTTTTTAAGAGAAGAATTCTGCTGGTCTTTTCATATCTCTCCTTCTGTCTCCAGTAAAGCTGGGGAGGAATTTTCATCTTCCCGGAAGATTACTAGAGACTGAACTTTGTGCACATTTAATACACATACATGTTTTTGTATTACAACGATAAAAGTCTGAAAAGATGTCAGCATGTTTTTTTCCATGTGGATCAGTTTTCTAATCAAAGATCTTAGCACTTTCTACAAAGATCATCCTGTACTGATACTACATCCAGAAAAATACATAGAGAACTTGTTCAGCAATGCCAGCTCCAGGACCTTCAGACACTACAAGTTAGTCACCTTTCCCAGCAAAATCATAAGGTTGGCTGGGGGAAAAAATTGGAAAGAAAATAAAGAAAAACATAATTCTATTTTGAGATCACTTTTTCAAATTGTTCAATGCGACTGTGAAGTTTTGATAAGTACTCTCTTTTAAAATGGGAAAAGATTCCCATGGAATTACGCATTATAAAGGAACAGAACATTAGGAAGTCCTATGCTGCTAAAGAAAAGACTTGGATATTTGATATAGCTGATAATAAAATTGAGAAGAGTCCTATTCCAGGCTATGTAATAACCCTTGTTCAACTGTACGTGTTCATTTTCATGATTCTTGTTGTACGCATTAGGAGAACTGTCAAAAATTGAGAAGAAAACAATGCAAACTATGAAAGACACGATGGATTAGACACAGCCTAGACCTTTTACATTTAGTTTTGTTTAAATCTGGTCCTATTGATTGTAAGCACAAGTGAACAAAGCTTTTAAGTATTTGCTCCCTTGTTTTTCATGGCTTATGCTCAAATAATTGCATATTTAGGCTTCAAATGATAGCTTCTCTATCTCACAGCTGTTTGTACTTGTGACTTTGCATAGTAAAAATCTGACATCAGAAGAAACCAAACACCTTAAGAGGTATTAAAGAGAGACAAAGGCAAGTTTTCAGTCAACGTCTGGGAAAGATGTGGTTATAGTCTCAAATTACCTTTAAAAATACAAGCAAAGGAAGCACTTTCTTTTGTGGTTTCAAAAGGTAATGAACCGAGTCTTAAGAAAAGTTTGTTGAACACTAAGAAAAGCCATAACGTATCAACAAGCAGCTCCTGAACCAGACTGCTAAGGATTGCTTCTATGACATTATCAAATAAGGCTTCTGCAAATCACAGGTATAAAATATACCAACCACAAGCCTCACAGCTGAGCCACCTGTGTGCACATCATCTGACAGGTTTGGAATGTGCTAGATTTCCTATTCACATGCAGATTACTTACATAATTTGTGTGTACATGGACAGTGTTATGTAAATGATGCTTTGTGGGTTCCCTTCCCACTCAGGATATTCTAAGCTGATGAGATGCCACTGACAATTTTAGTTGCTTCTTACCCCGATAGATATTCACCTGTTACAGACACAGTGCTGAGACTCTGCTGAGAAAAATACAGAAGATAAATTCCTCCATTCTGATAAGGTTATCACTTGAACCCTACTGAAATAAAATTTTTACTTCCTTTAGCATACAGCTGTCTGCATGGGAAGAATAAATATTCCTTTCAGTTAGTGAAATGTTATTTCTTGTTTCTCCAGTTTTGTTGCTCATGCATTTTTTTTACAGACGAGAAAGTTAATAGGTGTTGTATGCACGTTGGCACATTGCCCAGGCTTCCTTCTCAAACATTATAACAGAGCATGAATGCTAGACAGGTGCATCCCAAGTTCTCAGTAATGCCACGCTCTGTGCTTGTTCAATAAGCACTTCTGATTTTTCAGTCGATGCCAATGAAAGAGTTGGAGAACCTTCATGTTCCCTTGGTCAGCAACCACGGTGTTTGAGTAGGCAGGTGGCTACTCTTCATTTTACCCCTTCTCCTGCTTTTTTTTCGCTTGATGCAAATGAACAAAAACTATTCATAACAGATAGTCCTGTGATTTTTTTTCTTCACGTTCTGATAGAAGTCAATTTTTAATTTCTTTATTCTACTGATTTCTGACAGCCCTGATCTTCCACAGCAGAACAAGACCAGGTTGTTCTTACATAAATATGATGACTAGGAGAGGCGGGGGCCAAGAAATCTTTTCTACAGACTACAACAGCAACACCTTGCATCTCTTACTCCACATACAGATGTGGTGACAAAAGTGTAGTGGTTTTACCAGCTTTTTTGTGTCACTCGGACACAGCTTGGCTAGTTGACAGAAGAATGCTTCATAGTGAAATGTGCTGTTGATGGCAAGTTTTTAATGATATTGCTGAGACAAATCCTTAACCAGGGAGTCTCAAGTGCATAGGTCCCATCATCAGCAAGCTGTGATGAGACTCGGCTTCTCTTGTGCCTGACTGTAGGAAGCAAAGATAAAAATAAGTGTCGCAGCAAAGTGTGATAATGTCCAAAGGGTGTTTCCAAATGCTACCATGGGTGAACCAGTGCCAGAGAGAAGCTAGGGCCTTGCAGCCTTTATGGGAGGAAGAACCCATTTTGGGGAGGAGTTACAGTAAAATCTGTGCAGAGACAGTTTCTGGCCCAGCAGCACCCATTAAGCATTGCAGACTGGAGTGAACCCATTGCATTACAGGCAAATTTGCAAATAGAAACTTGCTCTTCAAACTGGTTAAGCAGCAGCATGATTTTGTCATGCTTAATAAAAAGTTAGCTTTACTCTCATACCCGAAGAGATGTGGTTAGACATATATTACTCACTTCATGATAATACTAGGAGGCTTAGGTCTGACCTGCAGAACACCAGCATTTTTCTAGTGCTTTTTATTCAGAATTGATGCCTTAGGTAAATTGTGATCCACAAGAAACTTTGAGGGTCAGTGTGGCTTTGTAGTCCAAACTGTCTGATCTGGGACACTGATGTTAGACAGTTAGGGGAAGTGTCTCTTCCACCATAAATAGTTGATTTTTAGTGTTTTGCTGCCGATGACGATACAGAACATAGGACATGTTGTGGGCAATATTCTACTTTTGTTTGCCTGTTTTATTTTTAACTTTTCAGTTTTTTGTGGCAATGTCAGAGAGTCATCTGAACAACATCTTGACCAAGAACCACAGAAATGAGTTAATACAGGTAAGAGCAAAGGGAAAAAATGCAAAAAAGTGACAAATAGCTAAAACTGATGCCTAATCTCTTGGCTTCTAGTGGCCAGAAGAATATAGGCTGGATGAACTGCCTGAATAAGAAGGTGTTCCCTGATGCTCACATGTCAGTTCCTCCTCAAGTCACAGGCGGGGGATATCCAGCAGACACCCTCACTATCCTTCTGCACGCTGGAGAGAAGGGGACAAAGACCAAAGCTGTGAAAAGCTCCACCTGGCTCCTGTAGGGAAAATGGGAACATCATCCATGTGGCTGTAGCTGGTTAAGTTTACAGATGAGGCCAGAAAGCATGTTTCATGCTAGATGGGAATGGTAACACCTTTTCTGTCTAGTCCTCCCCACAATGCAAATATAATGTCCTTTGCAAATCAAGGAACTGAGTTATGCTGTTTCCAAAACTCAGGTTCATAACAAGCTTCAGATGGGCAGGGCACTGCCTTGCGCTTCGTGGCCATAACATTTATGCCTCATTTATGCCCCTCTCATGCAGACAACTGTACATCTCAGAGCAGCAAAAAATGTGCTTGTTCAGTACAACTGAGGAGATTTCCCCTGCCCCGAATAGCCCATGCACTTCTATGCTGCTTGCTTTAAAGCAAAAAAAAATCTGCCAACTCCTGTTGCATTAGACCAACAACTTCAATAGGTTTTCATCAAATGATGCACAGATTTGAGATAAAATAGTGTTTGCAAACGAGTTTTTTCCGGTGTGTCCTAAATTAAAGATTTAGTAAGTCACATGATACAGCTGTCCTCACTGATCCTGTGGTGAAATACTTCTGTCTGATCTTTCCACTGAGTTTGAAATCTCCTCAGTCTTTTCCTAGTTGCCTGGAGCTGATGCATTTGTTTAGGAGTCTTACTTTAAGCAACACTTCGGTGCTTTGCAAAACCACAAATTAATAAATCCAGTCTTAGTGCATTATACTGAATACATAGCCTAGTATAACATGAGCAGAATGAGAAGCACAGGTGCCCTTCCCTTTCCCAGCTGGATTAGGTTTCAGGAAATATGAAAGTTGTGTCGTGGGCTTCTGCTTCTCTCACAGCTGAAATGAATGCAGACTTTGAAGTCTCAAAATAAACTCAAATATTCAAAGTTAATATATTAAGAATGCTGTGGTGTGACACTCTTTGTAGTTACAGTCTGGGTAACATGAAAAAAGGGTTTGATATTCAGTCAGTAGTCTTGTAGCTATAGCTGATGTAGTAAATCCAGATTTTTTAGCTCAGAAGGAGGAGCTTATCATGGGACTATAGTTTAAATGCTTACTCATGATATTTCCGTTGTACAGCACCCTGAGGTTTTTACTGAATCCATTATTTAACACAAACTACATTACAAGTATTCTTGACAACAAATCGGTTAAAAATAATCTGATTTTTTTTAATAGGAAGAGCTTTTAAACCAGTAGCCTGACCAAATTATGTCCTGAGTTGATCCACATCACCATATTTCATTATGAATTACTCTTCACATAGCTTCCAGCTTTCCACATTGAGAGCTTGTGTTCTGTCCTCCTAGCATTGATAAAAGGCCATACAAAACTGTATTTCTCCAAGGAAGTTCATCAGACATGGGACGTCCCTCATTTGACAACCAAATATAGTGAAATTGTGCCTCACACCATGTGTCTGGGTTTTCTCCCCAGCTTATAGGTTGGTTCATGCTCCATATGATGCAAGTAGACCGTGCAAGAATGATACGATGTTTTTCAGATGCAAGCAGGTACAGGAAGGAGAAGGTGATGCTACCCAGATTCCTGCAAACACCTTCTGAGCAGCACATGGAATCCAGCTCTAAATGCCCAGCTGCATGTATGACTGAAATGCATATTCAGATAAAGCTGAAAAATTAGGGTATCCCCAAATTTGGTGTGCACAGTTCCAGAGCTTTGTTGAAAGATCTGGCTCTTCAACACATTTCCCTTCACACAAACAAGACATGATTTTATTTACCGAAGTCTAAGTTATAAAAGACGTCAGGATGCCAAATAAAAAGCTCCATTAGATGCATATCCAAAATGGACCAGGTGGTATGAAAGGGTTACATGGGTATGAACTCAGAAAGACCTTCAAATCCTTTTCCATCAGCCAGGACTGCACGGAATGCAGTGCTTGCCAGTGCACGGTACGTTGGATACAGTGCTAATATTTTCTTACCTCAGGGAATTTCTTCTTTTGCAAATATTCTGTCATTGCAGGATCAAAATACTTCGCATAACCTTCATTGAGACTGTATACCTTCCCCTTCTTCTTGATTTTAACATCTCTGTCCACCAAAATAAATTCACCAAGACCCTGCAGGACAGGATAAATGAGATATTAGCAAGTAGCAGAAAATTTTGTTGACTTTCTGTAACAGTTGTCACATTAGAGATGGCAGAAATGCTAGCACAGCTTGACTGTTTCAGCACCAGTCTGGTGTATAACCTCACAGTATTTCAAAAAGAGAAGAAAGCAGAGAATTTGCATTAAATTAATGAAAACTTGTCACATCGGTACTATAAACAAAACTGAATTGGTATAGAGTATCAAAAACCCACCAATTAGCCCTGCAAGCAGATGGATCATGAATCTTTGTCCACAAATCATAAGGTTCCAATTAAGAAATGACACTGTCTTCTGATTTTTGAACTCTTCTTGCCTGTCTTGTCTAAATATCTTAAAGTGAATGTGGTGAGCTACCCTCATGTGTTGCTGTCTGCCGTTTGATTTCAATTTCCACCTTCTCTTTCTCTGTCTCAACCAAAGCAGTTCATCCCCTAGTTCTTCCCACTTGGAATGAGACTATTTACAAAGGTTACAAGAAGTTTTGGTAATAATTCATCCTTAAAAAAAAAAAAAAAAAAAAAAAACCAAAAAAAAAAAAAAAAAAAAAAAAAAAAAAAAAAAAAAAAAAAAAAAAAAAAAAAAAAAAAAAAAAAAAAAAAAAAAAAAAAAAAAAAAAAAAAAAAAAAAAAAAAAAAAAAAAAAAAAAAAAAAAAAAAAAAAAAAAAAAAAAAAAAAAAAAAAAAAAAAAAAAAAAAAAAAAAAAAAAAAAAAAAAAAAAAAAAAAAAAAAAAAAAAAAAAAAAAAAAAAAAAAAAAAAAAAAAAAAAAAAAAAAAAAAAAAAAAAAAAAAAAAAAAAAAAAAAAAAAAAAAAAAAAAAAAAAAAAAAAAAAAAAAAAAAAAAAAAAAAAAAAAAAAAAAAAAAAAAAAAAAAAAAAAAAAAAAAAAAAAAAAAAAAAAAAAAAAAAAAAAAAAAAAAAAAAAAAAAAAAAAAAAAAAAAAAAAAAAAAAAAAAAAAAAAAAAAAAAAAAAAAAAAAAAAAAAAAAAAAAAAAAAAAAAAAAAAAAAAAAAAAAAAAAAAAAAAAAAAAAAAAAAAAAAAAAAAAAAAAAAAAAAAAAAAAACCAAAACAACATAAGAAACAAAACTCCTATATAATTGCCCACATCTAATTCTGGTTTTACAAATGAATGATCTTCCTGCATTCCCACATTGTGTTCCTGGGCACTGAAGAGTGGCACATGTTCAGTTGTACAGGCATTGTTGTGCTTTTGCAAATTTTTGGGTAGGCACTGTAGGTGACAGCCATACAACTGTACTGCACTCAGGAAATGAAACATCACTGGGCATGAGCTATCAAAAAAATGGTCCTTGCCTCAGGTTAAACAGTGAACATGCTGATGTTCTTCCTCAGACAGAAAAATCAAGAATAAAATAAGCACAGATTCCTTTAAGTGAAGACAAAGGCACTGTACAGATTAAATTTTCTGAAGCGTTGGTTTGAATGAAGAGGGTTTCAAACCCAAAGAATTTAACTTAATTTCTCTTCTATTGAGTAGAAAAAAACCAAGAAGGTATTGCAATCAACATGCTCATGTGTTATTAAATACTTGTAAAGAGAAGTTGGGATGCTCCAGGACATGGAAAAAAGAATTGCATAAAGTGGATAGATTACAGAGACAAGAATTAACAAAAACAAGTAAAACCAAGCACAGGAAGCTCTAAAAGATAGTGTCAATGCAATCAACACCACGACAGTACCGGATCGAGCATGAAGCAGTCCACTCCTTGCCCTGTGGAGAGGGCAACCAGCGTAGCACTACCATACAGGGCATAGCCTGCAGCAACAATATTGCGTCCGGGCTGTAAAGCATCTTTTTCAGAGGGCTCATCATCTGTTTCCTGTGAGGAAATATTACCGTTGGACCAAAGATTAAATTCTGATAAGGAACAATAAAAATGATGCTTTAGTAATAATGTGTGACAGATTTCCTTTTTCTGTCTATGAAGGCCTTTGAAACAACCAAAACAGAGATTGTTCCCACTCATTAAGGGCAAGTTTGATACTGGTACATGTACATGCTGGGACAGGACGTTGAGAGTTTGTTATTTTATACATGTCACGCAATCAGTGTGATACCTGCCACAAAGCTGATCCCTTAGCATTACAGCCCAGACTATTAATTCAGAATCATTAGAAATCTGAGAGAGAGCAGAGGTACTAATTTTCTGTAAATGTAATATAACCTATCATGCTGACACCCCTCAGAGGGAATAAGTGAGAAATAAACGCTGTAACTGACATTACAGAAAAAATGCTTCCACAGTACAGAATAAAAGGGTATTTGGCACAGCATGATGGAACTGAGTTTGTGCCTTGGTCTCTGCTGAGTGAAGAGATGCATAACTGAAGGGATATAAATGTTCATGTATTATATACACATGTTCATCATATTATATACAAAATAACATGCATTTGATGATGTAAAGTGTGCATGTGTGCAGGTATGCATGTACAACTCTACATAGAACATTCAGGTGGCATTTTACTTCATGATTTTAATCAATTTCTGACACTCGTATTTTGATTTGGCACTTTGGTTATCATGGAACAACAGCATCCCAAGCAGCCATGGTGCAAATATTTCCAGCCAGCCCAAGGGGTGTGCCTCAGCCACGGCTTACAAGAGTTTGTCTGGTGGGCTAAGGAAGGAGGACAGCCAGCTGTACTTGCGAGGGCTGGTTCCAGCCTTCACCTCCTGCGACTACAGAATGGGGAGGTGTTGCTTGATATCATTGTTTATTTAAAAGTTCACCAGTTGTGGTGGGTCTTGTGTGGATGTTTTGATGGTGGCCCACGAGGACTTGAAATGAGAAACCCCCTCTTTCTTCAGTCCATGGCTCAGTATTTTATTGTTCCAAACTCAGACAGTTTCTTAGTGACTGCACGGGCTTACTTGGATTGAGTAGCAGCTAAATAGAAAGAGCAGGTCTAGCCCTGAATATCTGGTTAAAAAAATATAAAAATGCATGAAGACTGTCTTGTGTGGAAAATAAAATATTTGCCCATCAGGGTCCTAGCAAGGTGATCCCATTTGTCATTGTATGCCAAGACCCTGAGGAAAACTGAGATGTGGGACACCAAAATGACACCTTTCTTGGTACATGAAGACAGTAATTTCACATCAAAATGTTTTTATTTTCAGCTGAAAGACTTTGTTACTTTTGTTACTTCACTTACAGTTTTAAACTGTATTTTGCTCAAAATCTTTTTATTATTATTATTTTGCCAAGTTCTTCTGTGGAAATAAAAAATCCAGTTGACAACCAGCTCTTTATGGGAGCTGAATTATAGCATGTACAAATATATGTGGTACTCAGTCCCTTGAAATTACGTCAAACTGCTTATTCTGAGAGGTTATAATGCAGATAATGAAGGAAGACTAGTTTAAACTTTCATTTGCATATTTCAGAGCTTTGAATATTGACTAATAGTAGCCAATACTTGGCGAAACAATCCTTACAATACCGACTGTTATGGCCTACATAGCATCATCTCTTTCAAAATTATATCCCTATGGCACGTACATCTCACCTTCACAAGCAATGGTTGTCTATATCAGACTAATTATTTGCAGCATCAAATGCCAAATTAAACATGTATTTACACAGTTTCAAACATATTATAGTTGTCACAGCTTTTTGTATGCTCTTCTCATCAAAGAAAACATAATTTTGTTTAAATAGAGCAAGGTGGTTTGTTTTCTAGAATACAGCGTGTACACAATATATGTAGCTACTGGTTATATACAATACTGTTTCTAAATATATTTTTTTCTGAGATGAGCTTTTCAGTCCAATTTCTTTAATGTATTTTCTATGTTAATATGGCTGAGAAACTATATACGTGTTGATTATTCGGAAAAAAAAAGAGGAACTCCTCCCTCAAGGGATAGGCAGTTGGGCTGAATTCGCTTGTTTTTTCATGCTTGTTCACAGCTGTGTTTCCAAGAGCTAGCTTCCAAAAAGAAGGAGAAAGGCTCTGTTTGAAACAAACATTTTGCAGAGCTAGTTAGAACGTGAAAAAGCTACAGATCAGCTGATACTTCAGTGTTAGTACTGCAGGAGTTTTGTCCTGCCAAGTACCATGTACTGTTAAACAAACCAGGGAATTAAGCTGGCCGGTACACTCTGACAATTGCTATTTTCTTTTCTTTCTGGTGCACAAATGGATCCCCTGTCCATTATATTTTGGATATGGTGGTGGTAGTGGAATACCTTTAGCGGTCTTTATGCAGAGCAATAAAATAGGCAGATGGACTGCAAATAATGAGTTCTAGTGACTCATTATTGGTGTGAAGCACATGAAACAAGGGCTGCAGAGTTTGGCTACAGGGGTACCCTCAGGATGTCTGAGTTTGAAATTGTGTGCATGTGTGATTTGCCTGGCATCACATGAGGGAATTCTCATCAGCACTGGGAGCAGCACTAAAATTACTTGATTTCCAGGTCTCCATTTGCATCATGTGTTTCATGAGCATCCTTTGTGTTTATACTGAATTCTTACACCTTCTCTGTGAGGGACCATGTGAAGGGGAGGACATTGTCCTCACGACAATGAAGGGTAGCAAATAAAACACATCAGAGGCGCTGGGCAAAGTTACAAATTAAAACCAGAGTGAAACTAAGCAAGATAATTTCATAGCATATTTGTGCAGTACGAATTAAGAGATGTAAGGTTCAGCTGAGTGGCATGAAAACCTAGGAAGAACCCTAGCAAAAAATATTTATTGTCACCACTGACTGTCACCATCCTGACACTTTGGCAACTGAGAGCCCCTCAGCGACAGCAGCTGTCGAGGTCCGATACCCTGCTGATTCTGCAAGGCTCCTCCCTCAGGCCCACTTTTCTGGTGTTTCTGGTTTTCAACAGCACCACTCTTGTTTCAGAAATCAGAGGCCAGGTGGAAAATTAAATAAACCTGAGATAGCATTCATTTCCTCACAGCTTTCGCTAAGAAACTGATACACTGCTTTTCCGACATGAGGAAATGGTCCCTCCCACCATGGTGGAGGCTTTGGATTGGGAGCCATCAGACAACTGTTTTCAGGACTGAAATATATTGTCCAAGTCTGTCCGTTCTATATGAGTGCTTATTATCTGTTATGGTTTTTTTTCTAAAATAAGTCAAATGTTTCTGCTCTGAAGAGTGTGCCTTTGGAAATTAAGTTAAGGTGAGACAAGGTGAGAAAATCAGTCATGCGTTCATCTTGGCATTGGTAGGTGCTAAGTTTCATCCTTTGGAATCACAATTGGTCTACCTTTTCAAGTGTTATTAAATGAACTTTAAATTGACTGAAATAATGTTTTCTTTCTTAATTGATACTTATCCACTGGAATAAATATCTCACTTTTATTCTTTCACACTGCCCTTCAATAACAATCAATAAAGCACTTATTCAATAATTTCAAAGGATTTTAAGTCAGTAGTATGTAAAAGTAATGTGTTGCTATGATATTGTGCTGAGAGAAAGGTACATTAATTAACATGTACTTTGTAATTAGCATTTTAATTAAAGTGCTATTTAAGTGAAAGCCTGTAAATTCAACATTGTTTCTAATTTTCCAGAGAAAAATGAAAATTTTCTTGTACAATTGATCTTTTAATTGACAAGTGCTGCTTCATTCTAACAGCAGCATTTTCATTTGGATCGGAACTATGTGTACAAAGCAATGTAATTTCTTTTTTATGAAGCTCTGAAAGGTGTCTACCCACATGGAAACTGGTAAATTAGGTACAGTGTTTATAACAAACATGTTAATATACAATACAACAACTGCGAAAGGATCAGAAGATTATTTGGAATCTTGAGCATTTGGAAATCTGGAAAATGTTCTTATTCTGAAGCAGAATCCTGGGCAGTCCATAGTCTTCATACATATTACAGGTAAGTAAAAGATGGCAGAGAAATCTAATTGGTATTTCAACCTTCTAAGCTGTATTAATCACAGTGACCACTTACCTTTATAGTTACACAGTTAACTGCAAGTTAACACAGACTAAGTTAACACAGCATTTCTAAAGAGAAAGATAATGTTTAGTATTCGTAAGATGGTTCTTACTACCTTTAAGAATATTGGACAATGCAGCTATTGCCTACTGCGAATATTGCAGATGCTGTTGTCATTTAGGGTATCTTTGGAGAGGTAAATGAAACGGGTGGTAGTCCCTTTGCTTAACATAAGAGCACATTTCATGGATTTCATCAACACACATAAGCTCTTTTCCCTCCAAAAAGCAAGATACTCCATGGTACTGGAGGTAGTCCCGGGGATGCTTTTTCCAAAATCATACCCAGGCACCATCTCAGTGTTGTCTGGCCGTACTGCATCTATGCTGTGGGTTTGCACTAACCATTAACAGTGTGGACAGCTAAATTCCAGGATGTGGCTTGTGCCACGACCCTCTTGAGATTGTGCCATAACTGTTTGATTCACTAGTCAATGCATATTCTCAACAGTGATGACTATTGTATTACCTCCAAGAAATGTAAAAACCAAGGACTAGGAAGCTGAAAATTATGAGCAAAAAGGTGAGAACGACTTTAAAAACATATCTTCATTTGCTTGAAGTGTAGCATCTGAATCTGCAAGGACTTCTTTGAAGTCACAAGTACTGTAAACTGTTATTTCACAATAGCAATGGCTGAGGGTCTCCCACAGTCCTATGACCATGAGCTCAGGCTTCGGGAAAAGCACCAGCTACTGGGAGATTAGCAAACAAATCACAAGACTTGGCATGACTGTAACTATTAGCATTTGTAATTGGCTGCGTAGTTGCTGTTACGTGCAGCCCCACGGGAGCAGACACGCTGCCGATGAATGTCGGTGGTTGCTTCCTTCAGCCTCCATCGTCACGGTGCTTATGAAGCCGCACCCAGGACAGGCACAGCAGCTGGCGCTGCGAGGCCACCGCGCTGCTGACCACGGCACGGTCCAGCGCTGCCAGCCCCTGGCGGAGCGTGTCCAGGAGGACAAATACTGCGGTTCGTCGGCACCGTAACACTGAGTCAGGCATCACTGAAGGAGCTAACCAGCTGCCCTGGGGGTGAGACGGCTGTAGTTAAGTGCCTTTGTGTGTGGAGGAGGGAAGTGCTGCCACGTAAAAATTCCATGGGGCTGGGTGTCCCCTTCCTGTGAATTCAGGCAGCGTTTTAGCACACGTGAACACCAAGCGTTCGTCTACTCTTTCTAAGGCTCCGCTTTCCCCAGAGACGCCTAACAGACCTAGGAAAGAAACTAGGCTAGCTGATGAACCCAAGACATTTTGCTTTCACCAAGTGAATCGTGCCATGTGTGATTCGCCCATCCTCTTACCTTTTTGTAGATAGCAAATATTGTTCCTATTGGTGCCAAGCAGTCTATATTGGACGAACCATCAAGGGGGTCAAAGCACACCACATATTTACCCTAAAACAGAAGTGGCAAGGGAAGCATTAAATAACGCGTTGTTTTGCACTATTATTTCATTTTACTTGAAAAATCCCATGGTTTTGTGTCTGCATTTAGCCCTCCAAGCATGCCTGCTACGGCAGGTCAGAGAAGGCTGCACTGCTGACCCAGCTGGCCCTGCAGCACAGCTCCGATCCCCAAGGGCCTGCCAGAGAAATTGGAGAGGACATGTTTCTGCTCAAACGGTACAAATAGACGACAGAGAGGAGCAGTCCTCTGCTGCCAAACAGTGCAAGAAATAATTTAAAAGCAAAATGAGTGACTCATCCTGGAAGCAAGTATCTTCCTCGAATGATTTTGTTTAGTTTTGCTACTTTTTGCTGCGAATGAAAGGATTTCGCTGTGTTGTGAGGTTTGAGAGTAAGAAGGCAGAAAGAAAAAAATCTTCAGGAAAGGGCAGGTTACATCAGCGTGAACAGTAACTCGCTGTAATAGGATCCCCTCCTGGGGGAAGCCTGATGAAGCAGTCAGGTGTTTCCTTTGGACGTGTAACATAAAACTCAGTTCTGCCAGCCTCTCATCTCATTTTATCTTGCTAAATACTAATGTAATCCAAAACCATTGCACCGGTGAGCAGGGAATGTAATAGTACACTTACACCTGGGATTTGGGATGTGTTAACAAGCTTAAAAACAATTATTTTCTCCCCTTCACAAAACTTTAATAACAATTTTACTCTCTACACGTCTCTTTTAGCTGTTGAAATCATACCATCCACTACAGTTATTAATCAAAACAGCGCAGAAATGGTGCAAATTTTCTGAATTCCCTGGGGAAGGGTCGGGTTTGGGGGCCAGGGCCAGGTTTCATACTTGAAGCAAGAGTGCCACCTGCTGCTGCCTGAGCCGACAACCCCCCTGAAGGCACAGACCCGCTTTTCTTTCGGGATGATGATGGCCTCCTTGTTCTCCTCTGTGACAAGGACACAGGTGCTGTAGGAGGACTGGAGCATATTAATCACAAGGGAGTTGGATAATACGTCCAGCTTCTTCACCTCATCACCCGTCACATTCACAGTGCCAGCTATGCCAAACCTATGGAACAGTAAAAACATCAAGCAACCTGAAGGAGGCCAACATTACAGGTTTTTAGGAAAAAAAACCCAACAAGTCAAGGTGGATCCTTCTTCTTATCTTCCTACACCTTTATATAATCCTTGGATTAAACAGCTAAGGTGCATTATAAGACTGTTGCTGCTGCTAGAAAATAAAAGCATGCATGAGAAAGGACGATGGTATAATTTTGGGGCTTTACCTGGGTCCTTTTGGTCCTGTGTGGATGTTCTCCAGGCCAGAAGCAGAGCCTACAGCCCAGGTGGTAAGTGCCAGGCTTCCCTAGCAGTCCCATGAAGCAGCTGGCTGCAGTTTTGGGGAAGCAGAAAATGCAGTGAGCATCTGCATTATTTTCTGCCACTGGCTGCTGAGAGCTCTGTGATGGTCCTTTAACCCACATTCACTGAGTCCCCAGCCAGCCCCAAACCAGGACTTTAAAGACAGGGAATTTGCCATATGGAACTGTATCTCAGGATCAAGGTCTGTTTTGTTCGGTGATCCTCAGCTGAATTAGGATGATGCTTCCTTTCCTTATCCTGATTTTAGCAGTATGCTAATGATATAGTCTAGTAATATGTATGTTTCTGAGATTTCCAGTTGAAGAAGCACTGTTCAGACCTAATGTGTATGTTCTGGGCATCTTAGAAATCCAAAAACCATACAGGGAGAAGATACGGGTTTTTTATTCATTAAGGGGGGAAAAAGATGGGTGGGTGAGGGGGCAGAGAAAAGAGGAGAAATAGGCGAGTAATTAGTCCCTAGGACGATGTTGGTCAGTGGCAGGCCTAGGCTGGGAGTGGAGTAGGTCTTTTGTCTTACTCAAAGCTGCCTGTGGTTTGCAGAAGTATTATGTGTTTGGGACATTCTATTTTTGAGTGCAAAGTTTAAGATTTAGAAAAGGACCGTGATTTTCAGGAAGCGGTAAGTACCTCTTCTCCTGTTAGTTTTCAGACACAATCCCAGCTCAGGTCTATGACTTGGAAGAAGTTCTCCTCCACTTTTGAATTGAAAATTTGTTAAACATTCATGCTTAGTGCTTTAACATTAAAGAAGACACTTCACAGCCTCCTATTTGGAGGGGCTAGAAAAACCAGAGCTCTTTCACTGCACAAATGCAGATGGATGCAAGCCACTTTCACAGTGGTTGAAAGTTTGCCATGGGAATTCCTGAAATTTCATGGTTAGTTTCAGTGATTTGATTGGTGCAAGTTACTCATTTGTGTGTTCAGATACTTCAGCTATTTCTGAGTCAACATCTGAAGCTTTTTGTTTTTAGAAGGAAACACTTGCTCCTTAATGTAATGGATGGTTTCGGTTTTTTCTGAAGGGGAGGAAGGATATGTGGTTATCCCACCTCTAGCCAACAAATTGTTTCTCTGCTGTTATGAACTGTTTCAGAGATTGCCTATTTAAAGGTAAAAATTATGTAAGAAAAACTGTTCCTATAAGTCAAGGAGGCAAAACAGCTCAGTTTCACCTAGTAAACACGGAGACAAAGCATGGTTTAAGAGTAAGGGCATAGGAGCCTGCTACTGTGGTTAACTCTGAGTATGTCTCATGTCCTCTCTACACACTATGGTCCATGCACATAAAGTGAGGGCAACAGTTCTGAGACATTGAATTCATTATTTGCAAAGATGATTGAGGACTTGGGCCAAATAATCAACAGAAGCACAAAAACCTCCCAACCTTCAGTGTCACACATTTTGGTGTTTCTGTGGGAGGAAAAAAAGCCCCAAATGCCAGAACAAATATTAAATGTTGACTTTTTTTCACAGAGGTATTCCTGGTCTCTTTCATGCATGCAGGTATAAGTACATACTCAGGCAAGTACATATCTTTCGATACATGTCAAGAACTTTCTATTTTAAATGCACAGCTTTATTAGGGCATTCCATACCTCTGAACTCCTTCAGATAGATCACCATTAAAAAACTTAGACTGATGTCTATTGCACTTTTCTGTGTGGAACAGCTCAGTACATTCCAGGCTTTGATAAGGCCATTTTTTACTCCATCTGCGAAAGCACTAGATGCCAAATTGTTATGTTTGTTTTTCATATAGGGCCTTTTGAGACCCCCTGCCTGTAGCCCTGATTGAGGGATACTGCTTGAGGAAGGAAAGAGAAATGGACCCAGGTACAGCAGCATATGGAACTTGTCACAGGGCTGTTGCTTTAGAGCATTGCTTATACAGCAGACAGGCAGAAAATCAGCTTCCCAAGATAAGCCAAGCCCTGATTTGCACAGTTCAGCAGAGGGCTTGGATGCTTGCAGAAAATACCACAGTGAGATATTCTGCATTAAAAATATCATGGTGTGATTTTCAGCAAATTCACAGTAGATTTAAAAATAGATCAGTATCAACAAGTACAAGAGCTAACAACGTGAGCAGCGCATTGAACTTCTGTACTGACTTACATTTTTAGAGTAAAATATTACAGAGGAGCAGCTAGTTTAAATGTCTATCTTGTGCTCAGTATTAAAATGCTCCAGAAGGAGAGCTCTCCTGCTTCCCACTCTTGATAATCCAGGCTCTGACCTCACTCATCTTAAAAAAGGCACTTCCAAGGTACTTATGAACCCCTGCCCACTCCCCAGCCTTGCTATGCAAGTAGCTGTCTCTCTATCTCCTCTTCCACCCTGTAGCATAAGGTAGGACTCACATGTGGGCAAGGCCTGCCTTTCTGACAGCAGCAGAAATGGCCTTTATGGCAGTCAGCATGGAGTTGAGCAGCTGTGTCAGCTCCCCTGTCGCTCCTTTCACGCGGCGTCCCTTCTCCATAACAAATCGCGTGAGTGTCAGCATATCTGTTTCGAAGGGGCTTTTGTCGGTCATTTTTGCTGGGTACCAGAGTTCCTGTCTTCACGGCTGGACAAGGTGCTCTCTTGCTGTGTTGAGATCCCGGGTAGCTGTTTTATTTTGAGGCGAAGCTGCTGTCTGTGTTGCTGGCCAGAATTTATTAAGATGTGTCTGAGACCACGTGACTGAGTGCTCAGAATAACTGCACCAGGCTGGCTCCATGGGTACACTGGGATGCAGGAAAGGAGCCTGAGACAGGACTACAGCTGAGCAACTACTGCTCATCTGGTAATTAGCACTGAAATTAGCTCTGTGCAGATCCTCACAGTACATCAGACGGATCATAATGCAAAACTCTTGCTGGCCGCGCACTTGGAAATGGCTTTCCTGTAGATCCTGCTCAGCAATGGGCTCAGCACAGCCAAGTCAACGCACAATTTACAAGGCACCAGAAATGAAGGCACCAGGCACTGGTAACCATGCATGCCACAGAGTCCCACTGTGACTCCAGACAGTGAAGTTCCCTTCCCATAAGCCCTTTTTGTTCACTCTTTTGGCCTCTGCCCTGAAGAAGGGTTTTGAAGGGGTGCATCCAGTCATGCATTTGTTAAAGTGTTTTATGTTGCTAGTCCGTCTGCTGCTAAAATGGAACTCCATTTAATGACTTAATTCCTGGTCTGGCTTGTTTGTAATATTATAGTGCTTGAATGAATAAGAAGTATTGGCTAGCTGTGGCTTGACTAGTTACAAAGTAATTACGTCTCCAATAATTTAGAAATTAAGCCTCTCTGATTTAATCATGTCAATGACATAACTCACAAAAAGGAATTTTATGTTGGCTTTCGTACTGTAGAGCACCATGTAAATATAGGTATGTCCAAATTTGCAATTATGCTGCCAGTAAGTCCTTAAAAGCAATATACTTGGAGCACATGATGCCAGTGTGAAGGTAGACAGAAACTCTACATGTATTAGACTGTGCATAAGACATATGCTATCTGAAACACTGGAGTTATGGATATTAATTACAGCACTGTCTTCCCACTCTGACTAGGCAGTAAGAGCAACTATAAGCTGTAGCCTTAATTTTACTTACAAGCAGCACTCTTATATTTAAGCAGAAGATGTGGAAAGCCCACCAGCAAGACAAGAAAATGTGGAGTTACAGAAAAAAATATTAATTAAGTTCCATTGTTATTCCTGTAAACCAAATTACTGCACTAAAATCTTGCCAGGAAGACAGAAACAAAATTCAGTAACAAAACACATACCTGATGTATTTTTATTAATAT
Organism: Struthidea cinerea; assembly: GCA_013397865.1. Classification (NCBI taxonomy): domain Eukaryota; kingdom Metazoa; phylum Chordata; class Aves; order Passeriformes; family Corcoracidae; genus Struthidea; species Struthidea cinerea. The sequence goes on along the minus strand of VZTI01005595.1, from coordinate 462,966 downwards.
GAACAGCCGCTGAAGCCAAAAAGCTTTGATTTCCCTTGATGTTCCTTTTTTAATCTTTAGCATTCCTTCAGATTTTCCTTCAAGTGTCTCTTCATCCATGAACAATACATTACTTGTAGAGTTTTAAAGGGATTTGAATGCTAAGGTTTTCTACTTTGAAATCAGCTGCAAAGAAGGGTTTTAGAGACTGACAGCACTGAACACTAGCCACAAGTAGAAAGACAGAGTTCACCACTGCTTCCATCACATGTGCTTAGCTTTGGGGAGCTTTTTCCAATCCTTTTCTAAGGTGGAGAAAGGACTGGTGAGAAGAGTTGCTCAGATGGAGCAACAGGCTGGTTTCGTACTACCTCCTCTAAGGCAACGGTTGAAGAAGAAAGAAATCCGGAAGATTTCTCTTTTCTGCTGCTGTGATACAGTTAAATGTACTGGATACTGTTCACATCACAAGGCAAATGTTACAGAGCATGTTTTGCCTGGTTAGGAGACTTTCTTCTTTTGAGCAGACCGTGTAGAAAACAAAAAATAATGTATGTAGGGAGCTTTGGGATAGCACATGGTAGGATTAACAAAAGAAGGGGACAGATTTCACGTTATACACGCAAAAACATCTGCTAGCTTGAAGTACAGCCATTACATTCTGCACATTATTTCATCATCATGGCAGCTGTCAGCCAGACCAGTACTAAAATGCATTTAGTGCAAAATCTCTCTGCTGTGTAGCTGGAATACCATAAGCATACCAAATCAAATTAGTAAATAAGAAATGGGGCGGGGGTTGGCCTATGACTTTTAACTTTTGTCAAAACATCACATGCAGATCTTCTGTTGATTCCAAGTGATCTTTTACACTGGTCAAAAAGACAAAGTTCATGTCATCTTCTAACAGAACGTTTGTTTTGGAGTTAGTGGTTCAAAGGGCATTTTCAGAGCTAATAAGTCCACTATTTGCCTCTTTTTTCCTTTTTTTTTTAAATCTGCAAATATATTTTATAGGTACTGGATTTTTTTTAGTATGCATTAAGCGCAATGCTTTGAGCTGCTCAACTAACAGTCCTTCAATATGAAATTTACTTACACTATAATGTAAGGAACACAGACTCTTCAACCAAGCTTTCCATAAACACTACCGTCAACAGTGTAGCAAAGAGAGAAACGAAACTTGGATGAAGGCACACAATTGGATTGCATGAAAGCTTCACCCTGTTATAATAAATACTGTGATCCCACTGAATGATAATAATCCAAATGATTATACTGAATGATTAGACTATATAAATAATTACCTTTTTGGGGCGGCAGGGAGAAATCAGATTTTGTCAAAAATGTGTGATGATTGTCTATAAGCCTGAGAATGTCTCAGGACAAGGGGTTCAAATAGCATAGGAAGGTTAAAAAAATAAACACCTCAATTTGACAGATCTGTGGGAGATTTGGCCTCTAATATAAAGAGCTCTTGGGGATTACTCACACTCGTGCCGGTGTATGGGCCAGCCCCAAGTCTTAAAGGTGACACCTTTCCTAACTGATGTGAAATGTTAGTTGCTTGGATGGCGCCAGCTGAAACTGGAGCCGGTGACCTTTTACCAAAGGCCACAGTGCAGCCCCTGAGGAGGGCAGTGGGTAGGACTGCCACAGGGGCTGACAGTGGACGCTGTGACAAATCCACCTTCCTGCTCTGCGTTGGCAGGCAGGGAGAGCTCTGGAAAGGGGGTTGGAAGGAGATTACCAAATAGTTCTCCCCACTGGTGGCTACCCAGGGATATTGTTCAAATGCGGGCTTACTTATTACTGATGAGAAAATAAACCCAGCTCACAACGGGTAAAAATGTCAGCCTACAGGCAAAACCAAAACACGGAGAACTGACCTAGCAACCACGGGCAGTATTGACTTTCCTCCTATAACCTTTACATGCTGCCAGTATGGTGTATTAAAAATAGATACATGCAGTCCAGGATTCTTGTCAAGCTTGAGGGCAGAACACAGACAAGGAATTATGGTAACTAGGCAAAAATCGCTGCTGTGCATACTCTCTGCCAAGTCATGCTAACAGACCACTGGGGCACTGTAGTCCAAATTGACTATTACCAGCACTCTCACAGTCCTTTAAGGGCTCAGGTCGCCTCCACCAGCAAAGCCTCATCAGAATTAACATTTTCAGCAGAAACTAGGCCATTCACTCCCTGACAGAAATGTCTTGCCCGCCACCAATTTGGAGAACAGATGCATATTTACAACTGTCTAAGGTTTGCCAGTATGCCTCCAAATGCCCCAGCATGACCTGGGAATGAGGCCCCCAGGTTTTTATCCGTGTGAGCCCTCATGGAGCATGCCCTTGCACCATGGACTCAAGGTTCCCCCACGCTCCTTTCTTGTTGTACAAGAAGAACCATGCTCAGTCAGGCTATCTGCACTGATACATGCAAAGCCCTCAGGCAGGCCTATAGCTCACAGCACCCCTAGACAGGGCCTCCCAGATCATGAATTTAGTCAATGCTCAGTGCCAGTCTACCCGGAGCAACATGCATGAGATCCTCACTTTGAGTTTGGTGAAGGTAAGTGGGCCGTGAGAAATATCAAAGATTTGGTGATTTTAATTGATTCAAAAAGCTTGTGTGACAGCCGTAAACTGCATCCAGATAGGTGGACAGCCCATCTAGCTCCCAAGCCCTAGCATGCTCTTCCTAGCAGCATGCTCTGAATGAGTGTATTAAATGTCAGTATGCTTTGGGGGGATCTTTGCATCTCCCTTCTGCTTGCACAGCAGAATCCTTTTCCATGGTAATTCCCAATCCCAAAATAACACAATGAACATCTGATGAGGGTTGCTAGCAACACACAGGTTCATATTTTCATCAAGTAAGTGGGTTAATTTCTGCAAAGATAGCCAGCTCATCACAGTAGAATCCATCTATGTACAAGCTGTCTATACATACTCTTTATCCCATTAAACCCCCTCCACCCTAAGATGTCATTTTCCATCCTTGTGTAACTGGATCTGACAGAGTGGCAACCAGTAATATTAATATCTTGTGTCAGAATTGACATGCACTAATGCCCGTGTTTCACAAACCTTAATTCTCAGTCAGAGTAAACCCAGACCGAAGTACAGTGAGCAACTTCTGGGGCATAGATGCTGGTCTAGGAAAGGTCACTCACTGTGAGAGGCTGCCTCCCAAGACTTTTATAAGAGGACAGAGTCAGAAGTACAGCTGATATTCTGTAACTTGTCTGAGAAAGCTGAGTCCCTCCCCGCTAGACACTGAAAGCAACAAAGTATTTCCTTCTGGCTCTCGTGCAACCACAAATGATAAATGAAAAAGAAAACATATTTTTCCATTGCTTTAATTTTTAATGCTTCCTTTAATGCAATCTTTTAATGCCTCTCATTGCACAATGCAATTGCACAAGATTTGACTTTAAAAAAATCTTATGAAAATATGGCTTATTTGCTCTTTTGCTACAGAAGTCAGACAGCTCAATCTCACAGTACTGCAGCGTGTTCTTTGGTTCAGCTGTAAGATATTTTATCCCCTGTGCACAGTGAATCCAGCAAGCTTTCTTTACTTAGCTGAATGCTTCTTGACTATCTCAAGGTACTCCTTCACATCATCAGGAGACCCCAAGACAACAGGCACTCTTTGGTGGATATCCTCAGGCACTATATCTAGTATAGCTTGATGACCAGTTGTTGCTATTCCCCCAGCCTTCTCAATAACAAAAGCCATAGGATTGCATTCGTAGAGCAGTCTCAGCTAGAAGACAAAAGTCAAAATGGCAGAAGTCAGGCCAGGCAATGCCAAAAATCATTAAATGTAAATATATTTGGCACTTGATTTTAAACCAATCAATATTCTAAGTACTCTTTATTTCAAATTGTGTGGATTTTTCTTTTAAACAAAACACAGTGAATGCTGGATTTGCCCAATCTGAGTGCTTTCTCCACAATCCATATTTACATTGTGTTATTTACACAGAGATAAAGCTTGTGTGTTAAGACACAACCATTAACAAGGCAGACCCTACACAGGACTGTGTGAAAATAAAGAAAAACACTCGTTCTGAGTGTGCCACTAGGTTTCTGTAATGAATAACTGTATCTTATCTGCAACCTGAAGCAATAATTTACAGACAATTACAAAACAGACCAAAGGTCTTTGCTGAATAAACAGTCCCCTTGCCAGCCTGTAAGTGTGTGATCTTCCCTGACTGACCATTGTCCTGGCAGATGCAGCCAGGCACAGTCCCTCCAGATGAAGTCCTGTTACCACATACGAGATGCAAATGGTTTTCCCTTTGGCAGAGCTTCTCCCAGTAGGCCAAATACATTTAGGCTTCTTACAAACTAGTTTGTACTAGGAACCTCGGGGTAATGCAGACTGTTTGCTTTGTGATGTTCTACTTGGTTAGGACCAGCACCACCAGTTTCAGCTGACATGGTGCAGAGGAGCTTGTTTGAGCAGCACACCCCCTGGTATGTTCCATAATCTGGGTATGTTTGCAGGTAAAGAGAAGTCACTGCAGCTGAAACGGGTGAGCAGCAGCCCTAAAATAGGTGTTTGACAATAGGTTCCTGTCACTTGTGACAGTCTGCAAGGGATGGCCATATCCCCCCCCACAAGAAATACAAACTACCAAGTTAAAAAACGCAGGTTCTGCAATCAAAATATTAATCTTGATAGCGAAATGTCTACGTAACATAACATTTCCTGTAACTGGGCTTACTCAGGCTTACCTTTCCTTTGGGACTTTTGGAGTTCGCAGGATACAGAAAGATTCCTCCATACACCAGTGTGCGATGCACGTCTGCCACCATAGAGCCTATGTACCTCCCACCATACGGTGAACTGCCATCCTACGGAAAAACATTTCAATAAAAGTAACTCTAGAGCACATCAGGTTGACCTCCCCCACATGCCCCTTTAGCAGTCCTAACATCTTTTGTCTCCATATCGTGCTTCATTGATAATACTCAAAGTAGCTTCGGAGAGTATGTCAGTATCCTCCTCATTTTCTAACCAGGAAAATCCAAGCAAAAGGAATGACAGAAGACCTCAGCATAGATGAGCAGTAGTGCCAACAACAGAAAACGTATCCCAGCTCTCCACTGGCTCTAACATTTGGAAAACACTGCATTTCTAGTAGCAAAAAATCAAGCAGTAGGAATTGATATTGGGGCTTTGTTTTTTCTACCAGGAAAAAAATAAAAGAGCAAAAGAAGTGATCTTTCCTACTTCTTCCAACCATTTTTGCCAGCTTCTGCAATTTTTTTGTTAAGAAAATGTTACCAGCTGACTTCTGATATTATTTCCTTATTCTACTCCCTGAAGTACACTTTAGTATCTAAATACACAACACCTGAAGCCTGGAAAGACATCAGATGAAAACATCAGTCTTCCTTCAAAGCAAGATCAGGAAGTCAGGAAGGGACACTAACACTTAACAATAGTAGGTGTTCCCAGGTCACTGTCAGTGTAGTAACTCCAGTGATGAAATGTGTAAGGCATGAGAACACTGTATGGCACTCCTTGGCGCTTTGGGCCTCCTGACACCAGAAAGCTGCACAACCGCAAAGCAGGCCGTGAAACTACACTAGATTTCCAAGTGAGAGGCACCCTTAGGACACAGCTGGTGTCACCACTGAGCAATGACCCACTGCCATCTGCACTCTGCTCTCCGGCTACTCAGATGTTGCAGTGAGGAAGCAGCAATACAACACATGCTGATCAAACTTCTTCTTCACCAAACAAGATTTCCTCTCTGCTTGATTACCAAATGCCCAGTTTTGCCTCCAGCACCATTACTCAGGCCCTCATTCAGGAAGAAAGATTTGAAAAATGAAAAAAGGAAGAAAGGGGAAAAAATGCAAAAGAGGTGTAGTGCAGTACTGGAGAATACTGAAATATCTGGCTACATCAACTGCTCTCTTTAGCAGTCCTACACCCAGTTATGTTTTGAACAGACAGGAAAAGAAAACAAGCTCTGAACAGTGCATGAGAGAATGATCATAACGCTGGAAATCATGAACATTGCTTGTCATCAGAAAGTTTCTCTGAAACACAATCTTTTACCTCAGGGAATTTCTTCTTTTTGAGATACTCTGTGATTGCAGGATCAAAATATTTAGCATAGCCTTCATTGAGACTGTAGATATTTCCCTTCTTTTTGATTTTCACATCCCTTTCCACCAAAATGAATTCTCCAATTGCCTAACAGTAAGAAAGAAAAACTATTTGTTAACATTAATTGCTCGCTTATTTGCAAACCAAGGCTAAATCCAATAATACACACAATTTAATAAAAATTTACTACCACTGTCAATTTTTAAAAATAATTCAGTACCTACAAAAAGGTGGTCTTTGCAGTCTATGTGCAAAGTATTTTGTTTATCCATAAAATACAGAGAAAGCATGAATCCTGGGGTCATGCAAGCTTCTTCATACTACGAGTCCAAGCACTCTCTCTTTTCTATACCCAAAAAATACTGTTGTCTGTAAATTTGTTTATCTCTCCACTCTTTTGCTAGACTTACAGTGATGTAAGTTTCCCAACTCTGAGGAGTCTGGAAACTGAGAATGCTGGCTGAATCAATGCATAAACATGTTTAAATAGCTGTAGATATACCACTTCCTTTTAGCTTGGGCTAACTGGAAGTCTGGGACCAAGGGCTGGTCTGTTTAGTTTTCTCTGAAGTAAATTTCCAAGTTAGTGCTAAGAGTAAACAAAATAACATGCATGCATGCTCAAAGTTAAATCTGTTACCTAAATATAGTCAAAAATACGTGCATCTATTTAAGCTGCTACTAAACAGAGAGTACCAAGTTGCATTTCCTGCAGCTTGATCACTGCAGGTTATAAAAATTTAAGACTGACAGGTGGCACAGCCTGACTGGTCACAAAGAAACAGGCCACTAAAACAAACTACTTTCAGCTATGATCAACATGACTTTTGTTTCAAAACTCAGGGTAAATGCATGCTAGAATGTCACATCACCCACACACATCACTTACTCTTTTACACATCATGGTGGGATCTGAAAACACAGAAGAAGGTTAAATATTTCTGCTCCTCTGGTTTACTAAGGTCCTAGCATTAAGGAAAAGACAAATAAGACTTAAAGGGCATTTTGTACTGCAGAAAACTGCTCATTTCAAATATCACATGATTACACATGCTGTGTTTTGCTCTGCTGACTTGGCCGTCTTCCTGTTGTTGAGTCACACATGGCACTGCTGCATCAAGCAGGCGGAATGCAAGTCTCTTGACACTATTGCTGACGGGTTGTAAGTACGAGTACACTTATATTTCATCCCCCCATGCTACCTTTAAAGCTGCTCCTTTGATAGACTTTCCTGGGAACAAACAGTTCTTATAGACAGTACCTGGTAATCCCTAATACCGAAACAAAGGAACAGAAGATATTCTCACCGGATCCAGCATGAAACAGTTGACACCTCCAGCAGAAGTGGCCAGTACCAGCATGGTGGCACTGCCATAGAGAGCATATCCAGCTGCCACGAGATTACGTCCAGGCTGTAAAGCATCTTTCCCAGAAGGTTCATCAGGGGACATCTAGAACAAGAAAAGAATATAGTCAATTTTACTTCATTTCTATTGCTGGTACATAACTGGACTCTGGGATAGGGACAGTCTTCTGCTCCATATCCATGCATGAGGTGGCACAAATGCTTCCATGATCCACAGCTGAGATTCCTACTGGATGCACTAATACAAATTATATATAGGATACAAACACATTGATCTAGAAATGCTCTTCTAACTATGCCTAGCAGGAATGCAGGAAGCAGGAAAGGATTAAGGGGATAATAAAGAGCTATGTACCTCCTTGTAGGTGATGATGACCACAGGTCAGAGGAAAACTCTGAGGCACAATTGAAAAGAAATGAAACATGACTCACAGAGCTCAAGGCTGATCAAAAGTACTTGGGATTGTTTTTTGTTTCTTTGGCTTCATACAAAAATGAAGTTGAAAATAGCTACTTTGGGATGTATGACAACATACAAAAGATGATTGAAATGGACAGTTGGGTGTGTTTTATCTGATTTACTTTTTCCCCCATGTTGAGACCTGTAAGTCTGGTATTTCAAGCTCCTTTAGACAGGGTTTCTGCCTTTCAGAGTGAATTAGACGCTTCAAATGCACATGACATGTCTCAGCTCTGGCTTGTTTTTGAAGCCTGTCCTCAGGCTAACAGGACTACTAGTACAGAGAACATGAAAATCTGAAAGCACATTCCCCAGGTAGATGACAACTACGTGGTATTTTGCCTCAACACAAATATTCATGAAACCTAAGACATTGTTTTTTCCAAGTGGTAATTTCATTAGCTGGCTAATTGAATATCAGCTAGGCTTCCACACAGGTTTTTCATCTTCTAAGAGACTAATTCAAATCCTGACTAATTCAAATTCAAATCCATGCATCTGTGAAATACTAGATTTAACTTAAAGCCAGCCCTGAAAGTCTCTTTCACAAACAAGTTTAGTTAGATTTTATTAAGTCTTCCCATGCAATTTTATTTCACCAAAAGCTGCACAATGATAGTTTTTCCTAATCCACATGAAAGAATTTTACCTTTCTGTAGATTGCAAAGATGGTCCCAATGGAAACAAGACAGTCAATGTTCGACGAACCATCTAGAGGGTCTATGCAGACTATGTATTTACCCTGGAAAATACGAGAGAGGGAACTAAATTAGCGACAGCATTTGTCCACTTCCCCCAGATAAAAGCATTTCAGTAGGTAAATTTTCTCAGAGACTTACACAGCAATATAAACTAAAAGGCTTTTATAGATTATGAAGATGAATTCAGATGTCGGCAATTCTCTGGCCCAGATTTCATTCTTGATTACAGCCATGATTTATGCCAGACCAGAAGCTGAGAAATCTTTACAGTAAATAGCAGATGACAACACAGGAAAAGTGAAGTTTTCTCATACACTTTTTAATATGAGAAAAAAAGGGGGAATACTTTTATTGGTTTAGTTTCATCTGTGTAATTAAAGCCAATCCTGTCATATCCACCACCTAGGCTAAGTTGCACTTTCTCTTCTGTTACAACATGACTTTCTTAATAATAAGGCAGAAAAAACCAAATGAAAATCAGTCCTTTTCATACAGAGCTAAAAACTAGAGATATCAAAAAGCCCTTTAATGGCTGCTATGCCTAAACTATACATTTTCCTTTATCTGTGCTCTGAAATGGTCAGATGTTACCTTAGCCAGACTGACCTTACCCTGGGTTTTGGGGGGGTCAAAAAAGAAGCCCCTGCCTTATTTCTGGATTAAGGAATCCTGTAGATACAGGAAATTGCCAGTGCAGGGGAAAAAGTTGAATTAACTGTACCTTTTAAATATTTTGTTCCCCCCTCATTTCATTTATATTTGTATTAATAATGGTGTGTAACAACAGTGTTTATTTGTTTTTCATTTGATTTTATCCTGCATGTCAGAAACTTATTTAAGTTCAGCAATGCTCTAATCTGCAAGTATGAATTCTTGGTATTTTATTGATAAAAACACTGTATTGGCTCACATTTTGTTTAGAAAAGCATTAATACCGAGACTCCCTCAGTGATCTTTGAGAATATTTGTTCAGATCTAAGGAAATCCAATGCCTAGAAAACCAGTTTTGAAGATTTCTCAACAGGGAGAGAGAGAACTGCTTAAACAAAGCAAACTTTATTACACTTGGTAAATTATGTTTTTGCTGTTCATTTTTACTAAATTTTTACTCAGATTTTTACAGGATCAGACCAAAATATTAGCTAGGAAATAGGAACTATCCCACAAGTGCATGCAGGCTTGTGAATGTAAATAATAATAATGTAAAAAATGCTTTTGTTTCATTGTTGCTAAGTCTTTCATGAGCTTCAAGAAGAATTTTCATGAATTAAAGACCTCGAGATTTGACCCACAGAGAACAGCTCATCAGTGTCCTACTCACAAAGCGACATTGTAGAAGGGCTTGACTGACTCAGAGCATAGTTCCAGAGATCAGATGGGGATGAATGAAATATTTCCTCTACAATAAGAAAAAGGTGGGAGAAAAAGAAGGTGGGGAGGAATAACACAGAAAAAAACCCCAAATCAACAAACATCAGTCTGGCAAGCAGAAATGACAGAAAGAACAAATCTTGACTAACACTCTCTCCACCCATCACCTCCACCTTCATTTGCCAGTTTAGGAAAGTGCCTGTTTTCTGAAACTTTTAGCTCAGTTTTATTTTTTTAGATGTGGAGCAGTATACCTGTACAGGCTGATCTGAAATCAAGCAGGGAGAACTTTTAAAGCTACTAACCTGTTTTTCAGTTTCCACTATCACAGCATCTTTGTTTTCTTCTGACACGATAACACATGTACTGAAGGATGACTTGAGCATGTTGATCACCAGGTCATTGGAAAGAATATCCAGCTTTTTTACTTGATCTCCAGTCACATTGGTAGACCCAGCAATTCCATAGCTAGAGCAATTGCAAGAGAGAATATTTCGTGAGAACGGAGCACTGAGTCTTCTAAAGTATTCTGTTTCTTATGCCTGTAAAACCTCTTGTAAACATACAGCACTTTCAAATGGCATCTCAGCTCTCTGAGCCTGTTTATTTACTGCCCAATGAATTCTTGCTGAGACCTGTTAACATTAGCTGTGATTGCATATCTAGAAGTTGCTGAGAAATACAAAACAAGGAATTGCTTTTCAATAGTTTGTAAACTATTGAAGTCTCCTCACAAATAAATTAACGTATTTATGGCTTAATGTTTTCAGTTTTGATTTTAAGCAGTAAACATTTCCTTGGGGAAAGAACTAAGACCTAGAAATAAGAAACACAAAAAAAATGCTGCAAGCTAATCAGAATCAAACCATCTGGCAAACGGAAGTACCAGGAGACCTTATGATAGGTGATTTTGTAAGCATGCAAAACAGAGAAAGGGGAAGCTTAGCTCTTAGAAGAGAAAAACAATAGCCAGCTCGGCACACATTCAGCTGACTCTTGTGTACTTCAGCTACAGTTCATTGATTAGGCTGAACACTGGTATTTCAGGTTTTATGTAATAACACTGAACACACTACTTAGGAATGCATTGCACTTCCTCAGTTTAATGCATGAGACAAAGAAAAAGACATAATTCTCTGTCTTTCTCTCTGTTACAGTGGCTTGAATATTTTTCTGCAATTGTGAATGTGCTTTTAGAAAAAAATGTACTTTGAACACCGTGCTTATGTGGAGGCACAGCAGCAGCACAGCTCTCACACCTCATCTTTTGGGGACTTCTGGGAGGGGAAGACAAGGTGACACGTGTGAAGCCAGCAGCTGGGAAGGGTCTGTATGTCTTCCTCAGCTGTTCTGCTCCTCCCCTGCTGAGCAGCGCTAAGCATATAGTTGAGTCGGAGGATGGTCCAAAGAAATGGATTCCAGTGATCCCTACTTGTTCACACTCCCTGACAGCAAAGCAAAATCTCACCACTGCTTATACAATGCAGTCCCACGGCAGGAGATATACTGTTCAAGGAGGCTTATGAATCCAAAGCCTGCTACCCTAAGGCCTGGGGGATCATAGGGCAAGTCTATGGGCACAGATACCAAACCTGTGGGCAGTTGCCAACAGACACACACGTAGGACACAAAAGAAATACGACCTTAAGCTTACAAACCAGGTTACAGCTAGGAAACCCTGGTCTGTATTGATAGATGTAGGAGGCATATGAAAGGGCTAGCACATAACAATTAAAAATTACCGTAGTTACATGCAGTCTGAAGTTAAAAGAGAAATATAGTTCAAACATACATAAAGTGGAGGATTTTTGCCTTTTCTTATTATTATATTTTCAATTGCATGTTTTGTAGAGGCAAATTCATTTCCTCTTAACAACATTTTCCATTAAGTAATGAAGTAGCCCATGTCTAAAGCCTTGATCAACACACAACTGAGCTTATGAACAATATGTAAAATACTTAGGAGGATTAGTTACCTACAAGTAGTCTCAGCTATTTCACATTTCAAGAGTTCCAATTTCCTTCTGATGCATCTCCAGGACAACATCCCTCTGACTGGCTGACTACAGACACTACCATTCCTAACCAGTGCACTTCCAAAAAGCCTTAGACATCCAAAGTTTTATAGAGAAACTCTAGTTGTTGAGATGCAATATGCAAAAAAAACTACTCTGAATTTGATGACACACCTCAAAGTATAACGTGGTGCTTTGATATCAAGCAATATGCAAGGAGCAATAAGCCACATCTTGCTAGGCTTTGTCTTTCAGTATATGTGGTCTTATGGCTCCAGGCACCCACACTTGCTGAAAGTATTAATGAAATTCTATTATTGGCAGAAATTTCTCAAAGACTGGATGCCTTATACTATTGAGAAGTCATAGGACCCGTATCACTTGAAAAAAATCAAGAAAACAAGACACTAAATGAGGTGCTTTCAGCTCTGTGCAGGAGGATGGGCTGATGCAACCCCACTCACAGGCTTTTCTGGTGAAAGAAATACCCATCCGCATTCTCATCCCGATCACCCACCACCCCGGAGGCAGCAGGATGCCCTGGACCCGCGGGGATGCGCGCAGGTGCGGGGCGCATCCCGGGACTCACAGGTTGGCAATGCCCGCTTTACGGACGGCGGTGGAGATGGCTTTGATGGCCGTGCAGAGAGAGTTGAGGAGCTGCGTGAACTCCCCGGTGCCTTTGGCCCGCCTGCCTTCCTCCATCACGAAGCGGGTCATGGTGATGACATTGGTGTCGAAGGCGGAGCGGTCCGTCATGGTGGCGGCGGGCGCGAGTGGGGCCGCGACCGCCGGCACCGCCACTTGGCTCGGCCCG